>JANRMT010062813.1:98319721-98443951 GCA_026402145.1 Polypterus bichir lapradei
GATAGATAGATAGATAGATAGATAGATAGATAGATAGATAGATAGACTAAGCTTTTTTTTAATAACAGAAGCACTTTAAATAAATACATACCTACATACATAAATAAACAGGAACATATATTTTCGTCGGAACACACATCAGAATGACAATAAAGCAAGAAAAGTGAAAAGAAAGAAATGTTCTAACTTGGCTGTCACAGTCAAAATGAGGCATTATGCAGACATATTGCTGTGGTTATAAAGAAGCCCCAGTAGCACTTCTTGACACACTTCTGCTGAATAATTTGTTGGCTTAAAGTACTCAGTGTTAGTGAGTCAGAGAGAAGATGTGCAGCAATATTCATAATTGCACTTGTTTTTGTTTTAATTTTCTCCTTCACTACTACCTCCAGGGGTCCCAGAGTATATCCTATAATTGAGCTTTACTAGGAGCAGATCTGACGGCTTGGGGGCAACACAAAGCTCAGACAAAGAATGTGGCGGAACTGTTTCAGATGCTACAGTACCTTCTGTCAGATTGAAGTGAGACAAAGAGACCTTTCTTCAATTCAAATGCACAGTATTGTGGTAATGACATCTTCCCGGTTGACAATCAATGCAAAGTTTTCAAAAAATAACTATTAATAATATTTTAGTAAAAAATGCACACATTGTTCATATTTCAACCATACAAATGGATAACGGACATGTGGATTATGCAACATGAGTTATGCAAGAATTTGTTTACATTCTTTATATGGATGATTTCACTTTGCTTGTGACTGGACAGATTAGACAGAATTGGTTTAATTATTGCTCTTATCACTGTATGTTACTGTAGAAAATCTCTTTTCCTGCAAGAAAATGTAAAATTAAAATTTTTTTCTCGACTCTCACTAAAAAGAACATGGGGTAAGTAACATTTCAGCAAAATATGCTTTTTGGATGAATTATTGCTTAAAACAGTCAAAATTACTTCTAGTTCCTTTGTACTAAAATATTTCTGGAATATTTGTTATATAGAGTAATTTTCATATTTCAGAACTCCGTTGACAATGGATGCTAAAAACTGCAAAATCAAGTATTATGCTCTCATTGGATTTCCAACATTAGACAAAACAATACATTCATAAATTCCTTTGCGCCTGATCAGTGTGTACCAAGGACTACTCTACTTCAAATGCCACAGTCAAGAGGTGGGCTTCAGAATTTCATTGCAGCAGGACATCCCTGAAAGATGACCCAATGTCTGATCAACCTTTTGACAGAAGAAAATGATCCTCCTGTGCAATGAATTGTAAAAGACATCTGAAGAATGACGTGGCATAAAATCACACATAGCAATAAGTTATTGAATATGTTCTTCGTGAACCAATAGAAATGACTAAGATCTGTGCATGCTGAGTGCCGCATAATATTTAGTCCAGAAATTAGTCATCAGTGCATCCACTGTTCTAACGAGAATTTCAAGCTAATAAATTGTGACTGGGAGAAATTTAATAAGTGTTTCATAACTGGGGATAAACCTTGGATACATTAATATGAGTATAGAAGTGTTCAAATTGCAGCATGGTGAATCATCAACAAAAATGATATTCAAGATCTAGGCCAGCACCTGCAAAATAATTTTTTATAATGTGTAGGGTGCGATCCATATTGATTACATGCCTCAAAAAGCCAAGAAGCAATTTATGCAGAGTTGTAGGGATCTGAAACAAACCACCAAGGCATGAAGTTAAAGCAGAAATATTGACAACCTTTAAGAAGAATTTGGTTGAGATATTGGGAAATCTTAGCTAAACAAACAAGCTTGATAGACTGAAAGGTCTCCTCTTGTATGTAAAACATCTTATGTTCTTATGATCTTCTCGTAAGCAAAAGGAGCTCTGTCTGAATAGTAACTTCACACAACCCAGCAGTTAAAAGCCAATTTATAAAGACTTTATCTACAGTATACAGGATATAAAGGGATAAATGACCCATCATAAATACTTAAAATACTGTAAATACTCCAGCATGCCTGGTCTGAAAGTTGTATTTCTGTAATTAGTCTTTTGATTTCCGGAGTGCCCCTCTGTGGATCACAATGTTTAAAAAATGTATCCATCCATCACTTAGTTGATTTTAGGGCCAGGGTTTCTGGTGTCATACCTTGGGACACAGACAGTGCATGGGTTCAGATTTGGTCTCAGGACTCTTGAACTTTACAGGGACAACTGCAGAAACAAGAATCATGTTAACCTTTTTTGTCTCTCATTTGGATTTAGGCACTGAATTTTTTTTTCCATTCTTATTGTATCAGACTCCTTTCTGATTTACCTGAAAGTCCTTATTTTCTTACCAAAATACTCATTTTAGCCCTTGTCATCAGGCATTACAGTACTTTTGTAATGACTAAGTAACTAAATAAACCAACTGACAAGCAAAATATATGTGATGGTCATTTAAAATTTGCTTAAGGGTTGCTGTCAGCTGCTTCCTGGCCTGCAGAACAGGACTAATGCTTGTCTAGAGTCTAACTTTTAACACTTCTGCATGAGCCTGATTTCTTTTCACTCCCAAGTTACTACATGAAACTTTTTTCCACCAATGGCAATGGTAATGCACTTGCCCTGTAAACCAACATGCTTGGAAGTTCTCTTCAACTTCTGTTCTATTTTCAACATGGCTGTAATATTTGTGTAATACCTTTCAAAAATGTCTTTGCCTGTCTAGTAGTATGCCAGGAGTAAGTTAACTTGTACATTTAAAATGTTCTTTAATTTCTGTTCTCCTATGTACTCCTAAGGGCTTGTTAATGTTTCCTGATCTGCTCCACCACCATCTGATCAAGGGCCCATGCAGTCCCTACATTGATAGACTGAAGGCAAGATGTCCACATGACCATCATCATCTTATTCTTCCACGTGAAGCCTGTAAACCATAAGGACTGATCTAGATCATTTATGTTAGATAGAATACCCAGTGGGGGCTGGGTGGTCTTGTATCCTCGAAACCCCTGCAGATTTTTTTTTTTCTCCAGCCCTTCTGGAGTTTTTTGTCCTCCTGGTCATTGGATCTTACTTTATTCTTTGTTACTTAGTATTGCCTAATCTTATTTTATTAATTTTTCTTTTTTCTTTCTTCATCTTGTAAAGCATTTTGAGCTACATCATTTGTGTGAAAACATGCTATGTAAATACATTTTGTTACTGTTGTTCACCCATGAAGCAGACCTCAACGTAAATCACACATGCCAAAACAAGGAGCCAAAACAAATTCATCTGCACTCCATCACAGGGTGCACTCACACAACCCCACAACAGGCCACTTTAGAGTTGCCAGTGAAAATATTTATCATATCTTTGGGATGCAGGAGGAGGCACAAAGATGCTGAGCCACCAATAAAAACACCCATAGTGTTAGACATAGGAAAATGAAGTGCTACTACATATGCCTATGTTACGTGATACCTATCTTTTCATTTATTATTGATCATGACTTTTTATTTCCAATTAATGAAATAATTAGTGACAACACGTAAATCAAAAACTTTTAAAAATGTAAAGACAAAAAACTATGAGTTTTCATTTTAAAACTGTCTATGTGTATATTTTTTTTAATCACACATTCTCCTTCTTACACATCTGTTGCAGCCTGCACCACTATTTACCATTTTGTCACACTATTCAACCAAAAATATACTGATAAATTAAACATCGACCCAAGTGAGTATCTGGGTTTAAGGCAGTAACCAGGCTATAAATCAGGTTGGGGGTCTACTGTGACAGCACCTTCACACCAAACACTCCTCCTTAAACTTTCCATGACAACTCTTTAATGGCTTATGAGTTTTCAGAATAGGTGTTATCACAAAACATTTCACAAGGTAATTTATATCTCAGAGCATGATGAAGTAGTATATGATGAAGTAGACACGGACAGTAAATCACATTGACTATTAATCAGGACTGAAATTGCCAATGGGCTATTAGGGCTCTTATTAGAATTAAGAAAGATTGTATCTATAATTAAGAAGCATTTACATTACATTGGATGGCATCAAAGAAACCAATTTCTGGTTAAAGCTGTCATGGAAACTGACTCTGCTGGTAAATTCTGTAAAGGTTGCTCATATTATGAAAGCAAAGTCATAGTCTATTGACCATTTGTTTAGGTGTAAACAGATCTTTCATTTCTGTCTTTGAAATGCTGACTCCTTTTTCTGATTTGGTACAATGCATTATCTGCTGGCAAAAAGTACAACACCACATGGTTTCTTTTCACAGTGATGAATGCAGTTTTGAATAAAGCACATGGAGACTGACGGATGAGATATAATATTTCAGCTTAAATGGACCTAAGCAGCAGTAATGTCCAAAATGCCTTCAACCAAAATGATTTTAGTTGTCCTTTGAAAAAACAAAATTATGGCGAAATGGAATATCCATGAAAAGGACTGACCATGTGTGGTGCAGTCATACCTCAAGGGTCCCCATGCAGCAGTAAGGGTTGTTTCCTCCTATATCACAAACACATAGAATTTAACACAAAGAGTGTTACTTTGACTAAATCAACCCTGCATGAGTGGGTGTGTGTCTGTGAAACTGTCTGCAGTTTTGATTTCTGCCTTGCTGTTAATGCCGTCAAAGTAAGCCCTGACTTTTTGTTACACTGAAATTGAGCTAAATGAATAAATACACGCGCAGTATGGTGGTACAGTGGGTAGCGCTGCTGCCTCGCAGTTAGGAGACCCGGGTTCGCTTCCCGGGTCCTCCCTGCGTGGAGTTTGCATGTTCTCCCCATGTCTGCGTGGGTTTCCTCCCACAGACCAATGACATGCATTGATTTAGATTCTAAACGGTGCTTGGTGTGTGTGTGTGCATGCCCTGCGGTGGTCTGGCGCCCTTCCTGGGGTTTGTTTCCTGCCTTGTGCCCTGTGTTGGATTGGATTGGCTCCAGCAGACCTCCGTGACCCTGTAGTTAGGATAAATAAATACACATGATTGACCACTTATGCTTTAAAGTAAACCAACATGATCAACCAGATCTATAGTTAACACTAATCAGATCCATGTATCACAGGTGCAGAATTCTTCACTAAACACACTAGTTCTCCAAGACAGTACCAACTTGAATTCAGCTGCTGTCTAGCTTGTGAACCACAGTTTAGAGCAGCTTGGGAATTTGCAATAATCAGTTTTCCTCCTGCTATGACAAACAAGCCCAAAGCTATTATCTAAACAAAGACACCGGCCTGGTCCCCACCCTGCAAATGGCCAGCTGGAACTTATTAGAGATGATCTTGGGTGGGCTTTGAGTTTTCAGTCTTTTTCTAGTCATTCTTATTCCTAACAGAAAGAGAGAGATAGAGAGTATAGCATTATGAAATATACTTGCTACATTTTGACTTTTAATTTTAATGAACATTGAATCCATTTGTTGTGGTTTCAAAATCTGGGAAAATATGCTGTATGCACATTTTTCTCAAGAAAACATACAGAAAAATTTGAACGGGAATTAAAAGAGTTTCAACATATATGTAAGATGTTCTACGGTGGCACAGAAGCTAGCTTTGGGACCTCATGGATCCAACATCCTGGGTTCAATGTCCATGCCTGGATGCTGTCCATATTTAGTTTGAAGCTCTCAATGTGTCTGCATCAGTTTTCCTCCCACATTATCAAAACATTTGCAAGTTAGGTTAACTAGCAAATCCAAAATTGGCCCGTTACAGGTGCATGTGTGTTTGAGGGACTGGTACCCTGTCCATGGATGCTTCTTGCCTTGTGCCCAGTGCTGCTTTCATATACTCCTGGCTACTGTGACCCTCAATTGGATTAAATTGGTTTCAGACTGAATGCATGCATGTGCTGTACTGTTTGTATGCAGAAAATCTTCCAAAGACATAAGACACATAAAACCTCTACTGATGGGTTAAGGCTTTTGAAATTGGACACTTATTTTACCATATAGTTGACTTTTTATTCTGGTGCCTTTTCCACTTGGGGTTTTTTTTTGGATATAGATTTTCAAATAGTTGATAGAGTTAGAGGGAAAAGTATTGAATTTGTCTGCAGAGAGTGCACATACATCCAAAGATATGTGTGTTTTATTAACTGTTAATTCTATAATACCTGTGTGTATGTGCCTCATTCTGTCTAGGAATGCTTCTAGGATTGATTCTTGCCCCCTGGAAAAAGTAGCTTCTTCAATGTGATGGACAGATGACTGGAAACACCTGCTCATATGAACCATTTCAGAAAGAATCCATCTGTTTAAAAGATCCTCTTTGAACATTTCCCTTTGAACAAGTCTAACATTTAAAATAGAGGATCAAATTTTTCATGGTAATATATTGTAGCTTCTATGATGTGATAGCAATTGATTGCTTGTGTCACTAAAATGTGTTCCTCTTAAGACTGTCATCTACTCTATTCCACCTGCTGGGATTAAGAGATAATTTTCACCAGCACTGTTAGTCACTGAAAACAGAAGTTGGCAATGTGGTACAGTGGTTAAGGCTTTAGACCTAGCACTTCTAACCCTGAGGTTGTGGGTTCAAATCCTGCTACTGACACTGTGTGACAAGTCATTTCATCTGCCTGTGCTTCATTTGGAAAAAGAGATGTAACCAATTGTATCTCAAATGTTGTCAGTCACCTTAGATAATGGCATCAGTCTAATAATAAGCACTGCCTCCCCTTTTCCACAAAGATTCATGTACAAAACATTAAGCATTACCATAAAACAAATGTCCTTTTTACAAAATACAGTTTGAGTAACATTTGTTTGTGATCAGCACCTTTCATAAGCACTCTGATAAGTCATTTATGAAGCAAGAGTAGAACAAAAAAAAACCCACCACACACTAAGGCAGAAAAAAACAAGATTCATGAATTCAAGAGACCAACAAAGTGCAAGGGGTCTGAGAAGGTATGCTGAGAACAAGGGATGACAGACAGCAGAGCAGAATCTGCACCAGATACAAGAGTCAATTGGATGGGACAGTAATTATAATAATCATCTAACCAAAGTAAATTTACAAGGATAGTCATCGATCCAATACGTGTCATGATGAGCAGCCACTTTTAAGAGCAGGTTATTGCTTAGCTTAATTTCTCTGGAGATGGAAACTTACATAACACAAATAAGGGATGCTTTCATTAATTTATTAGTTTTTCATGCCACTGACATGAAGATTAAACTCTCAATGGGTATATTTTGTTTTACCATGATTATTATAACAAGCAATTTTACAAAGCAATCATCTACCACCGAATAATTATTTATATAACTCCCTTCATAATGATTGCTCTCATACCAAGTAGCTATCAATCAATTCATCATTGATATTATCTTTTAAACAATTTCTTTTACAATGAGCCCTGTAAACACATGGACCAGATAATATTAATCCTAGAATGCTTTAGGAAGTTTGTGAGTATGTACTGTAGATAAACAAGTGACATTGTTTAAATATCTCTGCACAAAGGGGACATTCCTAAGGACTGGAAGCTAACAAATATTACCCTATTATTTGACATGGATGATTAGACTGTTTCATGTAACTACATGTAAAGTAGGTTAGTAAGCTTAACGTGCAACATGGGTAAATTATTAAGGAAAAGATTGAGCATCACATGTCAAGAAATAGTGTATGAGGAAACTCTCATCATAGGTTCAGATGGGAGAAATTGTGTTTTACTGATAGGCTGGATTTCAATGAGGAAGCAACAAAAGCATAAGCTCAGAGAAGTGAATCTGATACCTTTATTTGTCAGAAGGCTTGCTGTGTATGTGGTGGCTGGAAAAATGGAAATAAAAGAGGGAGTCTGTCCTTTTCAATTTTGACCTTTTGGAATTTTTTCTGGTCTTTGATTTTTGTCTATGGTTATGGATGCCCATATGCCTATGTTGTATTTTGACCTCCTACGTGCCTTTCAGTTTGCTGCATTTGTATTACGGGTTTGAATGAAAGATCATTTTTTTACCTGCATAACATTGCCCATAAGTCTTCATTTTGCACAGGTCCACACACTATCCAAGGTTTGCATTGCCCACTGCTCTTAACAGCATGGTTTGTTCTGCTGCAGCTTCCCCATCTTGGCTTTTCTGTCACAAAAACTGGCATGATGTGGCTTCAGATCTGGCAATACACCAGGCCAGAATTCACCTGTGAAAGGGTGGCTTTAAATATACAGTACTCATGGTACCTTGATGTTTTTTTCTACTGTATATTATTACTATTATTATGACTCCAAAGTTCACTACCAGCATGTGTTTTGTGTAAAGAAAATGTCAGTAATTTATAATCGTCCATAGTGTTTGTTGATGGGCAGCATGGTGATAAAATGGGTTGCCACCTAAAGGATACAATCTGATTTAATCCTTCAAATCAGTATTGCAGTGTATATAAAAGAACCCTGAGAGACTGATGCCCTGTCTACGGCTGTTTCCAAATGTGTGTCCTAAACTGCCAGGATTGTGAATTGGATTAAGCAGGTCTGAAAATGAGATAAGATGATGATTTGTTGAGCATTATGATTTCACAATTGTTAGCTCTGTTGCCTCAGGGGGACAGAAGACTGGGTTGAAATACTGACCTAGTAATGCCTGTGTGGAATCCATAGTTTTCCCTAGGTTTTCCTGCCACATTCCAAAGACGGGCATTCCAGGTTGACTGACCAGTCTATATTGGTCTAGTATAAGTCAATTTTGGTAAGTTAACATGGACTGCTATTCTCCCCAGCTTGAATCCTCACATAAGCCTGTTACTGCCAAAATAGACTACAAACCCTGCTATTCCAAACTGGGAAAACAATGAAGGAATATAGAATTTGTTTTCAGTTTATTATTTTAGAACTTTTTGGAGATTGAGCAGTAGGCAAAGATTATAGGTGACTTCAATAAGATCTCACTGTGATATAAAAATAAGATAAAGTTCAAGGGAATCAGGGGGAGTTTTTACAGCTGCTGGATGTAACAAAATACACTACAGCGAAAATCAACAAAACTGACAATTACTGGAAATCTGTACACAGAGAAAACAAACCCCAACACTGAGAGTGTTGTTAAAATTGTGTTTATGTAAACCATTCTTATGATCAGCTTTATTTCTAAAACTTCCTCCTAGAAGATATAAAAACTTTATGGTGAAATTCTGAAAAGCAGAAAAACTTTTTTAAGAAGAGGCTATGAGAATTAACGAAAAGCAGTCCAGCCCTTACACTCTTCTTCATAATCACCAAACAAAAATACAACTTTCATTGTTATTTATGGTAAAAAAATACAGTATAGCAAAATTCCTCACCTTGACTTGCAGTAACTGCGTGCATTACAATATTAACAAGAAATGTTCCTCTGGCCTTGACAAAGTTTACACGAGGTTTCCTTGTTGTGATACTGAATCGGACATTACCAGTTTTATCTCTCAATGGGCTGATATGTCTACATACTCTATGTAACAAACAATGAGCTTCCCAGGCACACTCAGAGCTTTTATTTCTCTTGACAGGACAACAAGCAAGAGAACTAAAGATATTTTTTTCTCATAAGTGAATCTTATAAGAACTTATAAGTTGTTTGTTTTGTAAACATGAACATCAGAGAATCTTGAATACAAAGTACCATTATATATGGGGTTATTTCATCTGTAGCTGGTGTTAAAATCTACAGTATTATGTGAATATTGAGGTATATTTTGGACTTTTTCTTCTTTTGTTTTCTTTGAATTTATTTTTGTTTATATTTTATGTTTCTTTTCAAGTAATTAGTGGTACACATCTTTGTAACTACTCTTTCCTGCTGCTGCAATGTAACTGTTTGTGCTCCAGTTTCTGACATAGTAGTCCCCATTATTTACCAGTGAGGAATTATGGATGTTCCCTGTTTGACACTTATGACAAATTAAAAGGAATATTATTGCCAGATTCTAAAGGAAAATAGTAAAAAAAAAATAGGAATTGCAGATTTTGTCTATCTAGGTTCCTGACTGAGTATTATTTTATCTCAAGGAAGCTCACCCAATCTTTTGACCTCTGCAGGTTAAGCACTTCTGATTTCCCAGTCCAGCTACTAGGATCTCAAGACAGCAAACACATTCATGTTTGTTAAAATGAGTTTGTGAAATATAGCTAGGATAGTTATGGAGTTAAGAACTTAATGTTTTATTCATTGACAGAAACTAAAGCTTTTGAAAGCTATTTTGTGTAGTTTACTCATACTTTACACAAAAATAAATTCACAGAATAGGTCAACCTTGTCAAAAGAGTAAATGACACATAATAGTAATGGACATTGAAGATTATAGGATAGATTACAATGAGGAGTCAGGCAAAATGACACCTTTTATTGGCTAACTGAACAGATTACAATATACAGTACAAGCATTCAAAACAGCTAAGGCCCTTCTTCATGCAAAATAAGATTTTTTACAAACATATAAACTGCAGCAATCCAGAAAACTGACCATATAAATGAATGCACAACCTTTAATATTGCACTATTCAACAGTGAATACTATCACAAATTATTCGATAAATATGGAAAAACAAAAGTACATTTGTTTATATGTATTTTTTAGAATTGGAGGATAGTCAGGATAAGTAAGTCAAAAATAAATTAAAAACATCTTCAAATGGCAGCAATGATGGTCAATAGTTCAATGATTAAATCACATTTATAGTAAAACAGAGACCATATATAGTAAATAATCAGTGAGTAGACACAGAGTTCACACAAAACGGTTTGTCTGCCCGAGTTTAACATGAGATGCAAAATCCATGGGCCTACTATACCACCCCCCAATACACAGAAAACTACTGCTTACCTTTTTGTCTACAATCATAATCCTGCGGAAAAACAGAAAAAAAATACTCACTAAGTTCACTTGAAGTCACAGACTTGTTTGCCTGTTACAGTGACCTTTGGTCTATTCTTGCCCTTTATTCTATTTTACTCTGCATTGTTAAAACCTTGGCATACAATTAAAACCCAGATGCTGGAACAGGTCACTCCTGCAATTTAAGTGACAGCTAGCAAAACCAGTTCTATCATCAAAAACTGGTAAGAATGTTTACTCATTCTGCCTGATTCATTCTGTTGTTTCCGTGTGACAGCTAGAATCTTCAAGCTGCCCAACTTTGTCTTAATTACACTGCAGGAAGGAAAAGGCCTTACTATTTCAAGTCTGAGGCAATGTAAAGCTTACACCGGAGGAAGGGGTAAATGGAAGTTAAGTGCTTGCCTGGTTCTGGTGAACTGACTGCTTCTAAATAAAAAACACTAGACACTGAAGAGATGTGCATCACAGCAGCACAACCAAACTAGGCATGTAACATAACACTACCTATTCTGTCTGCTTTATAACAAATAACTCCAAGTATATTTTATCCCACTGCTGCAGTCATTTTTAGTTTAAATAAAATTTGTTGTTTGACCCCACCTTTACCTTGCTAGCTGGTTTAAAACCTATTAGAGAGCGAATGTGGACAGAAACCACCATTTCAGCAGTGGTTACTACCTTGGTTTACCCATTATGTCTGACTTTTCTACAATTGCACTCCTCCATTTTTCAAAATTGTAGACATTTTTAGCAAAGTGTTCCTTTCAGGATGTCATGTTATGCCCAGGTTGCCCACATCTTGAACCTAGGACATTACAAATGGTAGCAGTGAGAACCGGACACACATCACAAGAGGAACCCGCATATCCAAGCAGGAAGAACTGTGAATAATTGAATTTTTAATGGTCTATCTATCGATCTATCTTTATCTGTCTTTATTGATTTATTTATTGTTTTAACTGTATTTTAAAAGTTCTTATTCTTTTAATGTCCCGGTTTTTAAAAGTAGGACTTGGGTGAGTTTTACAGTGTCACCACTACTTTTAGAGATTTTTATTGCAGGAGTCTGGAGGCCACACCAGGAACCCTGGCCACCAGTTGCACATGTTGGACTATGGCAAAGCATCCTTCCCTTGCAACTGGCAGCTTATTTGCTAAAACACATTTATGACCTGTGACAGTGCAGTTTTAAAACAAAAACCGTGAGCTCAGACTCTGGGTTAGTGTGTGTGGTTGCAGAGTTGGGCATCTGATTAGATTGATCA
Source organism: Polypterus bichir lapradei (assembly GCA_026402145.1). NCBI lineage: Eukaryota > Metazoa > Chordata > Cladistia > Polypteriformes > Polypteridae > Polypterus > Polypterus bichir. The sequence continues at coordinate 98,331,791 of JANRMT010062813.1, forward strand.
GGTCAGATATTCCACATTGTCACCTCACGGGTCATAATTAAGATGTAGTGCCCCCAAGAGTACAATGGGAAGCCTGAGGTGAATTAATGAAAAATGTAAGGAAAGGGATAATCAAGGAAGTGAGGAAAAGATCATTGTGAAAGGAATCAGTTGGGAACCAGTGCAGATGGTGGGCAGCAAAGTAATTGGGGAAGCCAAGTGGACAAGCACTTGAGAGGAGCTCCTGGAGTGGACAGGATTGCTCCTGTTGAATACTGGTCACAAAGTGAATGAATCGTGAGGACTGAACCACCACATCTGTGTGCAATTCAACTCCTTAGTCACATAGTCATTCTACTTACCTAACATCATCAATCCACAACATTAAAATAAGTAATCCAAGTTACACAAAGTTTCTGAGAAAGTCCGATCCTCTCAAGCTGTAACAAAAGTATGCCTCATTACTATTTACCATATGATAAAGAAAATTATCATAACAAACTGAATTTTCCACACAAATGAATTGCTTTAACTTGTTTCTAATAATTCAGATTTAACACTAGAATTACCAGAGCCTATGAAAAAACTTGTAAATCCGTCCCACCTTAAATCGCTTTTTAAAATCATTCACAGCTCTCCACCAGCGTCCTTTGTCATCTAAATGTGCTGATAAAATCAGGCTGCAAGCAGCTGGCTATTCCATCCCCCCAACGACTTAGAACGTGCACAAACTTCTCCCAGCTCATGCCTTGATTGATTTTCTGGGAGTGAAGTGGAGTTTTAGAGTGGAAATAATAGATCGTTGTTTGGAACACACGCATTTCATGTCTGTTCCGTTTCTACAGTAATCTGTGTAAACACATTGTTAAAACAGAAACGTTTTTTATATTCTAGTAGTAGATGACAAAATGTAGGCATAAACTATATAATGTATGAAGCCTGAAGTCCAAATATAAAAGAAACACTCTCACAAAAGGTACAAATCTAACACAACGATTGCGCTTTTATTCAAAAATATAACTGCAGATCAACTGTGATTGTAAAAGGGGTGAAGGATGACAGCCCTCCAAGAATGCAAATATACAACTTGCATCATGTTTGATTGCTAATTGTTGTCAGCTTGATGGACTGCTGTTTAAGAAGACTTCATGATTCTAACTGCAGTCCATTTAAGTAAAGTAAAGTAAAGGGCAAATGTTGCACCTATCTATCTAATTTTCATGAAACTCCAAGAACCAGCCAATATTGTGTCAACAAGTGGAGAGATATAATGGATACACATGCGGCAGAGGTTTGTGGTTTCCTCATCTATGCTGGCTCCTAGGTTAACCCATGGTGCATCAATGATTGTATGAAATATTGGGGTACTTTATAGTCTCAAGAGGAAAAGATCTTGGAGGCAGATAATGCTCATGGCTTGTATATCTGCTTATCATGTGTTTTGAAAATGAAATATGTATATATCTACTTATTGATGGATTTCACGTTATGTCTCTTGCTTAACGTTTTAGTTTGAAGCAATGAAAAAGGCTGAGAGGGGCTAATAATTTGACTTAAGCATCTTGTAAATAAAACTTGTTGACTGAACTGAGTTGATGGCCTTTTGTTCAGTTCCATTTAGGCTCAGTTGAGATCATTAAAGTACAATTAAGTCACACCTTCAAGTGCCACCTGATTAAGAGATTGACTGCAATAAAGAACTGTAACCACTGCAATCACCAATGGACTAAAAAAGCCTTTATTATATACAGTACATCTCTGGAGAAACGTCTAAGAGAATTTCTTTCTCTTCCAGTTGCAATATGTTATTTGATTGTCTTTCTCTTGAAAGAATGTTGAAGCATTCCTTCTGAAAAAATAGTGAATTTTTGAACTCCATGCCACAAATGTACAGACTATATTGTAGATTTTTCCATTTAATACTGTGGTTTCTGTTTTTTCTGTCCAATATCCATACCATAGCAATACATTTAATAAATATGAGAATACTGATTAATGCTAAATATTAAATAGATTTAATAAGTTATTATTAAATATTATCATACTAGCAAAATACCCGCGCTTCGCAGCGGAGAAGTAGTGTGTTAATGAAGTAATGAAAAAGGAAAGGAAACATTTTGAAAATAACGTAACATGATTGTCAATGTAATTGTGTTGTCACTGTTGTGAGTGATGAGTGTTGCTGTCATATATATATATATATAAATATATATATATATATATTTACACACACACATATAAACATATATATATACATATCTATACATATACACATATATACACACACACACACATATATACATACATATATATATATCTACATATATACACATACATATACATACACACATACATACATACACACACATATATACACACAAATACATATACAGTAATCCCTCCTCGATCGCGGGGGTTGCGTTCCAGACCCCCCCGCGATAGGTGAAAATCCGCGAAGTAGAAACCATATGTTTGTATGGTTATTTTTATATATTTTAAGCCCTTATAAACTCTCCCGCACTGTTTATAAATATTCCCCGCAGAGTTATACAGCATAATCCCTTTGTATTCTCTTAGATATTAGGTAAGATTCATTGAAATTATGTATATAAACACACTGTTTATATACAGTAAAACCTAAATATTATTTTAAAGATATTGAGTGTCTCCGATATCACATATGTTACAGCCATTACGATAGACAGGCCACCAGCAATAAATACGTACAATGCAAGAAAAATAGTATACAGTAAATGTGTGTACAGTGACACTAAACGTACGTACATGTACTAAGCACTGAAATAAAAAAATTAATTATGGTTACTCACCAACAATGACACGATGACTTGTCCGATAACAATGAGTTTAATTTTACTGCACAGCAAAGGAGAGCGTTACAGCCCTTGTAAAGGAGCCACTTCAGGCGATTGTGTAGCACTGCCGTTGTTCTTCTTCTGGCAGTCTTCAATCCAAATCCCTAAAGCAGATTCCATCCAGACTACTGCCTTATTACATCCACTTACAACTCGTTTTGCACCCTGGTTAAAAGGACACTGCAGCCGTAGATCTTATATTCCTTTCCTACTTTTTAAATAAAAAGAATTGTAGCCTTCAACAAATCCAAAACGTTTACCTTTTCGGCAATCGTTAACATCTTCTTCTTGCGCTTGGGCACGGCCCCTGAAGCAGTAGCAGATTGTTTTGGAGCCATAATGAAGGGCTTGACTATGCACAAAGATAAACACTAAAGAGCACAACTCTTTACACAGCGAAACACGTTGATGCTGAATGAGCGAGACGATACTTCCTGGTTAACACTGCATTCAGCACGCAGGAGCTCAACTGCGTGCTCTGATTGGTTAGCTTCTCAGTCAGAACTTAACTGCGTGCTCTGATTGGTTAGCTTCTCAGCCATCCGCCAATAGCGTCCCTTGTATGAAATCAACTGAGGAAGCATGTACAGGAAGTAAAAAGACACATTGTCTGCAGAACCCGCGAACCAGCGAAAAATCCGCGTTATATATTTAGTTATGCTTTCATATAAAATCCGCGATAGAGTGAAGCCGCGAAAGTCGAAGCGCGATATAGCGAGGGATTACTGTATATACATACACACACACATATATAAACATATATATACATATACATACATATCTACATATATACACACACAGCTATTTCGTATCAGTGCAATACGCTGCTTGTTAAAACGGATAACTCCCGCTCTTACGTGCAAGTCTGCGTGGATATTATGAACAATCGTATCTGTTCAAGTTCTATTTAAATTTTAAATAGAAGGAATTTTTATTTAGTCGACAGAAATATCTTTGGTAGGAATGGTAAAAACAGACAGGAATATTATTCCTGAATAAATCAACTCAAACCTTAAACAACCATAAAAATATATCCTGTCTAAATTATACAAGTTAGAAATAAAGTAAACGTTAAAAGAACAAACATTCAAATTTCTTTACTCTTATGTAATTTTATATAAAAAATAAACTTAGATTTTAAATATCCCAAAAGATTTTGCTCTCCATAAAAATATATCCTGTCAAAATTATACAAATTCAAATATGAACATGCTGCATAACAAAACCTGGAAATATAAATAAAATGTGTTCTTTTTAGCAATAATAAATCAAATCATTCAGTTGTCTTTGCTCATATGTCATTTTAGAGCTGGACGCCTGGCATCTTTTTTTGGCAACAAGTTCGTTTATGTTTGGTGTGAGGTTCTGTGTTGTGGAGATTCTGAGGATGGACTGCAGGTGCTCATCAGTGAGGCGACTCCTGTGTGCTGTTTTGTTAGTCTTCATCACTGAGAAGAGCTTCTCACACAGATATGTGCTACCAAACATGCACAAGGTTCGAGCCGCATGTAGACTGACTTTTTTTGTTCTTCAAAGTCACCAAAGCGCCGTGCGAACTCAGTGCGCTCAGTTTATCAGCAAATTGCGTATTTGGGAACATCGTTGTGCCGACTTGGTTCAACATTACTTGGCAACAGGGAAAGTGGGGCAAGTTGCACTGGTGCATTTGTGTCTCCCATAAAAGCAGCTTCACTTGAAATCACTTTGTGATTGTGCACGGGTAAAAACGTCCGCTGAACTGTCAGATTCTTATTTAATTCTTCTGCTTTCTGTATCTTCTGCATTGCATTCAGGTCTTTCAGGTTATCCTGATGTTTTGTCTCATAGTGCCGTCTTAGATTAAATTCTGTAATTACAGCCACATTAGCTCCACAAATGAGACACACGGGTTTACCGGCAATGTCAGTAAACATATACTCAGCCTCCCATCGGTTTTTAAAGTCTCTATGTTCAGAATCACCTTTTCTCTTCGGCATCGTGTGGGCTAGCTTCACAATAACTTGCAGCATCATAAGCTAGACTTGATTAACGCGGTAAGTGTTCGGCAAGGCAGCTGAAGCGCTGCATTATGGGATCTGTAGTTTATTGTGTTACCAGCGCTTCATATACCCGGGCCATTAATAACAATAATACAGTATATAAAATGATCTTGCGGATATAATTACACGCCAGGCCGGATGTGGCCCGCGGCCCTTGAGTTTGACACATATGGACTGAATAGAACTTGAAAAGATATATTTTTTCGTACATCGAGCCCGCGTGCTATTGTGGTTTTGCCTGCATGCCTCAATAAGTCATCCTCCCCTCGCTCTTACTTTTTTACCGTTCATCTAATGAATACACAGAGTATGGCTTTACCAAAACAATCATTGATGGCGAATAAAGTATCCATTATTCAAGTATGTAGATCGGGGTATATATATACATATATATATACCCGCGTATCGCAGCGGAGAAGTAGTGTGTTAAAAAAGCTATGAAAAAGAAAAGGGAACATTTTAAAAATAACGTAACATGACTGTCAATATACAGTATTTGTTTTGTGAGTGTTACTGAGTGTTGCTGTCATCAAGGATTTGATTATCATTATTTCTTTCAATCAGGTTCGTATTTGTAGGATGTGTTGTGTTCAAGTTACATTCCGTGTTTGTCAATCGTTGTAAAGATGACAGGTTTCATTCATCGATTCGTTTTTTACTGAATCAATAAACAGCTCGTCTTCTTCTTTATCTGAGACCTGACACACTGCATGCACGGGTTTTTTTTTTACACTGTCTTCCTTTAGAGGGACATTGACTTTTTCCACCGTGTGCATTGTTTCCGCAGTAGCTGCATTTATGAATATGCTTGTATGTATCAGACGCTTCATATTTTTTGCTGCCTTTTCAATTGTGTAATTCGGTTTTTGTTCAGCGCTCTTTGGAACTGTTGCTTTTTGTCTATGCACTGCGTCAGTTCACGTGAGCCGCTCGGTGTACATGCATCGAAGGTTCCCAGCTGTGCTGGTGCCATCTCGTGCGATGTCCATGAAGTCCTGGCACTTAAAACTTTCTCTCGCAGTTTTGCTGAGTTTGTGCCAAACACCACCCTGACCATCTCATCTTCCTCTGCATAAGCACAGTCCTTCACCCGTGAATATTTAGTGGCAGTTTGCTATTGGATTGCCGCTGACGGACGGCCTTATATGGGCAGACACTAAATTACAAACGCCAGCGGCAGCCTGTCTATGAACTTAATTTAAAGTTTAGGTTTACATCGTGCTTTGTTTCCGAAGTAGCAGAACTCATGAATATGGTTGTATATGTCACTCGCTCGCTTCTTATTGTTTCGCTGCCTTCTCAATTATATAATGCATGTTTTCTTCAGCGCTTTTTGGAGGTCCTTCTGGTTTTCTATGTACTGCGTGATTACGTGGGAGGCGTGATGATGTCACACGAAACTCCGCCCCCACGGCGTTCAAGCTCATCTCCATTACAGTAAATGGAGAAAAACAGCTTCCAGTTATGACCATTACGCGTAGAATTTCGAAATGAAACCTGTCCAACTTTTGTAAGGAAGCTGTAAGGAATGAACCTGCCAAATTTCAGCCTTCCACCCACACGGGAAGTTGGAGAATTAGTGATGAGTCAGTGAGTGAGTGAGTGAGTGAGTGAGTGAGTGAGTGAGTGAATGAGTGAGTGAGTGAGTGAGTGAGTGAGGGCTTTGCCTTTTATTAGTATAGATAAAAATACAGATTTGAATACAAATGCACAAAAGGCAGTAATATACATACATGTAGTGTATATTCTTTGCACAGGCATTAACATCTCTTCATTAAATCCTGACATTTTTCATTGTCAAATGAGAATCAGTGTACTTACTTTGAATGAACAGATCAGAAAACCATACCCACATGTAGATATAAGAAAGAAGCATATCTCAGAGGACCCTCCTTCAAAATTGCTCCTGGAATATGCCAGATTAAACAATACAATTTTTGGTATTAAAAGAGCAAAAGAGCACTGTCACAAAGCACCAGGACTGATTAAAAGTATTCCTGTTTCAACAAAAATATCAAAAGGGTTCCTCACAAGATGAGAGAATTAGAAAGCCATGCCCATTTTCCTGGTAAAGGAGTCAGAGACGAGTCCTGTAAACCTAATTAGCAACTTACAGCTTCGCTTGCAGTGAAGAATGGGGCTTGATGCAAGCAAAGAAACATGCCCACCACAGAATACAAAAATGAACGAGAATCAAGAATATGCTTGTATTAATTACATAACTTTATTTTATTTAATAATTTAAAATAATTTTATTTAACAATTTAAAATAATTTTACTCTATCTGATTTACTCCATGCTCCTGTTTCTATGCTCTCATCACCTGACCCCTTGAGGAAAAACCCTGAATGAGTATGCCCTGTGATGGATTGTTGTGCCATCTAAGGTTAGTTTCTACCTTTCTCCTAACATTGAATAGGCTGCTTTGGAAAATGCATACATTTCATCTGTTCATTTTCTGAACCTGATTATTCAGTGCAATATGTTCAACTAGCAATTCAGTTAATCAAAGTTGTGCTGTGGATAACACTGCTGCCTAACAGCTTCTGGAGACTTGGTCTGAAATCCTAACCCTGAATTGTCTGTGTGGAACATGTATGCTCTCCTTGTGTCTGCATGAGTCTTTTGAGTTAATGCAGTTTTCCTGCTACATTAGAAAGTGCATTAATGGTGGACAGGTGATCTACTAAGTTTGGCTCCTGCCTTGTCATAGTTAACCCTAATCTCTTAGATCTTTATTATAGTATTAAGACAATACATGAATGAGGTAAAACTTAATTGTTACAGACACTACAGTGCTGAGCATTTCACCACTTAAGCCACATTATAATGTGGCATCCTACCTCATCCTATAGACTATAAATCCATATCTTGAAAACCTGTTCTGGCAGCTGTTACTTTTTTTCAAAGCAACAAATTATTTCCATATTGTTGTATTACAACAGCTGTCCACAGCATAAAGAATAATATAAACATACACTCATGGCAAATATTTGCTATATAAAGGCTGTGTAGCATTCTATCAGGTCAATCCAGAAATATAAATCAGAGTAGAAAAGCTGCCAACAGAGATCTCTACAAACTTAAAAAACCTGTTATGCAGTGCAGACAGTTTTATTTTTCTTTCAGTTCCAAGACATTTAAAAAATCGAATACCAAACTTTTACAACACATAGACTTTGGTTTGACAGTTTTATACAAAGAAATGCTCAGATGGTTGTCCATTTGAATAACTGACCCGAGAACCTGAAAAGGTTTAATCAAGAATGTCTTTTAAGCTATTTTACAAGACCTGGAATGCAACATTTTAAGATGTGGAAGCCATAAGTGTGTTCTACAATGAATGGAACCCCTCTGAGAGTGCATACAAGGCCATGACAGTCACTAACATAATGGTAAAATGTGAAAGAGTTAGTAAACAGCAATAAAGCTTGGTAAAGACCACAAGCATTTTGTATAAATTGAAGTCTAAGTTCAAGTTATAATCTATTTTTGCAGCATATTTCTATATATACTGTATATATGTGTATGTATATATATGTATTGTGGCATCCGGCTGGGGGTGGAGCCCAGCCGGGACGCCCAGGACGACCGGAGGAGGGCTTGTACCTCCTCCAGACCGCGAGGGGGTGACCGCCCTGGTTATATTGGGGGCCACGGGAAGAGGGCTTGGAAGCCCAACCCTGTAGGGGCCCATGGCCACCGCCAGGCGGCGCCCCGGTGCCTGAACAACCCTGGACCTCAGCACTTCCCCCACACCAGGACGTGCTGGGGGGAAGAGGAGCAGGGACACCCGAAGGGCTTCCGGGTGCGCAGCCGGCACTTCCGCCACACTGGGGCGTGTCTGCGGAGGAATGCCGGGAAGCAGCTGGAGCCCATCCGAGTTCCTATATAAGGGGCCGCCTCCCTTCATTCAGAGGCGGAAGTCGGGTAGAAGAAGGACGGAGCTGGAGAGAGGACTGGAGGCGGCCAGGAAAAAGGCAATTGGACTGTGAGGCCTGGACTTTGGGGGATTGGTGCTGGAGGCACTGGGAAGTGCACTGAACTTGAACTTGTAAATATTATAAATAAACGTGTGTTGGGTGCAAGAAACGATGTCCGTCTGTCTGTGTCCGGGCCAACTTTCACAGTATATACATAAAAGCAATTAAATTAGCACACTGTAACATCCTCAGCTAAAATAAAGTCACCAGAGACTACCACACCACACAAAGGGTAAGTAATAAATGTATAAATTTGATCTGGTACAATTATACAGTAATTGAGACTGCTTACAGAGGAGTCTCCCATTTTCCTTCCATTAATCAAGATGGGGAGTTTGGATGTAAAAGAGGGCCACTGTCCTCTGGAGGGGACAATCAGATGGAAAGTTTTTCACTCTTTGCCTCACTTCAATGGGCACAACAACTAATGTTCTGAAGCAACACAATGTACAATAAAGGTTAAAGGTTAATATCATTTGAAAGATTTCTCACGTGTATGTAAAATGAAAGAATGAAAGTTATAATCATATTCACCCATTATTGTTGCCAAATTTGATGTGATTTTGTTCAGTTGTATTTATATGGTGAACTTTAGTCTACATGTCATTTGAATATCCTGGTCACTTTGCCATTTACCAATGGCTTTGAATTGTTATAAAAGATAGAATAAATTGAACTGGGCCATTTTATATGTATGTAAGTAAGCATTGTGGATGCTAGAGGCACTGTTGCCCTATTAAACCCACCAGACAGACGTCCTGGTCACACATTTAAAAGCACCAATAATAATTTCTTTAATAATTTTCTTAAATAAAGTGCACAAAGCACTGCAAACTTCACAATTCTCATATCAATAATCAATAATAAAATAAACACAATCCTCCACTTCCAGCAGCTCCATTACACACCCTCCCACCTCCCGTCCAGGGGAGCTGCCATCTAGCGTCCCGGAGGATGTAGTGCCCTAAAAAGGCTGCTCTTCCTCCTCCTTTCTGTTGATGGACGCCCCGGCTAGACTGAAACGCCAGTCGTCCATCACAGCATACAGTATACACACACATATACTGCTTACATTTATTCATATACTATATCTTACTGCATAAATATGATGCTGTGCTATACATTACAAAGTACTTTCAAAAGGCTTTCAGCAAATACAAAGTACAATGTAACCAATTTAAAAAAATTCTCTACATCTGGAACCTTGAGTTTACAGCCAGCATCTCAATGACATGTAAACATGAGTATTGTATATGTGTCCTTTGCATCATGCTGCCAGGAAAGACTCTGAGCCTCTATCCTGAATTGGACCGAGTGGATGGATGGATGGATAGATAAGTTTAGCAAAAACAGACACTGCAATCAGAATCGGTCAATGCATTAGGTAACAAAGGCAGCTGCACTATGGACCTTTCCTTTATGTCCGCACTATGGACAGTGAAGGATGCTGTTTTGGTAACTCAAGGTGTGCATGAAACCAACCCCCCCAACACACTTCACAAGCCTAGGGCTCCATATGGGTTTCGACTGGCACTGCTTGTAAATTTCTCTCTATTATAAAAAAAAAATCCTGGGAGGGAGACTAGGGAGACAAGACGTGATCTTCTCGGAAGACAATTTGACTATTTGACTTACCCCAAGAGATACTTTAACGTCACACAAAGACAATTTGACGTCTCGCGAGAGACACTTTAACGTCATGTGATACAAGGCAGTGAGACAACATTTAAAACAAGTTCACGGACATCTAACCAAGCAGTTGTTGGAATGCTTTTGGCAGACAGACATCATGTGCTACCAGCTCTTAAAACAACAAGCGACAAGCAGAGAACACAGCTTGCCAGCAGCAGGAAGCCAGCAGATGATCCAACTGCAACTCCTTAGCAAGCGTTCAGCCCCACCTTCACAACGCGAATGGCAGAGACAGGAAGTGGCAAAAGGACAGCTGTTATACAGGCTTTAAAATGATCAACGTGCAGCATGACAAAAAGAACACACAGCTCGCCAGCAGCAGCAGCAGACAAACAGCAGATGATCCGACGGCATCTCCTTAGCGTGCATTCAGCCGCGCCCCCTTCACAACATGAGCAGCGTTATACGTCCTGCAAGAAAGATTTAACCACGCCTGGGGCCGGAAATAAAGGAAAAGTATTGTTTTTACAAAAATTTTAAAGTAAAAGTGAAAATAATGCATATGTAACAATTCATATGAAAATAACAATCTCTTTAAATTGTATATTCGGTAAACCAAACCCGGGGGTGGGCAAGCGAAGCGAGCAGGGGGCAGAGCCCCCTATTTATACATTAACAAAGAGCTGGCACCCTACCATGTCGATGAAAAATGTTTTTTGAAGGCATCTTATACACCACAAAGAAATAATGTATTGGTATAAAACCATAATATGCAAGAACCTAAGTGTCTCAGACCCACTTTATCCAACTCATGGCACAAGTCATGGCACCACTCGAAACAAGGCAGAAACTAACCCTGGATAAGGCAGCAGTTCATCACAGGGTTTAAAATCAGGGTGGGTGTTCTTTAGTTTTTTTCTTTGTTACAATATTCTGGACCATTTTTGAAAAATGTTTTGTGAATGCACTCTATGAAAGATAAAGCATAACATTCTCATCATCAAGGCAATAAACAATAAACAGCAGCAAATAAATAGCAAATTAAATAGTAGTTTATACTGTAAATACTATTGAATATAAATCAAGAAATTTTTTGCTCTGATTCATGTAGAGTACTGTGTTCAGTTCTGGTCCGCATACTTCAGAAAAGACATAGCAGGGCTATAAGTGGCATCCCAGGACTAAAGAGCAGATCCTACTGACAAAGGTAAGGAAATTAAAATTCTTTAGTATTGAGCTGGGAAGGCTGCAACGGTACATAGTACAGGTCTTTGAAAATCTTAAAGGGATCAATAAATAGGTAAGGTAATATTCTTTTAATTACAAAATTGATGACATATTCAACAACATTAGTGAAAATTAAGGGGAAGTGTTAAATTTAAGGCAAACGCCAGGGAGAACATTCGTACACATATGGTTGTGGGAATCTTTAGCAAACTACCAAGTGACACAGTTGAAGAGGAAACCTTGACAAGAACTGTATATCTTCCTTGATAACTAAGTGGGAAGAAAACATTGCACTTGCAATTGAAAATAAAAAAGTCTGCATGATTTGCTCTGCAGGATGTACGGTATGTATAACTTGTGAATATTCTATGATGACTTAATAGGTCAAGCAGCATTGTAATCTACAATATATACTACAATACAATTTTGCAATTTTTACTGTATACTACAATATAATTTTTGCAATACAAATCTTGTATAGCATTTCACTTGGGAAAGAGTCACAAACAAATTGATTTATTTTTTAATTTCTCTTACTCATTCATCCATGCATTCATCAAACTATCCATCAACTGAATTTGCAATTAAATGTAGCAGAAAGCTCCCAACAAAACTATAATGGATTTGAATCTGCTGACACAATAATTCAAAAACAAAACATTCAACTCAAGATAAACTTTGTATTAGCTCTGTAAATTCCAGAAGCCTGTTGATTTTGAGTAAAGTCATTACAATAATATATTATATAACATACAGTGGTGTGAAAAACTATTTGCCCCCTTCCTGATTTCTTATTCTTTTGCATGTTTGTCACACAAAATGTTTCTGATCATCAAACACATTTAACCATTAGTCAAATATAACACAAGTAAACACAAAATGCAGTTTTTAAATGATGGTTTTTATTATTTAGGGAGAAAAAAAATCCAAACCTACATAGCCCTGTGTGAAAAAGTAATTGCCCCCTGAACCTAATAACTGGTTGGGACACCCTTAGCAGCAATAACTGCAATCAAGAGTTTGCGATAACTTGCAATGAGTCTTTTACAGCGCTCTGGAGGGATTTTGGCCCACTCATCTTTGCAGAATTGTTGTAATTCAGCTTTATTTGATGGTTTTCTAGCATGAACCGCCTTTTTAAGGTCATGCCATAGCATCTCAATTGGATTCAGGTCAGGACTTTGACTAGGCCACTTCAAAGTCTTCATTTTGTTTTTCTTCAGCTATTCAGAGGTGGATTTGCTGGTGTGTTTTGGGTCATTGTCCTGTTGCAGCACCCAAGATCGCTTCAGCTTGAGTTGACGAACAGATGGCCGGACATTCTCCTTCAGGATTTTTTGGTAGACAGTAGAATTCATGGTTCCATCTATCACAGCAAGCCTTCCAGGTCCTGAAGCAGCAAAACAACCCCAGACCATCACACTACCACCACCATATTTTACTGTTGGTATGATGTTCTTTTTCTGAAATGCTGTGTTCCTTTTACGCCAGATGTAACGGGACATTTGCCTTCCAAAAAGTTCAACTTTTGTCTCATCACTCCACAAGGTATTTTCCCAAAAGTCTTGGCAATCATTGAGATGTTTCTTAGCAAAATTGAGACGAGCCCTAATGTTCTTTTTGCTTAACAGTGGTTTGCGTCTTGGAAATCTGCCATGCAGGCCGTTTTTGCCCAGTCTCTTTCTTATGGTGGAGTCGTGAACACTGACCTTAATTGAGGCAAGTGAGGCCTGCAGTTCTTTAGACGTTGTCCTGGGGTCTTTTGTGACCTCTCGGATGAGTCGTCTCTGCGCTCTTGGGGTAATTGTGGTCGGCCGGCCACTCCTGGGAAGGTTCACCACTGTTCCATGTTTTTGCCATTTGTGGATAATGGCTCTCACTGTGGTTCGCTGGAGTCCCAAAGCTTTAGAAATGGCTTTATAACCTTAACCAGACTGATAGATCTCAATTACTTCTGTTCTCATTTGTTCCTGAATTTCTTTGGATCTTGGCATGATGTCTAGCTTTTGAGGTGCTTTTGGTCTACTTCTCTGTGTCAGGCAGCTCCTATTTAAGTGATTTCTTGATTGAAACAGGTGTGGCAGTAATCAGGCCTGGGGGTGGCTACGGAAATTGAACTCAGGTGTGATACACCACAGTTAGGTTATTTTTTAACAAGGGGGCAATTACTTTTTCACACAGGGCCATGTAGGTTTGGATTTTTTTTCTCCCTAAATAATAAAAACCATCATTTAAAAACTGCATTTTGTGTTTACTTGTGTTATATTTGACTAATGGTTACATGTGTTTGATGATCAGAAACATTTTGTGTGACAAACATGCAAAAGAATAAGAAATCAGGAAGGGGGCAAATAGTTTTTCACACCACTGTATATAACATTCTCTGCAGAGGTAATAAGTTTGCGTTATTGGCATACATTATACAAGTATAATTGGGAAATAAAAATTTTTAAGTAAGATATGATATTTTACATTTTATTTCATAAAAGAAAATATTGTCCTTTAATATTTTACAGCTTTGTATAGGGAAGTCGTACTAAATACATTCAATTTTTAAAAATATCTTCAGCATTAAGGTAAATTACTGTACGTTGAGTTTTCACACGTTGCTTGTTCACTTTTTCCATTCCAAAGCCCTTTTGCAAAGACATGCAGACAAAGATATAGCCACAGGCAAACCAGAGAAGGCTGTACTTTAAAGACTAAACGTAAGATTATAGTGAAGGGCTTTATTAAACGGCCTCAAATGTCTGACTGCCTTGGGACACTAAAGAATATAGTATATACACTACAAACTTTGTTGCATTAATGAGCATCAGTTACTGCTTATCAGTGAAATGAGAGTCCTCAAAATGTCAGTCCATTTGTCATAATCACACTTGAACACCTCTTGAAGCGTCCTTATTTGATATTAAAAATGAAAAGTCAGACACATTTGCATGCATGAAAACAAAGGGACAGTAGATATCAGCTCAATTTTATTTTTTATTGTATGGTACACTTCCCATTTCCACTGGAGCATTGTATACATTTTTAGTATCAAATTTAATTTAACATTATGCATCACTATTCCAATAACACAAGCCCAGAAAACTAAACATATACTTAAACTAAAACACCAAAGCACAACCTACAATGGACTGATATTCTGTATGGTCTTGGTTTCAGCTTAGTGGCCTTTACTGCTACAGTCATTACTGAATCCCTGCAAATATGAACTGAAACTAGCAGGTTTAGAAAATTAAAGGTTGAACAAAACATATTCTGTATGCTATACATACTGTATACAAATGTACATTATGCATATGTACATATATGCATAAAGCAATTTTGCCTTGTATCCAGTCTTTTTGAAAAAACTCTAGGTCCTGTAAGCATTTTATCCAACTCTAGGGTATATATATATTTTTTTTTAATACCTTTTATATAGTATCGTAAAGTAAACTAAAGTAGGCTTCACCTAAGAAGGGGGAACACAGTGGCACAGTGGTTTGAGCTGCTCCCTGATAGATTTAGCATCCTGGATTTGAATCCCAGCCATTGTCTGCATGAATTCTGCATGTATTCAGGGTACTCCAGTTTTTCTCCCACATTATAAAAACGTATATATATATCTGAACAACTGGTAATTCAAAATGGGTCCCAAATGAATGTCAGGATTACAATGCTATTTTAGTATAGTTATACAGTTTACATATTGTATGCATACATGCTAAATTAGCAGAGTGAGAGGGGGTTTCCAGAGGCCAGTGACACATGATGCAACTGCTTATATCCTAAAGTAGTGTCAGAGTTGCCCAAGGGTCTCATTAATATTGGTCCTGGGAGATCTTCTTGTGTAGTCAAGCCCCCCGCTATAAAGCAACAGCACCGTTAAAGTAAATATAATGACTTAACAGAAGATGATATAGAGATACTAATGATAAGAAGTACCGAAGCACTACTGGCTACCTGCAAGAACAAATGTGACCATTTTGATAAGGGTCTTCCTAAAAATGAGGCAGAAGTACTTGCTTCCTAATAGACTTTACAGAAGCCATTGCTGTAGGGAGCACACACTCACACTCCTTCATACAAGTCTTGTACAGAGTAGCCAATCAGTTAAACATAAGTGATCCTAACATGTAAGAAGAAAAAGGAGTACCCAGAGAAAAACTATCCATTCATCTATTTTCAAATCTACCAATCCAATTATAAGATCATGGAAGACAAAGACTGCCCCAGTCCATCACAGAGCATATGCTCACACACTTTCACACCAGGTCAGAATAGAGTACCCAGTTAACCTAACAAACATGTTTGGGATATGGGAAGAAAACCAGGGTCATGTGAAAAGTCAAGAAGACTTGGAAAAAAAGCAAACCCAAAATTGAGACTGACAGGGGCAGGATTCAAACCCAGGACACTCAAAATGTGATGTGAGAAAATGTAATATCAAATAAATTCTTTCAGAGTGCATTCTACAAAGCAATTACCAAAAATGAAAGTCCAAAATTAATGAAACTGCAAATTAAGGAGGAGATTAAGCATAACATTAAAGATTTAAACAGAAAATCTGAAAATGAGAATCTATTGTGTCTGTTTTATGCAGAACTTAACAATAAATAATACATACCCACATAAACAATTTGTACTGTACATTTGCCTTATTGATTGAGTGAACCAAACCTGGCATATTTCACCACTTTAGCTGGGTCTCCACAACCAGCAGCAGTGTATTTAAATAAATGAATAACCCTAACACATGGAACACAAAGAAGTCACTGTGTCATCAGGCAACTTCCAGATGTTTGCAGCTTGTTGGTAAGCAGTCAGAATTTGAGATAAAGTCAGAAACCCAGGAACAGTAGTAAAAAATGTAACAAAAATTCAGTGACTGCAATATTTGCAAAGTATACATGTAAAGCAATCCTTTCAATAAACCATATAAAATGAGCAGCTCTTCTGAAAGTTAGCAGGAGAAAACTAACAGATTCTCTGCCCTGGTGCCAAAATAATGAATTTTTCAATTTCCTTTGAACTAAACTAAAGGATGATCATCTTTGCATCAATATGGAAACAGTTTTCTAGTTCCGAAAATGTACTGGAGTTCATGAAGTAGATATGTATTTTACAGTCTTCCCTCAGTGCAACTTATTTAAGCCTCAAGGACAGATGGTGCAACAGCTCATACACTAGGAGAAGTGCAATAGTAAGCAATGCATTCAAATTCTACTTTTATTAATTTCCAAAATCTAAAAATACACTTTTAGCAGCAGCAGGCAAGGGATCAAAACATTGGTAAGTGAAGCACTGGCAAATATATCAAAAGTTACTACACAAAATTTGGAATATTTTCACAGAATTGTTTTCGCAACACAACAGGGCACAAGACTACTGCTCTGGTAATAAGCAGCGCTCCCTAATTTATTTCCCCTGCCCCACCCATCATGTGATTGCTGCATGATTAATGTTGCTAGGTAACTTGGACAAATGGGCAGGGCCAGAGCAAACAGCTGAGCAGCATAAAGAAGACCAAGCATGCGCCATGACTTGTCATTGTCCTGTAGAAGAAACTGGTTCCTCTTTATCTCTTTGCCTGATGTATTGATGAACTTAAAATAAAAAAAGAAATCAACAAAGGACAGCTGTTATTTATTTATTTTATATAAATGAAGTACTTCTAGGAGGAGGCGTTAGGGCTGGTGTGATAAAAACAGGATAACATTACACTGAATGCCTGTTATCTACATGCCACACATACCCGCCATAGGAAGCATTAAGCTAAAGTTCAAAGCAAATGGATTTCAGTAAAACAATGAACATGCAGGTGATCTTAACAATAAAGCAAACTGGTGAGGCCATGGGGTCTCAGCTATGCTGTTGCTGATTTCGTTTTAAAACATCCAAAAAATATACACATGAGAAAAAAATGCTTTTCCGTTTAGTTTATTTCTCTTTGCAGTCACATGACTTTTTTGGTCCATTTTGCTTTTTAACAAACCTGTATTTTTTAAGCTCTTCTACTCCTTAATTTGTCTCTTGCATAAACTTGAGATTTTTATTGCTTTGCGCCCTCTCTCACCATGACCTATCGTCTATAGGGGAGGACCAAAAGATTAAGATATGTTGAAAACCAGAGATCAAAATTTTTGACAAATCTAAATGTTTTATAGGGTCCTCAGATACCGAAAAGATTGATATCTCGATGCAACAGAAGGAGGCACTCTAGAGAAATCCTCAAATACTGTAATTTTTGCAATTAATTATGAATTCTGCTCGTCAATTGCTACTGTAACAACCTATTTTATGACCAGAAAGATCAGCATCACAGTAAAAAATTACTGAATAGTTTGGGTAACTTTGTTCCTTGGGCACAAAGCCTACTAACTCTCACATCCAAATTTTTATATATTTTTTAAAATGATAACTCCATTGCATTGCATCACTAACATTAGAGTAATTGTGACAAGAACAGACCATTCAGCTCAACTTGCTCATTCAACCCATTCAACTAGATTTTCTAAGGTCCCTAAAATTTTACTCTCCACAACGCTACTGTGTAATTTATTCCATGTGTCTTTTGTCCATTGTTTGAAGAAAAACTTTCTAACAATGATGGGAAATCTGCCTTTAGCAGGTTTCCAGCCTTGCACCCATGTTCTTGTTGAATAATTTATTATTAAGCAACAGCTGGGATGATTCACAGTACTAATCACTTTCATAATGTTAAACACTTCAAACACGTTTCCTTTCAAACATATCATCTTTTAATCTCAGTTTACCTAAACTGAAAAGATTCAACTCCTTTAATCTCTCCTTATAGCTCATTCCTCTCAGTCTTAGAGTCAGCCTAGTTGCTCTTCTCTTGACTTTCTCTAGTGCTGCTATGTCTTTTTGTAATATGGAGACTAAAACTGTACAAAGTACTCCAGGTGAAGCCTCAGTAGTGTGTGATATAATTTTAGTATAATCTCCATTGACTTGTACTCCATGCATTATGATATAAAACCTTATAATTTATATTTATCTTATAAATAAGCCTTCTTGATTGCTTCTGGACACTGTCTGGATGTACACAGTGATGAGTCCACTGCAGCTCCTAGATCCTTTTCATGAGGTATACGTACTTTCATGTTTCAGAACGCCATTGTATACTTAAATCTAATATGACTAATTCCTATGTTTAATACTCTACATTTAGTTGCACTAAATTTAATGTGCCACAAACTTGCTCAAGCCTTTACTTTATAAATTGTCCTATCGATTGATTTTTAAAATGACTTGAAGTGCCCCAGTCAGGACTTAAACCCTGGACTCTAAGTTAACCACTGCACTACTGTTCTTTACAATGTACTCGACTAAATCATACAAAATAGCTTTAGCTGGTTGCTCACTGAAGTATTTTGTATATAAATTAGAGGGTCACAGAAAGCTGGAGCTTATCACTGCAGTACTTAGTACAAGATAGATACCAGCCCTGTTCAAGATGGTCTTTAATAAGTCCAAGTTTGGCTATTGTCTCTTTGTTTTTACAGGTGTGGTGAACGGCTGGGGCTCTAGCCCAGCCGGAATGCCTGGAGGATGAGAACACCAAGAGAGAAGCAATACCTCCCCCGGGACACGAGGGGGCCATTAGACGATTCCGGAGCCATTGACTACAGCACTTCTGCCACACCAGGAAGTGCTGCCAGAAGAGAATCCGGGCGCACCTGGAGTGCTTCCAGTTGCCCATGCAGCACTTCCACCACACCAAGATGTGCTGCACAAAAATCATCAAGGAGCACCTGGAGCACATCTGGGACAATATAAAAGGGGCCACATCACTTCATTCGAGGAGCTAGAGTCAGGAGGTAGAGGACAGAGCTTGAGAGTAGAGGAGAGAGGGCGGCAGAGAACATGAAAGAGAGGAAAGAGAAAAGGAGAGAAAAGGACTGTGAGCATTATTGTGGTTGATTTAAGAACTGTGTAAGGTGTTGTGTGTTAAAAGGAGAAGAAAAATTAAACGTGTGTTTTGGGACTTCTGTGTGTCCTGTGTCTGTCTGTAGTCGGGCTGATCTTCCACACAGGATTCTTTCTAAGATTCAAAGACCTTCTGTGAGATTAACTGACAAAATCACCTTGCCAGATCATAACTGGAAAAGGATTTGTTTGCATCCTGTGATTTACTAAAGTCACACTTAAAAAGGATTTCCTGTACTGAGCCATACACAACTCTGACTGTGTATAGCCCCAGTATGGCATTACAAATGAATGTATAACATTACTTTATTTATATAAAAAAACAAAAACCCAAGACATATTACCTAAGCATTTTATATACACAGCTGAGGGCAGAAAGACTGTAACCTGGCAACACTACAGAATTCTAAATCTTAGAGAAGGAGCAATGTGCTCTGATGAGTGCTCACTTAAAGCCACTCACTTGGTCCTAACTGTTAAAGGCACATTTAGTATTGCTGAGAGGTTTAACCCAACAGATAAATGTCTGCCAACAGATAAGAACAGAGAAGACCATTTCGTCCCTGCAGTCTCCTGCAGAGCTACCAGGACTTGCTGATGGAACTGAATGTTTGCAATAACTAAGGAGATAAGGGCCTGGAGCTCAGTTTGTCACGCAGCAAAACTCTGTAAATGAATCAAGATCATTCCTATAACATACGTACTTTTAGATAGAGCACTTAAAAAATAATAATAATAATGGCATGATGACACCCTAGTTTGCACTGCTGCATTATGAATCCAGCATTCTCCACAGAGACAGTGACCTGGCAATGAGCTGAAAGGTAGATGGCACTCTCTCCAAGCCTGCATTTTTTGTCTCCCACATCCCCAAAGAAAGACTTGTTAGATCTGTTAACTGTAGGTCCAAATTGGCCTGAGTGTGAGTTATTGAGCTGTTCAACAAACTGGTGCCCCATCTAGGGCTGATTCCTGATCTTTGCCTAATGGTGCTATATATACTATGGGGCTTTGCCCCCTACTTGCTTCGCTCGCCCACCCCCCAATCCCCTCATCCGGGGGCGCACTTCACGCTCACCACTTCACGTCTCTGCTGCTCGCATTGTGAAGGGGGGGGGGCTGAACGCACGCTAAGGAGATGCGGACGGATCAGCTGCTGCTACCGAGCTGCGTTTTCTGCATGTCGTGCAGCACGTCGATAATTTAAAAGCCTCTACAGAAGCTGCTGCTGCTGTGCTGCATGATCTGCATGTCACGTTGTATGACGATCATTTAAAAGCCTATAAAGCAGCTGTCCTTTTGTCTCACAACATTAAAGTATCTCCAAGAAACTGTTTGTAAGTAGGGTGTGACGTGCAAGTAGTCTTGCGGGACTTCAAAGTGTCTCTCTGAAATGACCACATCTCGACCCAAGATTTTTATATATATATAAAAAGCAAGCAAGCACTGATACAGCACGTTGCTGCACCCACCACACAATGAACCACCCAACACTTCAGCACCACGTTGGAAGAGTGAGATTTTTTTTTTTTTTTTTGCTTACAGTGGCTGGAGTGCCAATCCTGCCACCAATCCCCCAAATTTTCCCTGCAAGCTGGAGGACCTCCTTGCAGGATTGCATGCAGATTAACGTCATACCCAGGACAAAACAATTGCAGGTTAAGGGCCTTGCTTAAGGGCCCAACAGAGTAGAGTCACTTCTGGCATTTACAGGATTCGAACCGGCAACCTGGTGCTTTTTGTGGAATTCTTTCATGTTTTATTTCCTTAACATTTTCAATTACTGTTTCCATTATTCTGTTGACTTGTTGATGTTATACTGTATTTCAAGTCATATTTCATATTCAAGAATACTTTCTTGTTGCAGTATTTCACTATATCTGATACAACCTATTAAAAGTCAAATGTTCCATTAAACTATGTTGTACTTTACATAAATAAAAAAGAAAATACTATTTTTAAAAAATATTTAAAGCAATAACTTAGTTTAGCATCTAAGGTTTCTGAATAAGCACTTTAGACTACAATTTTTGGTTTCTCTTTGAATTAAAATTTGCCCTATTCTTAGACCTTCACTCTTCCCAGACTACAACTTGTTTATCATTTTCTGCCACCTAAAAAACGTTTTACTAGGCATTGCCTCCATTTTCATGGAAAGACCCTCTCATAGTTCTTCTTTCTAGTCTGGCTCAAAGAGTAATACAAATTACAAATGTAAAATGCTGTATTACAAGCTCAACAAGGAATATGGAAAACAATAAGTTACAAATACATGATTTGATCAGAAAGACTAAAGTGGCAATTGAGAAAATGAAATCTTTGCAGAGTAAACAAGGGGAGAAGGTGGGTTGTTTTCCCACACAACTGGGCTATTCTGGAAGTGATTCAGTGGGAAAAATGGACTTGACTGACTAAAGGTTTAGGCTATTTTCCATGGATTTTTTTTGGTTATTTTAAAAGTATAAATATATGACGAGCTATCAGCCATTGTTCTGGATTCCTCTGCTCAACTCTCCTTCTGAATGCTGCCTGCTTGTGACCCCATTTTGTTACATTGGTAGGTGACACTAACAATGACACAGTCATGTAATAAAGGTCATGAGAAAATAAAAGAAAAATAAACTTCACAGTCTGTGCTCAAACACTTGTTTTGCCTTTGCAACCTTCTAAGCTTATTTGCTTTAATGGATTTTGTTTTAGGGGAAAGGAGTACTAAGAAATGCTAAAGTTGATGCCACATGATGTGACTTTTAGTTACAGGGTACAGTATGTCAGAGTTGCCAACCACAGTAACTGATTTCACTGCTGAATCACGTCAGTTTAAATGACTGAAAATCATTGCCCACATGTCAACTTTACCAACTGAGTGGAAAGTTTACAGCACAGTCATACTCAACCCTTTTTGTGACAACCTAATGTGCTGCCTGTTGGAGATGTAACTGTGCAAAGGATTAACAGGAACAACAAGCTCAGACGCAGTCTCCTCCTTTTTTTCTTTTTTCCATTCTGTTTTAGTACATAAAACATGAGACATCAGAAAGACAAGCCTCTCTTCTTTTTGCAAGGTTCAAAACACATGTATGTTCCTTGTTGCTACAGTCTATGCATTGTACTTCGAGAAAAGCATTTATTGGATGCCAGCTCTCAGGCACAATGAACCCACCCTACAACTAAAGACAAATTCAAATCAGTTTGATTTTTGTCAGAGTGGGTCACAGTATGTCACATTATGCAACTGGCTTCACGGGAGCGTGACACAGACTATCTCTGACATTCTACTGTAAGATTGTTTAAATGAAAGCACCACTGAAAATCACTGAAAAAAATGTTTCCTAATGCAACATAGCCATAATGTAACTGAAGTAGAAGCTCCGTGTACCTCAAAATGCAATTTTACACCTGAGCAAACTAATTGTTTCATTTTTGGACCTATAGCTCTCATAGACACAGGGTATCTGGAAAAAAATGGTTAAGGTGTCACTTTTCATGATCAGGCAGGAAGCTGTTGTCTTTATGTGATGCACCACTACTAGATCAAGATGCCAGTTTTTTTTGTTCAAATACCAAATACTGTAAATGGTTTATCTACCTCACCTTGTGCACTGCTGATGTTGCTAAAATAAATAAATCATTACATAAAGGTGGACGTCAATAAACTCAAGTGCAGTTGACCACATGCAGGGGAAGATAATTCACATGATTTGATTATAAGAAAAACAGAAGATCACAATTACAAAACTTGGAACATGTTTAGTTATTTTTGAGTTGATATTCTGCTTCTTTAATTATAATATGTATATTCAGTATAAAATATGACCTGATGTCAATATATATGTTTACTCACACCATAGCAGCATGTCCCCACCTGCAGGCAAGATCCTGTTTTATAGATAGATAGATACTTTATTAATCCCAAGGGGAAATTCACATAATCCAGCAGCAGTATACTGATACAAAAAAACAATATTAAATAAAAGAGTAATAAAAATGCATTTAAAAGCAGACAATAACTTTGAATAATGTTAGCATTTACTCCCCCGGGTGGAATTGAAGAGTCGCATAGTGTGGGGGAGGAACGATCTCCTCAGTCTGTCAGTGGAGCAAGACAGTGACAAAAATCTGTCACTGAAGCTACTCCTCTGCCTGGAGATGACACTGTTCAGTGGATGCAATGAATTCTCCATGATTGACAGGAGTTTGCTTAGCGCCCGTCACTCTGCTACAGATATTAAACTGTCCAGCTTTATTCCTACAACAGAGCCTGCCTTCATAACAAGTTTGTCCAGGCATGAGACGTCCTTCTTCTTTATGCTGCCTTCCCAGCACACCACCGCGTAGAAGAGGGCACTCGCCACAACTGTCTGGTAGAGCATCTGCATCATCTTATTGCAGATGTTGAAGGATGCCAACCTTCTAAGGAAGTATAGTTGGCTCTGACCTTTCTTACACAGAGCATCAGTAATGGCAGACCAGTCCAATTTGTCATCCAGCTGCACTCCCAGGTATTTATAGGTCTATACCCTCTGCACACAGTCTCCTCTGATGATCACGGGGTCCATGAGGGGCCTCCCAAAATCCACCACCAGTTCCATAGCATAGCATGCAATCAGTTCCTAGATGTGTCTTCACCCTACTTTACACCTAAAAAAACCAAGCGCTGTAACTAAAAGAGCCACATTCCTCCCAGTCCAATAGGCAGTAGAATCTTTTTACTTGTAGTAGCAGTGACATCACTTGTATTTTTTGTGTCAGGTTAATGTTCTCAGTGAAAGTTTCCAAAAATCCTTTAGTCCAGCAAGTAATCATGCTGAAAAGTCATATAAATAATAAGGTGGTAATAAGAT
Organism: Polypterus bichir lapradei; assembly: GCA_026402145.1. NCBI lineage: Eukaryota > Metazoa > Chordata > Cladistia > Polypteriformes > Polypteridae > Polypterus > Polypterus bichir. The sequence goes on from JANRMT010062813.1 coordinate 98,356,309, forward strand.
GATATAATCAATAAGGTTTGAAATCTGCAGTACTGAACATTTGCTCTTCAATTAGACCTCATACAGACAAGTTACCATCATGTGCTTTTTAGGCTATACAGCTTTCACTTTAGGGCTGATTTATACTTCTGCATTAAGGGTACATCATAGTTATGCATGGATTCTGGGCTGTAGGCTACACTGTCGAAAGCATTGTACACTTCTGGGTCACACCACACTGCAGGCACGTCCCTGAACACTTGTTGGAAGTGACGGCAGTACGCAAGGAAAACTAACAATCCATTAAAATGCAGGCAGTATTTGCCCTCCAGGGTCACCGCTCCTCTTGCTACATATTTTCTTCTGAAGGCAAACATATTTGCTCCTCATATTTTTCCATTTTTTTCCATACATTGCCTCGTACCAAACCAGAAGAAAAAAAAATGCATTTCAAGAAATACGTGGTCAATCAGAGTTGTATTGGTCTCTGCAGGGTTTGCGTAAACACAACACCTAGTCAGATTTTGAGGAGAAATATGTCAGGCTATGACACAAATACTCCATAGACTATGCAGGAGATGGTGAACCTATGACATAGGCTCAATGCAAAAGTATAAATCAGCTTTTAGACTAGAGAGTACAGGAGAGTATTGGAGGGAAAGTGCTGTGGTAGAACTATGATAATAGAGGTCCACTAGGACAGACCCAGCCTAGCTCCCTTCCACTGTGAATCTTTTCCCACACATTCTTTCCCACACTCTATCCAGTTTTAATATATTCTATAATTCAAACATTACTGCAAATATCACATCTACCCACCATTGTCAGCCGCTAGCCTTTGTTCTCTCATTTATTTCTTTTCAAATGAGTTTAACAGATTGAATGGTTTCATCTCATTTGTCAAACTTCCTAAGTTCATCTTTTCTCTTAAAATAAGCAGACTACGAAGCAACTTGCCTTGTCTAGACTTATCAGCTAGGCCCCAGAAATTATTTCATATACCTCTGCTGCCAGGGGTCTCATGAGAAGAACCCAAGCTCAAAATGATCTCTGGAGAATATCAAATGTTTAAAGCTGTCCAAGCAAAAACAGTTAAATGTGATGCTGAAGACTGTGCATGTGACCTGAAATTCACACTGGCTTAATTACTCTGCTGCACCTATTTACTGACAAAAGGCGAGAATATGCGATGCGCTACAGAAAGATTTACACCACCAGCTTTACCTGGTCATACAAAAGATAACTGTTTTAATATCATGACAAAACACATGTATTGTATGTTTCAAATAAAACTGACACATTTGTTAGTGCTTCTGCTTCATAGATTCAGCATGTGGAGCTTAAACACCTTGCCTGGTTGTTGCCAGGATGGTATTTGTATGTGTCTGAAAGGGTTTTCCACCCAAAAATGTGCTGGATAGGTTAATTAGTGATTCCAAATTGGCTCATGTGTATGGGAAAGGGTCCGATGGTGGACTGGCCCAGCACTACCAGAATAGGCTCTAACCCTCAACTGGATTAAGTGAGTTGCAGAAAAATACATAGGAAGTACACTGCTGTTTAAAATAATAAAATAAGATTACTAATAATATTACTAATAGGGTGGTTGTCAGAACATAAAAACTACAAGGCTAGAGGATAAAACATTATTCTAACTCACTGTATGAAATTAACAAGGTTCAAATGTATAAAAATCAATTTTGTTTCTTTGTAAAGCACTCACTGATGATATTCTTCTTTAAAGGTGTAATATAAAATGTTCAACATCGACATATTTACTAATCCAAGGTAAAATAAATAGTGACCAGACTGCCAAGCTGTACTATACAAAATGCATTTTCTGCCTTAAAGATATCCTAATTTACACATTCTTTTCATGCTTTATTTTTTACAAGTGCCTTTGTTTGTTTGTTTTTTTTTAAACAAATTCTTGTTCAATTTAAGTTCTTTGTTTACTTTCTTATTTGATGTCAGTAGGTCTTTGGCATGAAGACTTCTGTTTTTTTGTTAAATTTATCACCTATTTTTTAAACCCAATTTAACCAGTTCATTTGAACTAGCAAAGTAGAAACAAACCCCTAGATCACAGGTGTCAAGCTCAGATTTTGGGGGGGCTAAAGTAGATGCAGGTTTTCATACCAGCCATTTTCTCAATTATTAGGGAATTGCTGCTGCTAATGGAACATTTTATTTTGCTTTAATTTTAATTGACTTGCTTTTTAAGATTTAGAATGCTAAATTTAATTTTTTTTTATTAACCAACTAACTCTGGGTTCTTAAATTCAATTTCTGGAGAAACACAATTTTCACTTTAAATTGGAAGCAAATTTCTGCCATTAATGAAATACATTATTGCATTACTAGCCAACGCCCGCCGTAGCATACGGCGGTGTAAGAATAGGAACGGAAAATGGTGAGAAAGGAATTCAGAAATAAAGAAAAAAGAAATACTTCTTGAAAGACGCAGTTGTGAATAGGTGTTTTGCTGGAGACGACAGATAATGAGTTGAAAGATCTAACCCTAGAAAAAGCCATGTACAACTGACCATGGCTGAAGACTGGTTGTTGTAGATTAACACAAATCTTTGTAAACATTTGTCCTTGGGACTTGTTGATAGTCATGGAGAAGGCGAGTCTGAGTGGGAATTGTGTGCGTTTAAATTTAAAAGAGAGATTGGTGTCGGAAGGAAGGAGAGAGATTCTGGGAATGAAGATTGTTTCAGAATTTTGGATAGCGATCAGTTTGCACTCAATAATATTTGTATGTATTCGGGTAATGATGAGTTTTGTTCCGTTGCAAAGACTCGGCACACACATGGCCGAAGTGAAAGGTCACGCGGTCAGGCTAGATATAGGGCGGTGACGTGACACCAATGGGGTCAGAGAGAGGAGGAATAGGAATCCAGAAAAGCAGCGTGGGGGTGTATGGGAGGCTGCAGGCAGCGTGGGGAAGGGTTTGGAAGAGGAGGAATAGGAATTGAAAAATGCCGTGTGGACTGCGTGTGGTGGAGACTGGGTTTGAAGAGGAAGCAGGACGAACCAGAAGAGAAATATATATAAGAGATATGACTTGTTAGTACTCTCATTCTGCCACATCAGAAATTTCTAAAACAGTTCCTTTTTTTTCCTGAGAGCACTATTAAAATGTTTTGTGGAACACACCACGTTTCCTTCCAAATATTTTATTAAGTCAGATTTGAAGGACAAAAATGAATGACATAGCTGGTTGTCAGTTGATTTGCTTTGCGTGTTAGCACTGTTTGGCTGTTAGTTAAGGGAAAAAACAATTAAGTGTTCAGAGTCTTAAAAAAAGAAGTCAAATGTAAACCGATAGAAGGCTGTGCCATTAGCAGTAGTAATTAATTACTAATTGAGAAAATGGAGGTTTCTCAATTAGGAGGTTTTCTGACTTGGTCCTGGGGACCCACTGTGGGTGCAGGTTTTTGTTCCAACCAGCTTCTGCTTTTAATTGGACTACTGTGCTAATTAAGTGAACTGTTATTTCCCAGATTATGTGTTTTGGGAACAATATAGAAATTAGAAAACTAAGTTTGGTTAAAAAAAATAAATAAAATGTACAAAGTAGTTATATGGGAATAATGTATTTTTTTTCTTTTTAACAATATTTTCATCTTGATTTTCATTCTACTTTTCCAGATGTTCTAATTGTTTAATTAATCCATTCTTTACTAATTAGTGGGTCTGACACTAAAGTAATTCCAGCCTTTCATGATTAAGTGTTGTTTGCCTGGGTGTCTGCTCTGCTAGTTTTTAATTGTCATCATTAAGATACAATGAAGGAAGCAAACTACAGAGAGAAGGGGCAAAATATAATGAAATCAACAAAATACAGGTAAGCATTTAAATAAACAGCAAACATAGGAATACTTCTAAATGTCTTATAAATGTAAAAATCATGCTGCTGTGCTTTTCTGAATAAGAGAAGAGGAAAAAAATACCAGCTGATAAAATGAGATCAGTGTTATCAGTTGTTGTCACTGATTATGAATCTGGCTGGAACAAAAAACCTGCTGCCACAGTGGGTCCCTAGGACCAAGTCTGAAAACCCCTGCCCTAGCTGGAACTTCAACATAAATTTCGAGGCAGTGCTAATTTTGAGCTTGATTGAATGAGTACACTCTGACAAAAACAGTTGCTCTCAGAACCTGCAATCCATTAGAACAAGTGTACAAATTTAGATTTTTATGTCGGTAACTCTAATGACCCTAATAGAGGGTCATCTCTCAGTCTGTTCATTAAAAGACAAATTTGGAAACAAACTGAGTTCAGACCATATAAAACAAGTCAGCTGGGTAGGAGTCAAACTTGTTGGTCTTCATATGGATGGCTCCATGTGTTGCAGCCTACCTTGTTAAGCTTGAAAACTAAGAGGTTTAATTTAGAAACATTTACTTTAGATAGAATCCTCAGTGGGAGCTGGAAGGTCTTTTGGCCTTGGAAACCCTGCAGATTTTTTTCCAGCTTAACCATTTTTTTTGTTTTGTTTTTTCTCTCCTCCCAGCCATCTAACCTTATCTTGTGTTGCTGTTACTTATTCTTTAATATTAATGCCTAATCTTAATTGTTAAGAGATTTTGATTCAGGCCATTGTAGCACCTACATCAATACAGATAATTGGGGTCCTTTAATGGACTGTGGCCAATAACTCATACAGACAGGATTTCATTCATGGCATTTAAAAACAAAACCTGTGTTTGGCTGCTGAGATTTGTGAACAGCATCTTAGATTGCTATGGTTTGATGTTGGATAATCTCCATCAGATTCACACACAGAGATGATATGGATAATGGTGCAATCCAGACAAGATACAGGAAAGCACAGTTCAATAATAGCGGTATTATGGCACAGAGCTCTATCATCGACAATAACATATTTCCTCTGTTGCATGACCAGTTCATACACTTCTGGGTTTATATATTTTGGTCACAGAATGCAGTCTGACTCAGTATTCTAGAGCTTTTGGTCTGTTCTGCCTCTAAAAAGCACAAATAACACGAGATTGTGTTTCTTTTTTCTTGCTTCAAATGATTATTTGAAAAGTTATGCCACTAAGGATTTTTTTTGTAATGAAATACTAGGGGGCTCCACACCCTGCTCGCTTTGCTCGCCCACCCCCGGGTTTGGTTTACCGAATATACAATTTAAAGAGATTGTTATTTTCATGGGAATTATTACATATGCATTATTTTCACTTTTACTTTAAAACTTTTGTAAAAACAATACTTGTCCTTTATTTCCGGCCCCGAGCGTGGTTAAATCTCTTTCTCGCAAGACGTATAATGCTGCTTGCGTTGTGGGGGGTGCTGAACGCACACTAAGGAGATGCCATCAGATCAGCTGCTGTCTTTCTGCTTCTGCTGCTTGCGAGCTGCGTGTTCTGCTTGTCACACAGCACATTGATCATTTAAAAGCCTGTACAGCAGCTGTCCTTTTGCCACTTCGAATCTCTGCCACTCGCGTTGTGAAGGGGGGGATGGCTTAACACACACTACGGCGAAGCGGTCGGATCATCTGCTGGCTTGTAAATGCTGCTGGCGATCTGTGTGTTCTGCTTGTCGCTTGTCATTGTTTTAAGAGCTGGGAGCACATGATGCATGTCTGCCAAAGGCTTTCCAACAACTGCTAGGTTAGATGTCCATAAATTTGTTTTAAATGTTGTCTCACTGCCTTGTCTCACGTGATGTAAAAGTGTCTCTCGTGTGACATCAAATTGTCTTCCGAGAAGATCACATCTCGTCTCCCTAGTCTCCCTCCCAAGATTTTTTTTATAATAGAGAGATATTATGGATTGGGTGTTGGAAATAGCAGTGTCAGACTGGTTTTTACTGCTATCATCACACATAGTTTTGAATCCTCTGTCATGTCCTTGTCTGTGGGTGAACTTCATATATTCTCTGTGTCTGTGTGGGGCTTACTCTGGCACTCCCATAGGTGTGTGTGTGTTAGATCAACTGGCAATTCTAAACTAACTCTATATGGGTGTGTGCCATACCAATTGGAATATGTAGGTATGAGAATGTTATGTTACAGCATATTACACTAGCTGTGTTACCCATCTAAGAAGGTTTGAAATCTAAGCAATCAAAGCAGACCTCATGATTTTTATCTGATACATGGGTTGCCCATTTGCTCCGTTATAATAAAACGCATCCAAACCCCTTTCCTTCATAGAATCAATGCTTCTTCTTGCTCATCAAACTGACCACTCTTACTCTTATAAGTGTTTTGCGGGAAAAATGTGGCAGAGGTCAATGTCGCATTGATCTGGTTTTGCAACACTAGCTTAGTCGTGTTGAGTCTTGACGTTCACATCGATTTATAATTATTTTTACTCATCCATTTCCCACCATGTGAAGTTCAGTCATTAGCATTATACTGTAGTTATAAAACATCATTCAAGTGGCATGAGCGGGTGCAAGAAAGTTACTACCATACTGCTATTGCCGGTGTATTATGTCAGACAAAAGAATAAGACCATAAGACCAATATTCTTATTTATACACCCTTATGTTTTTGATTTTTTTTTCTCTTCTAAATTTTTTTTAGCTGTTTTTGAAATTTTCTTACTAACCCTAGCAACCAGATAGAGACACAGATACAGAGACACACACAGGCATTTGTCCTTTTATAAAAGTGGATTGTGGATCATATTCTAAAAACTGGAACATGCTTGGAAAAACAGAGGGTGGTTAGCAGCAATTAAATTTCTTCATCAGAAAATGTTTATTACCTTTGAAACACATATTATATAATGCCCCTTTTCACAAGTTCTAGAAACCTGCAATATGTATCAACAGCCTTACAAGGATAATTTTTAAAAGAAAATAGGGCCTTGTCTTCATTATGCAGAATGACTGTGTGGGTAAGAGTCTTGGCATCTTCAGCTTAAAAAAGTCACACCAAAGAGTTGCTTCGTCACAGAAGGACAAATGCCAATGCACATTCGATGCATGTCATTGAATATAGTCTGTTTGGCCTAATATCTAAGGCTTTGCAAAATAACCTACAAGGTTACTAGTTTGACCCCTGCCCCTAACTCTACTGTGGCATCCTAAACAAGTAATTTAAGTGTTCTAGGCTTTCCAGATTAAGTTGGTTATTACCTCTAAACTGTTACATTATGAATGATCAGCAACAGACTAGTTCCTCGTCCAGAGTGTGTTCTGCCTTGCATCTCATGATGCTCTGGCCCAACACAACCCTGTATGTCAATATACAGGTTCAAAAAGTAAAACATGATTGAACATTTGAATAACAGATATACAGATGTAAAGCATCTAGGCATGGAGTTAACTCTAGTGCAGTGAAACTAAAGGTTGTTCTTTTTTAAAAGAGTTTTGGCATAGATTAAAGCAATAAGCCCATGCACGCCACAATAGAGTTGAAGCTCTTTAAAGTTCATAGACCAGGGAGACATGAGTAACCCAGACCCTTAAGATAATCAGTCTATTAGTGAGGGAGCGGCTGTATTGTTTTGAGTACATTAAGGGTTTGGGGGAGTTGATTTAAAGGCACAATGATAATTACTCTCCACCCACACCCTCACTCTAAAGCCATAAAAAGTCATATATTTAACTCCAAAGAGAGCTATCACCAAATCAGCTATTTAAGACACTCTTTCTCACAAACAATTTTTGCCTTAATCAGACATCTGATGTAAAGCTCAAATAACACATTCCATTTGTAAAAGGTTAATCAGCCTTTTTCTGTGATGATAGTGTGGTCACTTAACTTTAAACTGGATTCATGTATTGGATGTACTGGGCTGCCTAGCAGTTAGGAGAACTCTGCTTCCCGGGTCCTCCCTGCGTGGAGTTTGCATGTTCTCCCCGTATCTGCGTGGGCTTTCTCCGGGTACTCCGGTTTCCTCCCACAGTCCAAAGACATGCAGGTTAGGTGCATTGGCGATTCTAAATTGTCCCTAGTGCGTGCTTGGGTGTGTGTGTGTGTGCCCTGCGGTGGGCTGGTGCCCTGCCCGGGGTTTGTTTCCTGCCTTGCACCCTATGTTGGCTGAGATTGGCTCCAGCAGACCCCCATAACCCTGTAGTTAGGATATAGCTGGTTGAATAATGGATGGATGTACTGGGCTCTACATTGCACTTCTTTCAAGACAATCTCTATGCAACTTACTGGATCCACAATAAGTAGGAACATGAAAAATCACTTATTTGAGTATGAAGCATTCTTGTTTAGTTCTCCAATAAGAAAATAGACAGAGCAAAGAGAATTCCTGGAATTTGGGAAAATGTCCATCTGTAACCAATTATGGGGGCTGAACAATCCATTCCTATTTAGGAACAAACAACGGCATTATACAAGCAGCATCAGGTCTTGCTATCAGAGACTAAAAGTGTGTGCGCAGTTTAAAAGCACTTCCTTTTAATGCGGTATGAACTTCTCTCAGCTGCAGAACTGTTTTTCTTTTGTCCTTCATGGTGGCAATTTCACTGCAATCTTCCTAATAAATAACACTTTGAACATAACCATTTCACCTTTTAAATAATGCAAAATATGCCTTGTTAAATCCAAGGATGAGAAAAGCTTGGTAAAGCTGATTTTGTGGATAGTTAAACTAGTGAAAGAACACAGTTTTGTAAGAAATTTAAAGTATTTCAAACATCTATTGTGCAACAATACTGATATCTAAAACAGGAACAATACTATTCTCTTTTACCTGGGCAAAATATTAAAGTGAATTACAAAACAAGACCAAATACTACCAGTAACATTACTTATCTTATGGATCGCACGCATATGCCATGTATTTAATACTTGATGTTTCTTCAGTTTAGTGGGTAAGATTACTTTGAGTAAGTAGTGTACAGATAAATAATATAACATTCTCAAACCTGCATAATCTAATTCATGGTCATGGGAGGCCAAAGCCTAATCTGGCAGCACTGAGAGCAAGGCAGCAAACAGCCCTGGACAGCGTGCCAAAATGATTACAGTGATCCCCCGCCTATCGCTGAAGTTACGTTCCAGACCCATCAGCGATAGGTGAAAATCCGCGATATAGAAAGACCATATAAATAAACATTTTTTTATCATTTAACCCTTAAAATACCCCTCTCATACGCTTTAAACACATGTAAACTTATGAAAACACACTTTGCAAACACATATGATATGTGGCTGTTGGGCTAAGTATATGATTAAAATAATAATAATAATAATGTAGCGCACCGTCAATTCATTCAAGCAATGGCGAGCAATGTCCGCGTAACGCTTTCCTTCCCTTTTAGAAGATACAGGACGCTTGGGAGCCATCGTAGGGCTAAAAACAAAACAAAAAGTTCACAAAAAGTTTGCTCAAAATAATAACCACAAGCAAGGTGCGTGATATGCAGAGAACTGAGATGTGTCAGGGACCCACGTTCGCTGTTCTTGCGAGATTACACCACGTTAGCAGCAGCCAATCAGTGTCCAAGGGAATGAAAATCCCACTGTGATTGGTTGAGTCTACTCTTTCAGCCAATAACGGGCCTTGAAGAAATCATCTGGGTTCTGTAACGCGAAACTCTTTGTCTACTGTAGTGACTGCTAAAAACCGTATGGTTGGTTATGAACTGGCTGCAAAGTACACTACAGGTAGGATGTACTTATTGAATTTTTCCGCGATATAGGGGAGGCGCGATAGATGAACCGCAATACAGCGGGAGATCAATGTATTGCTAATCTATCAATAATTTAAACCATAATCCAAATTAGTAATACTGATCTAGTATACAAATATAGTGAAAAGCACTGTTTTTGGTCTAGGTATAAGAAGCCAAGGGTGCCAGTGGCAGGTCACTTTGTTAAGCAAAAAGTCTCTGTCATCTTTTACGATGTAAATAGACAAGCTGCTAGCCAATAGCTTAGATATAAAGGCTTTTACTGTATGAACCCTCCTCTGTTAAGCTTCTGTTCTTGGTATGCTGCTGTGATACTTAGTGCTCCTGCTACACTGCCAAGCTGCTGTATCTGCAAATGTAAAGCAACACCAGAAAAATTGGGATTCATGTGAATTCAATCTGGTTCTTATTACATTGCCCAGCACATACTTGGGGCATTCAAGAATGTGGAGAAGTCAGAGGGCAGCCATTTAGCCTAGGTCATTAAAACTGAGACTTGCTCTGTTATAACCAATAATGGACCCCTGAGGGGATTTTCTTGTTGCAGGAATTCTGTCAACTGGAATTTAATCTTCTCACCTTTGCCATCAACTAGCCTTAAGAAAAATAATTTGATGGGCTTTAAATTGTTGCAATTGTTTATTTTTTTAATTTGTTTTTAACATAATGTGTTTATGTATACAGATGTTATGTGTTTTAATTATTTAATGTTAGCGCATTATAGTTGCATGTGTAAGCCCTCAGAGCCTGTACTTAAAGAAGATTGCTATACAAAAAATTAATTGAAACTGATTAGCTAACATAACAAATGCCATGCATTAGCATAAGCATTGTGTAGTCTGACATCCCCAGCAACTGAGTCCAACTAGCCTGCAACTCACCACAACAGAATCAAACAGGTTTATTTTTGTTTTTAAATCATAGGGGCGAGCTCTGTGTATATGCGAGAGTTGAGAACACATGAACACTCATATAATGCAGCTACAAGTAACAGACGGAGGCTGATATGTCATGTTTAACGCACCACAACAGAATGGAAAAAAATAAAAAGAAAGGCCCAAGATTGCAGCTGAACTCGCTGTACTTTGAAAGCATTCATACAGCATCAACTTGATCAGGTGACATGTTATTATGTGTTATAAAAAGAGGAGAGCTCACAAAATGTTGCAAATGCAAAACTGTGCTGAGAAGTCATCACGGAGTTGTGTTCATTGTCATGTCCTGAAATTTCTAGTTGTATATCTTGACAACCTTAGGATAAAAGATCAACAACTGCAGTCATCAGGTTTGACATCATCTCCAATTAGAAGTTGTGTAATTTGCCACAGACTTAAGATAGACCTTACACTGGATAAAAAGGTTTCGGAGTATGAATGGTTGGAGTCTTTCACATAAGGAATTGTAGACTTTGCAAAACCAGCTAAACCAACACCTTTGGGATCTTTAAAGTTCTACTTGATAATGCAAGAATAGTAAATAATTGGCTGTTAACGTTAAAATACTGTACTGCTTTTTGTGGCCCCTAACTGATGAAGGTGTCAATAAGAAACCTTGGAAATAAAAAAAAACACAGGGCCTAGGCTTTTTATTTAATATCATCCATCCAACCATTTTTTACTGCTTCACCAGGTACAGGTCACAGTGGTAGCAGTCTAAGCAAAGAGGCCCACAGGTCCGTTTTCTCCATTAAATATCAAGTTTTATAAAAATGACAGATTGATCAGCAGTTTTTGCATGTATTCATTTTCAAGGATTTGGGGTTACAACCTCAAAAGTGCTCTGATTAAACAATCATCTTCAGGAATACTTTACAAACAAATCAGGTTGTAAATATTTTCCTTTTTTTGTCAAATTTAAGTGTATTGAAATACTTCATAGACATATTTATGCAGCCACACATACCTTCACTTTCTTAGCAATCGCTGCAAAAAGACAGAAGGTAACCCAGCAGCAATAACTCAGGAACTATACCCTACCATTCTCTAGCTGCCTTAATCCAAATGCAGAGAATTAACTCTAGAACAAAAGTGCAGTCCATCAAAGGGTCCACTCTGACACAAACAAATCACAACTCTCAAAGTCACACTGGGGAAATTTGAAATTGGCAATCAACATATGTCACTAAAGATATGCAGGAGTAATCAGAGCACCCAAAAAGGAAAACCCATGAAGACATCAGAAGAACATGCAAATGCCATATGAACCACTGCCAGGTGCATCACTAGAGTCTGTGAATTGCTGGATTTCTATAGATCATTCACAACAATCATACATGTTGTTCTGTGATTGACTAATGAACTGTCTACCTCACATGTAAACTGTTTGGATGTATATAAATAATTTAAATAAGGATTAATATACAAAAAAATATTATACTATATTATTCTTTGCAGCTTCACTTTTAATTAGAGCAATCATGAAGGAGTTTTGTCTAAAATGTATTCATCCTTTAATTTTCTTAACTTTTATTCCCCATTATAATTCCAAATAGGCGGGATTCAAAGAAAGAGGACAACCAACCCAGCATGAGGTACTGGTCCACCACAGGTCACATTCAGTCATACCAGTTCAGAGTCAACTGTTAACCTAATACTTAAGTATTTGTGACCAGAAACCAGAAAACCTAAACCTACAGAAATCTGAAGGAAGGTCTGAAATCATGAACAACATTTTCATACTTATGCACATCTGGCAAGAGGCTTGTGCTTGTAGACAAATTTTATAAAATATGTACACAAACCATTAAACTACATTGTATAACACCTAAAACGCAAAGAATTTCTGGTTTATACAAATTAATTCACCTTTCCTTAAATAAGTACTGAACCTAGTGCTGATTGCAGTGCTTGGTTCGTACATGCTAACTAGACTACAAAAGAGATAGGGAAGGCAAAAAGCAGTAAGTGAATTTCACTTACACTTTATTATACTATCGGTTATGTATTATTTTAAAATGTTACCTCAAAACTCCAAGGACTTGTCCAAATACCTTCCCAATATCTACTTATGTGGAGTTTGCATGTTCTCCCCATGTTTGTGGGGGTTTTCTTCAGGTTCCAACTTACAACTGAAAGATGGGCAAGTTAGGTTAATATAAGTTGGCCTGGTGTGAGTAACAGTAGTTTGTGAGAGACATACAGGGTTGTTTAGTGTCTTACACACAGTGCTATCAGTTAGGGATCTAGAACCATGTAATGGAGTAAGTGGGTTCAGAAACTGGGCAGACTGAGATTTTATCATGTGAATTTTTAGAACTTTTCATAAATATTAGAATCATCTGCTAGTTCTGCAGTGCATGATGTGTCCCCTGTGTCTTTTGCCTTTGAACCCTTTAAATTTCTGAATGAAACTATTCCTTTCTTAGAGTACAGCTGCTTATTTTGGCAGGCTGTGCCGATAGCTTTCAGAAGTTACTGAAAGGTCATTAAAGTGGGGGAGGCTTTGTTATTTGAAGAGTAAGTTCTTAACTTTCTGGTTGAGCGACTCCAGTCATACGTTAGTCACACCTTTTCAAATAGCCCTCCTTTAAATTTTTTTTCCCCATTGAGAAAAGCTTCCTAAGGTGGTGCACCCTATAGCTCTTGAACCCTTGGTTCACTTCACAGTTAGGTTACCACCCTGAAACATGCTGTTAGGCTGCTAACATGGAATTGGTTTATATTTTATATAGTAGTGGTTTCTGCCTTATGCACACTGGTACTGGAATTGGCTCAATTTTCCCCACAGTCAACAGGAAACGTATAGTTCCGAAAATAGTTGTCTTTAAAATGAATTAAAGTTGTCCCCATACATCGTCAATGTAAATCACACTATGGGGGGAAGAGTTACAAAATAAATGCTGTCAGTCATTCTCGCTCTCTGGGGCACATATAGAGTCCCTGCTGATCAGGAAACCCCTGCCAGATGTGTGGGCCAAGGGGCGACATTTTTGACCTATGTTTTGTCGATCATTTTAAAGGCGGGTAAGGCGGATGAACTTTGAATTTTTAGGCGTTTTGTTTCAATTTAGCTCTGCTCTAGAACCTACTTAACAAATCTAAAGCATCTGTCAAGCAGCAACCTGGTGCAATCGGATTAGAAACGAACTTGCACAAAATGAAACCATTTTTAACTTCGTACAAAAGAGGAACGGGGTGGAGTGCAAATTTGTATAGGAATAAATAAAGTGTGCCAGTGTGCACTCACCTGAAGCCCCGGGAGAAGAAGGACGTGTACCCTCGTTGCTCTCTCCTCCCAGATTCCAGGCTCCTGGAAAAACCCTACTGAGCGATCGTTGCCTTCTGTGCCAGGAATCCTCACCGCTTCACAGCGCTCTCGGCGTTTTTAGGGTTGACTGGACACTGTCACTTCTGCAGCAGCTCTCTCGATGGAGTCTCTACGAGTGTCCAGTGCACCTTTTTGCTTAGAGCTGCAACAGTTTCCCTCCAGTCTCGCTCAAAAAAGAAAAACAAAAAACGCGTAGCTTCAGCAACAAAACATTTTTTTCACCAGTCCCTTCGATAATACTAAATGTAAAAATTCCTGTGTCAGCAGTGTGCTGGACAATAATTTTCAGGCTAAGCTTCTAAAGTGAAGGCAGTCTCAACTGCTGCATTCGACTGCAGCTTCGGATGAGGAATACCTGTTTGCCCTCGCAGAATCCTTGTGTATGGAGAAGGCAGAAGACCTTAAATCCAGACGATCGTACCGGTTAACAGGTAATGAAAAGACGCGCTTACGACCGGCTTTAGGGCTTTCACTGACGTTAAAGAATACGAATTGTGCATCGTCGTGTTTCTTCTTATAAAGGTGGCGCCGCAATAAAAACGCGCGATTTCCCCCCCAATTTAAAAAAAAGCCAAATGAGCGATAGAGAAACCACTTCAGTACTCTGAGATCTTCCTCGATGCGGCAAACTCAGTGCGAAGCTCCACTACTTTAAGGGGGTGGAGGATGGGGAGGGGGTGGGGGTGTCCGTCCCACCCCTATATGGATTGTATAGGTTTTGCAGCAAGATACTCTGCAGTTATTCCTCAGGTGAATTAGAAAGGGACAGCAAAGCTACTGTCTACCTGGATGTTCCGCTTGTGTATGAAATGATGACTCGCCTTTGTTAAAAGAAAGTAGTTGAAATCTATTTAACAGAAGAAGATCAAGAAGTGACTGAAGTAAGCAAGTCAGAACTTGGCGATAACCACAAAAGGAGGCGCTATGCTTTTAAGGTGGACCTGGCGCATTCCAGGTAACATATACTGTAATCAAAGCCACCCTGAATCCCCGTGGGCAAATTCTTCTAACAAGAAAACAGCAGAGACCAGACGGATGCTTCCCAAAAAACGAAATTTAAAACAGACTGTCAAAAGAAAACTTCGCTGTGGGGACTGTACGTGCATCGAGCTCTTCTGCTTTTACTACTTATTATACTTTTCATATAGTTATTTAGATATTGTTCATGAAGATCTTCTCCGTGAAAGTAAATGTACATTGCATTTTGCAGATAATGACTGCCGTTTGCCCAGTGTTAAGTAACTGCTCTTCGCGCATCCTTCTGCAAAGCCACCATTTATTGTTATGCTTTCTATTGCTTCACATCAGTCCCTTAGTTTCCGCTTTAAGGGGGCGCATGCTGCGTAAAAAATGCCGTTAAAGGGGCATGCTTGCCTCATAATTCATATCCACCGGCCGCCCCTTTTAAACCAGAACCGGTCAGCTACCCAGCAGGTCACTTTCCCGTTTAACGGTTTTGACGAATCAGCAAATGTGGCTTGAAGAATAACACCCCGTTTAACCCCAGAGGGGGTGGTAATGCCATACAATATAGTGGTCCACCAAGACGTTTAACGGCCACTACAGTGTTGCATTTCCACTTAAATCCGGAACCATAACAAGGCGAGTGTTCAGATCCAGGAATTTACGATTACAATTGCACTGCAACAGCTTTACTCATAATCAAACATAAGAGACGGAGTTTTGCATTCAAGGCACAAGAGAGGAGGAAAATATTGTGGTGCAAATTGTCTTGTCTTTCCAGACATTTTCAAGGCCACTTAATCCATTTTGAACTGGCTGGCTGATTTATAGTATCTACTTTGCACAACGCCCGTTCCTTCCAGTTTTGGTAATGTTCCAAAAAAAACATAGTTCTTGGAAACGCAATAAATTTATACTTTCGTGATTTTCATTCACCTTCCGTCAATTATCTTTGAAGTTAGCCTCTGACATCATAAAACAGAGACTATATGCAGAAAGATGTTGTATGTAGAGACCATGGGTATAGACCTGAGAAGTACACTCTCTTCAGGAGTACACTAGCAGACTGCAGACATGAAAGTGTGAGAGAACTTTATTTCATATCTTCCTGCTGCTGAGAACTATCGTCTTGTATGTATGGCTGCCACACGGACCCCAGACTTCTGTTGGTTCACAGAACCTGGAGATAGTGGGGTAGTCGGGCAGCCTCTGAGCCTGGGTAAGTGGAGTGAGATGGGGCTGGCCAGTGTGGGGTGTGGGCCAAGGGCACTGTGGCGTAGCTAGGGTCGGGCAGAGTGGGCGGGCCAGCCCCGGGTGGAACATTTTTGGGGGCAGCATTATTGGCCAAAAGGCTCAGTTCAATTTGTGTGTAACTAGCAGGGTTCTGAAAAATATCACTCATGAATGAAAAAATTAAAATTCTCTGTTTTTTATCCACAAATGTTTCAAAAATAATTTCAGACTGTCCTTCTGTGACGATATAAGACACAGCAGTTGAAATTTATCAGGCAATAACAAAAATAAATTTAAACATTACACCGATCATAATTTCTAGGAAGATAAACAACTAATTTACAATATATAATTTCGTTTCGTTATCAATCCGAATGGGTTCTTGCTCTGCGCAGAAAGGATCCCCACCTTTCATTTGTACACTACACTGGTTCTGGTTTTCGCAGCGTAATTAGAACACGGCCTTTCAGTGTGTCTATACTATATTCTTGTCTAGTTGATGCTTATAAATAATTACTGTATATGTAAAAAATATAGCTCTTTCTCTATATATGAATAAATCTACGCAAAATGTATCTTCATTTTTTTCAGTAAGTCATTTTAATTTTCTGTTTAAGTAGGTTAAGATATTCATATATGTTGGAGGGTGGCAAATTGAATCACCCGAGTGGCACGAACTCAATACGCCACTGCAGGGGGACGAGGTAGTTGGGAGAGTGTAGCCCTGCAAAAGACCTAGACAGCGTGGTGGAGGCATCACTGAAGAAGTCAGCGTAAGGTGGCTGAATCCCTTCCTCAGTCTCTCGGACTCCGTGCATATTATGCTCAGATTTGGAATAACTGCAGCCAGTCAATTTGCACACATCAAATCATGTTTAGTGCTTTTTGCATTACAAGTAAGTCATGTGACGTGACACACCTTTGTGACACATCATTTGTATCTTTCTTGACGCACCTATTTCAAGGCGTACTTTGAACTTTGTTTTCATTAAAAATCCTTACGCTGTGGTTAGGATTAGGTTTGTGGTTATGATTACCTTATACACAGGAGTAATGATGACAATTGAGTAGGCATGTCTTGTACATAAGAACATTAGAAATTTGACAAACGAGAGGAGATCATTCAGTCCTTCGGGCTCATTTGTTTAGATAATAAAGAAATTGTACTGATGAATTTTAAACTTCTACTGAATGTGAATTTTTGGAGCTGAGGAGATAAGTAGCATCTTTCTTTGAAGACAAAAACAAAGGAGCAGTCACGCACAAAGCCAGGATCTGTTACAAATGTTTCTTTTGAGACCATGAGCAAAACCAAAACGCCAATTGAATATTAAGTCAAAAACAAACGAGTTCTAAACCAAATTTTTTTCCTATATAGTTCTTTATTATTTGCTCGAGCAGTCAAGGTCATGATTTTCAGTTTTGGCATCTTTTGGTTCAATTTGGGACATGTTTTTCCCTTTAAATAATGAAATATGTCCTATGAGAAGTGAAGCAAAATGACACCTTTCATTAGCTAACTGAAGCGGTTACAATATGCAAGCTTTCAAGACAGCTTAGGCCTCTTCTTCCTGCAAGATATAGTACAGAAACTGGAGTTCCCTATGTTTATATATACTGTACACCAAAAATGAAACAGCATTTGGAAACTTTTAAGTTGGTCTTCAATGTCAAAAATTAACAGACCTCTCCAGCCTAAGATTTACTTAGCAGGACAGGAGAACAATGTATAGTTAAGATCTTTTGATAATAGAACTGTCCAACAAAGTCTTTTGAAGTTTTCGATGAGTTTTACTTACAATGTGGATTTGTAATCAAATTGTCTGGGTCAGTCAGAGAGATGTAAGCAGCCCTCATATCTGGTCATATACTGTTGTCTTTATTTAAACCATGTTGTAATGTGTTAAATTTTAGCATTGGTTTAACTTCCCATTCCTTTCTCTCCTGCTACATTTTAGACAGTCCAGAAGTAATTTATACCTGCTGTATGTGATTTAAACTTTGTTTTATTATTGTAAAATGTATTTATTTATTTTCATTTTGTTTAATATGTTTTGTACCTTGATTTTGTGCTTTGTTTTGTGTGTGTGTGGGGGGGGGGTTGGGGGGGGCTATCACCATTCTGTGTTATTTTTCTAGCAGTTGTGGCTGTTTCTTTTTGTGGCAACAATGCAACATTGCCATCAAGGTTTTACCTTGCACAGTGGCATGTGACATCATCTGCCAGCAGTTATTTTAGAGCGGTGTCAGACATTATTATATGTCCAAGTTTCTGGATTTAACAACCAAAATATTCTGATGAGATAAGGAATAGGATTCTTAGGTAGTCTTGTTAAATGTTTTCTCTGTTTTTGTTTTGTGAGCTGGATTTTGATGCGGTTCCAATTAGTCCTTCCTCTTTTGATCACTGTCTGTTTTTTGACAACTCTTTCCTGCCTCATTCTTGGGGTGCTTTCCTTTTCCAGTCCATGTGCCGTTTATGTTCAAACTAGTCAACTCAAACTCCTAACAATGGCATATAAGTGATGTCACTCGATCACATTTTTGTTGTTGAGTTTTAGCAACCAGTCATATAAAATGCCAGCATCCATATAAACAAAATTGACACAATGGTGACCTTAAGAGATCATTGCAATAACAATAAATATATTAAAACAGAAAGAGAATTTAGTAAAATTTAAATAATTAAATAAAAGGAAACAATAATAGTTGTAATGAATTCCTAAGAGAAGGCACACAATTTTATATCCATTAATAACAGTCCAAAAAAGTATATTGTAGAAATTTAAGTGACTTTTTTTCCTCAATGCTTAGATTATTTTCAAGCATTTTAATGAATGATGAAGGAAGGGTCTTTTTTTCTTTGAGCAGGGAGTTTTGCCAGTAAGAGGCTGATGTGAAATCTAAAACCACTATTTGACATACTAGGTTTATGATGTTGCATAAACTTCAACCAATCATCTTTATGTTCAGCTTCTGAAATCATAAACTAGATATGCATAAAAAAGCATGTGAAATTCCAAATAAAAAAACCCTTAATTTCTCATTATCAAATTGCTAGCAAATGCTTGGAATTCTGTGAAAAAATTAAGTTTAAAGCTAATGGGTTGAAGCTGAATTAGTAACATCAAATGTCAAATTTTTTCAAAGAACTACAGAAACCTGATGATATCATATCTTCCAAATTTGATTGGTTGAAGGTAAAAAGCTGTGCTGGAATGAAGACTTTGATGTCGTTCCAGGAACAGCAAAAACAAGACAATATTAGATCTGTCCAAATGACCAGAGGTGATTACACTACATTTTTGGTCCAGTACACATCTGACTCTATACTCCATAAAACGGAACCAAGCATTTCAAACAAGTGTTTTAAAACAACAGATAGCTGCCATGACTACATGTGAAAAGCTCACACTTTTCTTTGAAAGCCTCTTGAACCCGCCACCGTCAGTAACATTACAGAGATGAGCCAGGCAAATGAGGACACGTATAGCAAGGGTAGGTGTAAAATTAATTTATTCAAAACAAAGACAAACAGTGTCCAAAAGCTCAGTACTGAAAAAGTTCATAATAAATAAATAACCCTTAAAAACAGTCATGATCCATGAGATAAAATTCAGAATTTAAAATGAGAATAAAACCAACACAGTCATTGAGTCAATGTTCTGTCTGATGAGCCCAGCACAACTTCGTCTTCCCTGCTCACCCATTACTTGCTCAGCTGGCAGATACTTCAGCAGTCACGGTCCTCACCAACCAATCCCTGTCTTAGCTGCCTCGAGCGGCACTAGCCAGACCGCTCAGGGTCGGTTTTCCTCCTGTCATCCTTCTCACTCCCCTGGCATGCCTAGGATCCCTGGAGAGGACTCCGCATCAACAAATATTCGGTGGGGATGATGCTTTGGGGGGCCAATGACCAAGCTGCCTCTTCCACACTAGCTGGCTGGCTGGTTCTGTTCTTTCTTTTCTTTTTCTGTCTCGCCTCCTCTCTGCCATGCAGACTTCTCTTATACTGCCTCTCTAATTGAGCACAGGCTTGATGAGCTGCTTCATCCACAGCATCATTGAAACACCTGACTGATCCGCCCAATTCTGCACATGTATGCAATGCAGTGAGTCAGCCCTTCAATGAACCGCAGTGCAAAATGCACTCGCTTACACCTGCGCCCAATTGGAGCCTACGCTTTTTGAAACGCAATTATTTATTTAAAATTCGCACAGTGCCACGGACCACTTATTACAGTACATGGTTGTGATTTGGGGTACATAAAACATTTTTTACAGTTGTAATAATATTTTTCTAAATTTCACAATCAATTTTCTGTAGGTTTGAACTTCAAATAATCAAATCTTAGTATTTTCATTTAAATTACCTTTTAGTATTATTTTTTTGTAATTACCAAATCACCATTTTGTTTTTCTTGGGCGCCGCCACTTTGTGATTGTGTTCCCAATACGTGATGCTTGGTTTCTGGGGGCATGATTATCAGACGTCTGGCTTGGTGATGTCACAAATGTGTTAATTGGCATCCATGGTTGTGGATAATCTCTGTAATACTCTATGCATTTATTAGTTAAGTAATCTCAGGTTATTGACTTCTGGTTACATTTTTCAACTCTGATTTTTTTGTGTGGTATTGGTGAAGGTTTGATTGTCCTTCTGGATTTGACCTTTGCTTGTTATTCTGGTCAACATTATTCTCCTTGTAAACATAACTGCGCTAATGGTCTGCCATTCAATATCTTTTGGCAGAACAGGCAGAATCCAGTTAATTACTGTGATATCACCATGACAAACCTATTGCTCCTCAAAAGTGATTAATTATGATGTACAGTCTGTATTTTAGAAGGCCTATTTTTTAGTGAGCCAATGCTGCCAATTTGCTCTGAAAAAAGTCTCCGGGTTTTTCATTAGTTTATATTGGCTACCTTTTGTCACTTCTCTGCAAAATGCCCGATAGGTCAGTGTGCTGGAAGCTATTAACTAACTGACGAGGTGCTACATTTAGTTTTCATATGATGTGGGTGTACATATATAAAACATAACCTGTTTTTGCCAACATAAAAAGGCCATTTATAGCAGTGTCTGATTCTCCTAACACAACTGGAGCAATTTATACAGCACTCATATTGCAATAAGGGTATATAGTGAGAATGATATTGTTTTTGTAAACCATAAGCAGTGACATTCCATTAATGCTCAAGGTGTCTGTGATGCCAGGATGAGAAGCATCATGGTTCAGTTGTCTGGGTCAACCCATGATTCATTTATTTCAAGGCAAAGTAGCGTTGGAAGAATAATTGCTCACAATGCTGCTTTATGTATAGGCTGGCTTGTTGGTAGGGTAACTGGCTAAACTCGCAATTTATCATATATGTACTATACAATTTATTGTAACAGCAATAATGTCATTACATATGCCAAGTGATTGTGGCTACCTGCTCAGATGCTGGCGCCTTATGCTATTCCCCAACCGCACACTTCAGTGCTGTGCAGAGTGCACCATAGCACACCTCACATGCAGGCAAGAATCAGGTGGTGGTGTCTTGATGCATCAGGCAGGAGGCTGTAATACCAGCCAATAAAGTTCTGCAGCATCATGAATGCATAATAATGTGATTGATTAGCATAATCAATATTTGTCAGTTTCAGGCTGGCAAGGCTGGAGATGGGCTCATGTAAGCACATTTACAAGATGATTGTGATTTATGAAAGTAAATTGTTTAGAAATGTGTATGCACCAGGTTTTACAAATCTTTGTTTCTTTTTGTGTACACATTTTTATATTTTTTGGTTCTTATTTAACTGGTGATTATTTGGCCCAACATAGGCATTTGCAAGATCCTACTATGAAATTGTTTCAACATCTAGGGTTGATTCTTGCTTTCCATGTTATGTTGCAGTGGTGGGCTACTGCCACCGCTGAACCTAAGTAGTGTTAAACAGGTTTAAGAATGTAATTTTGTACTGTATTTGTAATTGTTGATAGAATATTGGTCTTATAAGTAGAAGTGTACTGTACAAGAATAAACTGAATAATATGACACCGAGTGGCATAGTGTCCCTGCTGGCTCACAGCTCAAGGCCCCTAGTTTATGTGTGTGGTGTCTGTTTGAATTTTA
Source organism: Polypterus bichir lapradei (assembly GCA_026402145.1). Taxonomy (NCBI): domain Eukaryota; kingdom Metazoa; phylum Chordata; class Cladistia; order Polypteriformes; family Polypteridae; genus Polypterus; species Polypterus bichir. The sequence goes on from JANRMT010062813.1 coordinate 98,378,512, forward strand.
TTTAGGTAACTGGTTTCCTTACAGATTTTAAAGATATTTTGGTATGTTTTGGTTGGTAAGTTTAAATACGTCTAATATAAGGGACTGCGGTGGGTTGGTGCCCTGCTCAGGGTTTGTTTCCTGCCTTGCACCCTGTGTTGGCTGGGATTGGCTCCAGCAGACCCCCGTGACCCTGTAGTTAGGATATAGCGGGTTGGATAATGGATGGATGGATAATATGAGGGAATTGGTGCGCTGAGATCAACTGGCATCCTATCTAGGACTGGTACATGCTTTCATGATAGCGACAAGCTTCCCACAAAACTTTAGTAAAGCAAGCATGGTTCACAAAATGAACAGAAGGATTATGTCATACAAAAAATGTTCCAAGCCTAAAAAACATTTCAGCAGTTGAGTCTGTTTATGTCTCTCTGTTCATGCATTCTCTCGTCTAACTTTGACTGTTAATGTACTATATAACTCAAAATAGAACATATGCACATTTTTCTGCTTTATACAGATGGAATGAGAACCATTTGGCCTCATTTATATTATAAATCAGGAATGACAGCTCTTGGAGGACCCATATGGAACTGAAGTTTTTCTCTAAAGACAATCTCAGTCAAAAGTTGGCTCTTGTCCTTTATTAACTTCCTTGTTTTAAGTAGATTCCAGAAGTATAGATTATGCTTAGTGTCATATTAAAAAATAATTTTGAGTTTCAGGGCTTTGAGATAAAAAATATCCCAGATATGTTATAGTCAGGGCCTAATGCCTGACTCTAATGTTTTACTTTGTATTAAATATATTACCCTCTGTGCATTCTTTTATAAATTATGTTTCTAAAAATGCTTTTGTCCTGTCTTTTTTTGTATTGTATTATTTGTTGATTAGTGTTTTGCAGTTTATTTTTATGTATTGATTATATACAGTGAAAATCGTTTAACACGAAACTGAGGTGACTGAAATATTTTTTCATGTTAAAAGAATTTCGTGTTAAAGGATATTACAAAAAAAACATACAGTATATTGAACAAAATTAAGTTTATTAGAGTACATTTTATTTACATACAGTGGCTTGCAAAAGTATTCGGCCCCCTTGAACTTTTGCACATTTTGTCACATTACAACCACAAACATGAATCAATTTTATTGGAATTCCACGTGAAAGACCAATACAAAGTGGTGTACACGTGAGAAGTGGAACGAAAATCATACATGATTCCAAACATTTTTTACAAATAAATAACTGAAAAGTGGGGTGTGCGTAATTATTCAGCCCCCTGAGTCAATACTTTGTAGAACCACCTTTTGCTGCAATTACAGCTGCCAGTCTTTTAGGGTATGTCTCTACCAGCTTTGCACATCTAGAGACTGAAATCCTTGCCCATTCTTCTTTGCAAAACAGCTCCAGCTCAGTCAGATTAGATGGACAGCGTTTGTGAACAGCAGTTTTCAGATCTTGCCACAGATTCTCGATTGGATTTAGATCTGGACTTTGACTGGGCCATTCTAACACATGGATATGTTTTGTTTTAAACCATTCCATTGTTGCCCTGGCTTTATGTTTAGGGTCGTTGTCCTGCTGGAAGGTGAACCTCCGCCCCAGTCTCAAGTCTTTTGCAGACTCCAAGAGGTTTTCTTCCAAGATTGCCCTGTATTTGGCTTCATCCATCTTCCCATCAACTCTGACCAGCTTCCCTGTCCCTGCTGAAGAGAAGCACCCCAGAGCATGATGCTGCCACCACCATATTTGACAGTGGGGATGGTGTGTTCAGAGTGATGTGCAATGTTAGTTTTCTGCCACACATAGCGTTTTGCATTTTGGCCAAAAAGTTCCATTTTGGTCTCATCTGACCAGAGCACCTTCTTCCACATGTTTGCTGTGTCCCCCACATGGCTTGTGGCAAACTGCAAACGGGACTTCTTATGGTTTTCTGTTAACAATGGCTTTCTTCTTGCCACTCTTCCATAAAGGCCAACTTTGTGCAGTGCACGACTAATAGTTGTCCTATGGACAGATTCCCCCACCTGAGCTGTAGATCTCTGCAGCTCGTCCAGAGTCACCATGGGCCTCTTGGCTGCATTTCTGATCAGCGCTCTCCTTGTTCAGCCTGTGAGTTTAGGTGGACGGCCTTGTCTTGGTAGGTTTACAGTTGTGCCATACTCCTTCCATTTCTGAATGATCGCTTGAACAGTGCTCCGTGGGGTGTTCAAGGCTTTGGAAATCTTTATGTAGCCTAAGCCTGCTTTAAATTTCTCAATAACTTTATCCCTGACCTGTCTGGTGTGTTCTTTGGACTTCATGGAGTTGTTGCTCCCAATATTCTCTTAGACAACCTCTGAGGCCGTCACAGAACAGCTGTATTTGTACTGACATTAGATTACACACAGGTGCACTCTATTTAGTCATTAGCACTCATCAGGCAATGTCTATGGGCAACTGACTGCACTCAGACCAAAGGGGGCTGAATAATTACGCACACCCCACTCTGCAGTTATTTATTTGTAAAAAATGTTTGGAATCATGTATGATTTTCGTTCCACTTCTCAAGTGTACACCACTTTGTATTGGTCTTTCACGTGGAATTCCAACGAAATTGATTCATGTTTGTGGCTGTAATGTAACAAAATGTGGAAAAGTTCAAGGGGGCCAAATACTTTTGCAAGCCACTGTAGATATGTATATATGCATGTATTTAATAAAAAATCAATGAAACAAAAACATTCACAAGAATTTAATGAAATTTAATACAAAATTCAAAGTTTTTTGACAAACAAAACATTTAATGCTTTCTAGCATTAAAGGTCCTGATATGGGAGCATTCTGAGATCTCGCTTGTTTGAACCAAACAAGTAAAGCCGTCTCTAAATCCTTGTGCTTGGCCGTTCTCATCCGTTTTCGCTCTGGCTCAAACTTACTCCGTTCAAACATTTCCATAATTTGCTCTCTTTTTTTTAATTATTGTTGATAATGTAGAGTTAGCAATATCAAAATCTTTACAGATTTCCGTTTTCGTCTTCTGTTTTTGATCAACAGCCTTAAGAAGCTCCATCTTCATTTTAAGCGAAATAGCAGTTTGCTTTCCCCCTGAGCTCTTTGCCATTGTGCTCTTAAAAAAGTTCTTCTAAAAAAGAAAAAAAAAAACACGAACCAAACTCACTGATTTTTACTCATACTGCGATGTACTCGTCACCGAATTCCAAAGCCAACTGATGAGAGATGAGATGTTTTTGTGTGGCGTTTGTAGGGGTGGAAGGTGAAAGTAGCTTAGATAAATAAAATTGGCTCGTGTCACAGGCTATTCCAAGGGTATTTCAAAGCCAAGTTAGCCTCCTTTCTACGAAACATGTGAAACCACCTCTCTTTCATTTCACACCCCTCTTAAATCTCGCCTGCGCGGCTGGTGTTTTCCGTATTTTGTTCATTCCCAGAAGGGAAATCTTTTCGTGTTAAGCGATTTTCGTTTTGTGTTAAGAGAAAGAAATGCATGAAAATACATAGTAGTTTGTCGGGACCGTTGTATTATTTCGTGTTAACCGATATTTTGTCTTAAGCGTTTTCGCGTTAAACGTATTTCACTGTATTTCAATTTAGTGTATTGTGTTAATTATTGTACGTGTGATCGTCAGTGTACTTTGTGTATTGAACCCAAGGGTATTGTGATTCCAAAATACCAAAATAGCTAAAAAAAGTGAGCAGACCTCAAAATAAACAAAAGCCAGATAGCAACTCCACTAGGACTGGGCCTCAGGAGTAGGCCTTACCTAAGACAGCCTAGTCCCAAAAATGGGGTTAAAGATTTTAATGTTCAAAATATTCAAAATATTCTCCTTCTGGGAAAGAGAGAGTATATGTTATGTTACAGCCAGGGTTATTTCCTTTGCTTCTGTATTTTCATTTGTATTGGGGTTTTTGCTATTTTTTTAATTATTATGTTGTGATTTGTAGCTCTAAACTAGCAAAAAAGCAGCCACAAAACAGAAGAGGTTCGCTTGAAGGCATCAGGTCTCCAAACTGCTACCTGCCAGCTTTGGTCTATAGCATATAGTCTGTAAATGGGGAGTTTGCTTTAAAAATTGAAAAATATCAAGAAAAGTCTCAAATGTTAAATGTCTCACAAGGGCAAGGACCAACAGACTCTGGCTTGTAGAGACCAGTCCCACAAAGAATCTTTAAAAATTGAAGATTTATTTAACTCAAATAGAAAAATATATGTCCTGTGGTGGGTTGGCACCCTGCCTGGGATTGGATTCCTGCCTTGTGCCCAGTGTTGGCTGGGATTGGCTCCAGCAGACCCCCGTGACCCTATGTTTGGATTCAGCGGGTTGGAAAATGGATGGATGGATGGATGGAAAAATATATATAGCAAAATATTCAAAAGAGCAACAAATGTTATGCCTAAAAAGGCACTGCACCACAAACTAGTCATAATACACAATTTGTTAGCAAAGAGGGAGTAAAAATGATCAGTAAACCAGTACATCTACACATAAAGCAAACACTTACTACACATTTCTTTTTATTTCAATAACTCGCTGCTGAGGTTCTTTCATTGGCTCAATGAGTACCCAGAGGGAGATCCCAGCAGCAGTAACATCAGGGTGGCCACACCTCCTGGAACGCCACCTTCAAAATACATGGAAATACATTTGGTATTTCCCAAATCTTTTATCATGTACTAATTATTTTACCTGTTATGCATCCAAATAAATAAAGCTTCTTTCTGGAACCTTCTAGTCGATTGTTCTTTAGGGAATTACAGATGGTTGTCCTATACAGCGTTGTCCTGGTGAAGCTCATTCTTTGCCATTTGGCACCTGCTCATTTTAACTGTCTTGTTTTTTGTAAAAAAAGTCCTTAAAATAATATGAGATCAAAATATTATAACATACATATTAGTGAAAAGTAATTCAAATGGCCATAATAAAACAAAGCAAGAATGTTTTTAATTTCCATGTAATGCATAGAAAATGCATAGGTATAAAATGCATAGGTATAAAGCTAGAAACATTATCACACTAGACCTGTGTCTAGTTCTCAGTAAGAAGTTAGTGCAGTGGATCCCAGCCTTCAGCTTATAGTTATGTTTCCCTTTATTAGAAAACTCTACAACTGATCTCACCAACCAATATATCACATCTACCAAATAAATTAATTTTTGGCAAATAATATGCAGTAGGCTCATTATTTTTAGGCAGGTATTTACCATAGTCCCAATTATCATATTTCCTGTGTGACACTTAAATTTTTTTAAAATCAAAAACAAAATCAATCCATCCGTCCATTATCCAACCTGCTATATCCCAACTACAGGGTCACGGGAGTCTGCTGGAGCCAATCCCAGCCAACATAGGGCACAAGGCATGATATAAACCCTGGGCAGGGCGCCTGCCCACCGCAGGGTGCACACACACCCACCCACACACCAAACACATACTAGGGACAATTTAGAATTGTCAATGCACCTAACCTGCACGTCTTTGGACTGTGGCAGGAAACTAAAGCACCCAGGGGAAGCCCATGCAGACACAGGGAGAACATGCAAACTCCACGCAGGGAGGACCCAGGAAGCAAACCCAGGCCTCCTAACTGCGAGGCAGTAGCCTACCCAGTACGCCACCATGCCACCCAAAAACAAAATCTCAATTTGAAATGTAACAGCTTTACTGTAAGAAGATTTGCTTATGAAGATAACATGCTACATGTAATAAAGTAAACATGTGCTTCTGTTGTTGGAGCATATCAATTTACATGCCAGTGCCCAAATGTTACCATTAGAATTACATTTTCAATTTGCAAAGAACTTTTTATATTGCAATGTAAAGTATACATTATAAAAATAAAATAAATTGTATTTTTAATTTTGAAGATGCAATATTTTATATATATATATACTATTTTTAAAATAATCTTATCTAGGTTCCACAATTGAGCAGGTAATGAGTTGACACAGTAGGATCCAGCATGAGTTAAACATGTAACAAAAGAAATTTCTCAGTTCAATAAAGTGTGTTTTAAATAGGTTTAGTGAAAATTTAAAAAAAAATTAAAAATTACAAAAATTCTGAAAAAAGTTATTACACATACAGAATAAATGCAAAAAGGAAAAAAAAGGTTTCTATTCTGTTTCATTATAATCTTAGCTTTCTCCTGTTAAATTTCAGTTACTTTTTATACTTTAAAATTGTTACTTTTCTATGGCAGACTTACATAGTAATACATTAGTAGTGTACATAGTGTACATTTTAGTACATCAGTATGTTCAGTACGGTTTGAAACTGTTTGCCCTTCATGCTTTACCAAGTGCAAGTCATAAACTGAACTAGTCTGTAGTTCTGTCATGTTTCATGCCAAAAATAAGGATTTCATTGAAAAAAGTAATACTCATTTTTTTCATAATTTATTAAGATAAAGAAACAATCTTTGCAATCTTGCACAAAAAACAAATAAATGAAATACAGTCTGTTTTTGCCCACAGAGAACACACGTATCATGAACATTACTCTGGACTTTATTTAAAAAGGAGTTTGTTGTTATGACCCCATGTAGGACCCTCCACTGTAGGTCACTGAATCTTTTGTTATTTGGAGATTTATAAAATTCCCTTCATGATTCTTGCTGCAGTTTCCCCCTCCAGGGCGTTTCTAAAATGTTTTTTAGATTTGAAAAATGAAAAACCTTGAAACAATACTTGTATAAATCTTTCTTTTATAATAAAACCTAAAGCTGCACTTTTTCCTTTTTGTCAAAATTGTATATGGATTTTTTGGTAACACTTTATAATAACTGCACACTATGAAGCATTAGTTAAGCATGACTAAATACTTTGTTCATCATTTAGAAAGCATCGCTTCCACATTAATTGGCATTAGCAACCACTTTATAAATGCCATTATAAATGCTTTAGTACTGATTCTTTGAAAAATATTAATTATTAGTTAATTGATCATTAATAAAGCATCGTAAATGCAGTTATCAAAGACATTATAAATATGCTTTGTGATCAGTACTAAAGCATTTATAATGGCATTTATAAAGTGGTTGCTAATGCCAATTAATGTGGAAGTGATGCTTTCTAAATGATGAACAAAGTATTTAGTCATGCTTAACTAATGCTTCATAGTGTGCAGTTATTATAAAGTGTTACCGATTTTTTTTCTATGCAAACACTATTAACATTCGGTTCCACTTCCATATCAGAAAAAAAATCATTTTGTTTTATTTTTCAAGAGAGGTTATTGAATTCAGACTGGTCCCCGTTAATCTGATAAAAATTTTAGTCATGAAGGATAGAAAACAGTTTACACTTCTCAGTGGTCTTATTCCTAACACTGAGGCTAAAGCAGCAACATCTTTAAATACCAGTTTTTTTTCTTTCTAATAGCTGAGAAAACATTGAAATGCTATGTTTAGTTAAGAGTGTTACAAAAGTAGTTCTACAAAGCAAAGGACATGTAAAAATTGAGATATAAATGATTGTCTCATTTATCAGCTATAAAGATTTGGACAGAACCCTTCAAAAAATAGAAACTCCGGTCAGTAAAATCCATCCATCCATCCATCCTCTTCCGCTTATCCGGGGTCGGGTCACGGGGGAAGCAGCTTGAGCAGAGAGGCCCAGACTTCCCTCTCCCCGGCCACTTCTTCCAGCTCTTCCGGGAGAATCCCAAGGCGTTCCCAGGCCAGCCAGGAGACATAGTCCTTCCAGCGTGTCCTGGGTCTTCCCCAGGGCCCCCTCCCGGTTGGACGTGCCCGGAACACCTCACCAGGGAGGCGTCCAGGAGGCATCCTGATCAGATGCCTGAGCCACCTCATCTGACTCCTCTCGATGCGGAGGAGTAGCAGCTCTACTCTGAGCCCCTCCCAGATGACTGAGCTTCTCACCCTATCTTTAAGGGAAAGTCCAGACACCCTGCGGAGGAAACTCATTTCAGCCGCTTGTATTCGCGATCTCGTTCTTTCAGTCACTACCCATAGCTCATGACCATAGGTGAGGGTAGGAACATAGATCAACTGGTAAATTGAGAGCTTTGCCTTAGGGCTCAGCTCTTTTTTCACAACGACAGACCAATGCAGAGCCTACATCACTGCGGATGCCGCACCGATCCGCCTGTCAATCTCATGGTCCATTCTTCCCTCACTCGTGTACAAGACCCCGAGATACTTGAACTCCTCCACTTGGGGCAGGATCTCTCCCCTAACCCTGAGAGGGCACTCCACCCTTTTCTGGCTAAGGACCATGGTCTCTGATTTGGAGGTGCTGATTCTCATCCCAGCTGCTTCACACTCAGCTGTGAACCGATCTAGAGAGAGCTGAAGATCATGGCCTGATGAAGTAAACAGGACAGCATCATCTGCAAAGAGCAGTGACCCAATCCTGAGTCCACCAAACCGGACCCCTTCAACACCCTGGCTGCGCCTAGAAATTCTGTCCATAAAAGTTATGAACAGAATCGGTGACAAAGGGCAGCCCTGGCAGAGTCCAACTCTCACTGGAAACGGGCTCGACTTACTTATGCGGACCAAGCTCTGATACCAGTTGTACAGGGACCGAACAGCTTTTATCAAGGGGTCCGGTATCCCATACTCCCGGAGCACCCCCTACAGGATTCCCCGAGGGACACGGTCGAACGCCTTTTCCAAGTCCACAAAACACATGTAGACTGGTTGGGCAAACTCCGATGCACCCTCCAAGACTCTGCTAAGGGTGTAGAGCTGGTCCACTGTTCCGCGACCAGGAAGAAAACCACACTGTTCCCCCTGAATCTGAGGTTCGACTATCTGATGGACCCACCTCTCCAGAACCCCCGAATAGACTTTTCCACGGAGGCTGAGGGGTGTGATCCTTCTGTAGTTGGAACACACCCTCCGGTTCCCCTTTTTAAAGAGGGGGACCACCACCTCGGTCTGCCAATCCAGAGGCACTGTCCCCGATGTCTATGCGATGTTGCACAGACATGTCAATCTAAGACAGTCCTACAACATCCAGAACCTTGAGGAACTCCGGGTGTATCTCATCCACCCCCGGGGCCCTGCTACCAAGGAGTTTTTTGACCACCTCGGTGACCTCAGTCCCAGAGATGGGAGAGCCCACCTCAGAGTCCCCAGGCTCTGCTTCCTCATTGGAAGGCATGTTAGTGGGATTGAGGAGGTCTTCGAAGTACTCCCCCCACCGACCTACAACTTCCCGAGTCGAGGTCAGCAGCGCACCATCCCCACCATATACGGTGTTGACACTGCACTGCTTCCCCCTGCTGAGACGCTGGACGGTGGACCAGAATCTCCTCGAAGCCATCCGAAAGTCGTTCTCCATGGCCTCCCCAAACTCCTCCCATGCCCGAGTTTTTGCCTCAGCAACCACCGAAGCCACATTCCGCTTGGCCTGCCGGTACCTATCAGCTGCCTCCAGAGACCCACAGGACAAAAAGGTCCTATAAGACTCCTTCTTCAGCTTGACGGCATCCCTCACCGCCAGTGTCCACCAATGGGTTCGGGGATTGCCGCCACGACAGGCACCGACCACCTTACGGCCACAGCTCCGGTCAGCCGCCTCAACAATAGAGGCACAGAACATGGCCCATTCGGACTCAATGTCCCCCACCTCCCTCGGGATGTGGTCGAAGTTCTGCCGAAGGTGGGAGTTGAAGCTACTTCTGACAGGGGACTCTGCCAGCCGTTCCCAGCAGACCCTCACAACACGTTTGGGCCTACCAGGCCTGACCAGCATCCTCCCCCACCATCGAAGTAAAATTCGAAGTCAGTAAAATTTCTTTAAAAAATTTTGGTAAGGGAGAAAGGTGTAATATTCTCACATTCGTAACTAATAATCTCATATTAAATGCAAAATTTCCAATCTGATGGAAAAAACGAGCAAGTTATATTTTTCCAAGTTAAAGGTGCTGTAAAGCCTGTAGTCTAAAACTGGTAGTCTTGCATCAGACAGGAATAAGTCCCTGTCCTGCTTCTTCCACAGGCAAGTGGACAGCCCCTTCTTGATCCAGCACAGGCCATCTCAGAAGGAACCAACTAGCACCATATGTATCACATTTAGTACCCAAGGTCTGTGCGTGTTTACTTGTGCCACAACATGGAGGCTATGAAGTTATTAATACTAGAACCCTGCCCCTGAAAGAAAGCTTAGGCTTGATCAATTTCCATTTGCTAAGCCTTAATGTAATTTGATTTACCATGCCCTCCCAGTTGTCTTTCCTCAAGTCAACACCCCACCAGAAACACTCTCAGGTAACAAAACACTTTCCAGTTCCAAACCAACTTAGGTGGTAAATTGGGTGGTGAACTATGTGTCCAATCTGCTAATTTTCCAGTTACTTTTAGCACAAGAGAATTTCTCAAATAATGCTAAACAGTCAGTCAGCCAGTCAGTCAGTCAGTCATTGTCTAACCTGCTATATCCTAACACAGGGTCACAGGGGTGTGCTGGAGCCAATCCCAGCCAGCACAGGGCGCAAGGCAGGAACAAATCCCTGGGCAGGGTGCCAGCCCACCGCAGTAATGCTAAACAGCTACACAAAATTGCAACATCTTCTGTGGATTTAACAAAAACAATCACATTATCTTTATATGCCAAAAACCTAAAACTTTGACCTTCACACGAAGGAATCGTTAGTCCTAAATGTTTCCCAAGTTGTCGAAAAAAAGACTCAGTAGATATGGAATATATCATTCTAGACAGAGGACATTCCTGTCTAATTCCCCTCTTAACAGCAAATGGTTTACTTAAAATACCATTGATTTTCAACACCCCAAAAACATTAACGTATCACATTCTAAGGTAATTTACTGTATAAATGCAGAACCAAAGCCAAAATTTTATTTCATGATGGCTAACAAATATTTTGTGGTCCACCCAATCAAACACCTTCTCTTGGTCCAGGGACTGGTGACTTGCAGGTTTGAGGTTAGCTTGTTCTGGGCAGGTCGGTGAAGGTTCTGGTGTACTTTTTGGGCCTGCTTTGGAGGACTCGCAGCACTTGTCCATGTTCATGTTGCTGCACTGCAATACTGTAAACCTGTGACTTAAACGGTAAAAGCAAACAAAGATGTTTATAAATAAATACTTTATTGAAATAATCCAAACAAAACGTCGAGGCAAGGAAAGAGAGCAAAAAAAGACAAAAGGGTTTACCTAGGAAATGAAACCAAAAGCAGACACAGTCAGTCCTCTATCCAAATACAAAATACAGAAAACAGAAGCAAAATTCCAAATAGTACCTGCAATAATACTCTGTGGCACCCTACAATACTCAATGACTTTCTGCCAGACCCAAACCCTCAGCCAGAATAAACAGGCTGAGGTGTAGTCCTACAGTGATGGTGTCACACTGGACCTGTTTTTGGAATTCTACTCACAAAACTAAAGGGACAACCATATCATAGTGTTTCATGAATCTCTATGATCTCCTCCTCACGTCTAATCACTTCATAAATACAGACCTTGGTGACATGTAGTGTGTATTGTTGGTAAAACTGTTGGATTTGAATTTTGGATACCACTACTGTTTCAGGGTCTCAAAAGTCATTTTGGTTATGATCTTTTGCTTCCAGAAAAATTGAAACACTTCTGTGAAGTGATTATCTAAAAGTAGAGACATATTTAAAAAAATTACTAATAGATAGGTAGATATTTTACATGTAAACAAAGGCAATACATTAATGTATACATACATAAATAAAATAGATACTTTATTAATCCCAAGGGGAAATACACATAATCCAGCAGCAGCATACTGATACAAAAAACAATATTAAATTAAAGAGTAATAAAAATGCAGATAAAAACAGACAATAACTTTGAATAATGTTAACGTTTACTCCCCCGGGTGGAATTGAAGAGTCGCACAGTGTGGGGGAGGAACGATCTCCTCAGTCTGTCAGTGGAGCAAGACAGTGACAGCAGTCTGTCGCTGAAGCTGCTCCTCTGCCTGGAGATGACACTGTTCAGTGGATACAGTGGATTCTCCATGATTGACAGGAGCCTGCTCAGTGCCCGTCGCTCTGCCACGAATATTAAACTGTCCAGCTCCATTCCTACAATAGAGCCTGCCTTCCTCACAAGTTTTTCCAGGTATGAGACGTCCTTCTTCTTTATGCTTCCTTCCCAGCACACCACCGCATAGAATAGGGCACTCACCACAACCGTCTGGTAGAACATTTGCAGCATCTTACTGCAGATGTTGAAGGACGCCAGCATTCTAAGGAAGTATAGTCGGCTCTGACCTTTCTTACACAGAGCATCAGCATTGGCAGTCCAGTCCAATTTATCATCCAGCTGCACTCCCAGGTATTTATAGGTCTGTACCCTCTGCACACAGTCTCTTCTGATGATCACGGGGTCCATGAGGGGCCTCCTAAAATCCACCACCAGTTATTTGGAATTGCGGTTGTTCAGGTATAAGTGGTTTGAGTCGCACCATTTAACAAAATCCTTGATTAGCTTCCTATACTCCTCCTCCTGCCCACTCCTGATGCAGCCCACGATAGCAGTGTCGTCAGCGAACTTTTGCACGTGGCAGGACTCCGAGTTATATTAGAAGTCTTATGTATGTAGGCTGAACAGGATCGGAGAAAGTACAGTCCCCTGCAGCTCTCCTGTGTTGCTGACCACAATGTCAGACCTGCAGTTCCTGAGACGCACATATTGAGGTCTGTCTGTAAGATAGTCCACAAACCATGCCACCAGGTGTGAATCTACTCCCATCTCTGTCAGCTTGTCCCTAAGGAACAGAGGTTGGATGGTGTTCAAGGCACTAGAGAAGTCCAGAAACATAATTCTTACAGCACCACTGCCTCTGTCCAAGTGGGAGAGGGATCGGTGTACCATGTAGATGATGGCATCCTCTGCTCCCACCTTCTCCTGGTATGCGAACTGCAGAGGCGGACCTGTGGCCTCAGGTGGTGAAGCAGCAGCCGCTCCATGGTCTTTATCACATGTGACGTCAGAGCGACAGGCCAAAAGTCATTCTGCTCACTAGGACGTGATACCTTTGGGACTGGGGTGATGCAAGATGTTTTCCAAAGCTCCGGGACTCTCCCCTGTTCCAGGCTCAGGTTGAAGATGCGCTGTAGAGGACTCCCCAGCTCCAGCGCACAGGCCTTCAGCAGTTGTGGCGATACTCCATCTGGACCCACTGCTTTGCTGGCATGAAGTCTCCTGAGTTCTCTGCTCACCTGCACTGCTGTAATTGTGGATGGGGATGTCTCTCCTATGCTGGTATCAGCAGAAGGATGGTTGGAAGATGCAGTACTCTGAGGTGAGAGTAGGTTAGGGTAGTCAAACTTGTTAAAGAGGTTGTTCATTTGGTTTGCTCTCTCCACGTCTCTCTCGATGGTGGCACCCCACTTCGAGCTGCAGCCAGTGATGATCTTCATCTCATCCCACACTTCCTTCATGCTGTTATTCTGCAACTTCTGCTCCAGCTTTCTCCTGTACTGCTCCTTCGCCGCCCTGAGCTGGACTCGGAGTTCCTTCTGCACGCGCTTGAGCTCATGCTGATCACCGCCTTTAAAAGCCCTTTTCTTCTGGTTCAAAAGGCCCTTGTTAGCATAGCAGCATACTTTTCTTACTGGAACTACAATGTCCATACAGAAGTTGATGTAATCAGTAGTGCAGTCAACAACCTCCTCAATGTTCTCACTATGTGATCCCTGCAAGATCTCCCAGTCTGTAGTTCCAAAGCAGTCTCTCAGAGCCTGCTCTGCCTCAGGGGACCACTTCCTGAATGAGTGAGTGGTTGTAGGTAGCTCACTCACTCTTGGTTTGTAGTGAGGCTGAAGCAGAACCAGGTTATGATCTGCTTTCCCAAGCGCAGGCAGCGGGGTGGCGCTGTATGCGTCTTTAACGTTTGCATACAGTAGGTCAATAGTCCTATTTCCCGGGGTGTTACAATTCACATACTGGGAGAAGGCGGGTAATGTTTTATATAATAGGAGCAACAAAGCCATGCAGTAGTGAATGCTTAAGATTCATGAATTCTATGTCCACTGTCTGTATCCCTCACTCAGTTGTTGTTTATGCTGAGTTACAAACTTCTCCATGTCTCTGCATGGACACTCTGTGTTTCCCCCTACATCTCCAAAGACATGCATGGCTGGATAACTGGCCCTGTGTGATTGTGAGTGTGGGTGTGGGTGTGTGCATGACTGAGCCACAGTGATATATTCATAACGAAAACGAGAACTAGAACTAAAAATATTGTTTTTCGTTTTACAAGAGCGAGAACTGAAATTAAGGCAAACTGAGAAACTAAAACGAAATAAAAATTAGTGATATATGAACGAACTAAAACGAGGATGAAAATTGAGTGAAAACGAAAAAAATAGCAATAGCATTGTCGTTCAATCCGATTCAGTCGCCCTGAACGTTCAGTTACGTTCCGCTGTTCACTATGCGGTGATCGTGTACCTTGGCGTACCATAGTCACGTGACTCAACTTCCGTAAAGGACCGTTGTTTGTTTGTTGAGCACAAGCACATTTGGTTCATCAGGTTGGAGCAGTAAGCACATGTGGTAACCGATGGCGAGTTTTGCACATATGTTTGCAGGTGGAAATCAAGAAAGTAACGTGTGGAAATACTTTAATCACAACACTGATGATAATAAAAGCAAATGTAGCATGCGAGAAGAAGAAAAGAGTCTCGGAGTTTCAGTGCAGGACCAACTGGATCAGTACTTAGTGAAAGTCCAGCACTTCCCTGGCACCATAACTGCACTTCAGTACAGGGACGTGCGATCTGGGGAGGCATGACAATTAAACAAAAAAAATTATGATAGCATAAAATAAATGTGTCCACTGGTTTGTGCTAAAAATTATTGGAATCATATAGAAAACAAATTTACATCTTTTTTTGCCGTAAAAATCGCTGAATTTGCGCATTTTCTGATCAAATACAAGAGAGAAACGTAAGGTGCGGTAGTAACAAGCGGGGCCTCAGCTCGGACTGCGCAATCACTCATACACTGGGTTGATGCATGCAATTGGCGCGTGCCTGTTGCCTCTCTGTGTGTCGCCAATATAATGTTTGCAGACACGTTTATTTTATCTTGCTGATCGGATATAAAACCAAAGTGAAAATGCACAAGGTAAGGCAGACGGTACCGTGCCGCAATGGATGGGGCGGATGTGAACCCAAAGGGTGCTTGTTGCTGCTGTTCTACGCAGACGCGCCAATAAGTTAGCGATATTAGAAAGTCAAGTGCACTGCAGCGGTCTGTTTATTTTTATTTTTTCTTCCAACCTCAAAATGGAAGATTTAATACTTTTAAAACTAAAGGAAAACAAGGAGGACTTTTACAAGAAAGTGACGGAGATTTTCGTGGAGAAGGATAGGCGCATGGACTTCATTTACAAATAAAGGTAAGACCATAAACGATTTTCAATTTTATAAAAAATGGGATCAGACTAAGAAAAAAATCCAATATTTAAAGACTAAATTTTGACCATAAATAAAATAATTGTTTGCTTTTCTTGTTATCCTTTTGTTGAACAGTCTGTATTAAAATTGATTAAAGCATAAGAATGAAAATCTTCTAAAAACAACTAAATATTTCAGTTAAGGTCAAAATTGAAATCCGTTTTTTGTACACCACTCTATACTTTAATTTGTATTGAACGAGTATAAATTGTGAAATTGCAACGGCAAATTTAGAATATATGGAGGGTGCAGAGCAAATGCGCTCTCTCCGCTATAAATGTAACGTTCTTTCTTAGCCAAATATGTTTGTAAAGAATGCTGGTGAGATATTAAACATAACCAGTAGTCAATGTGCATGCTGCCAGTCGAATAGTGAATAAGATATGGGTTAATATTTTTGTAAATCTGATTCTGAAGGAGTCAGTGCCTCACGAACCTCACCGCACGTCACTGCTTCAGTACTGGCAGCAGAAATCGTTAACATATAGTCTTGCTGGTGCCCCTCATAGTACCGATGACCTTGTCTGTGCACCTGCATTGCAGGCGCTCGTCAAGCGAATATTTACACTGTGTGGCCATCTGTGCAATGGATGTTGTTGCAGCATGAACTAATCTCTCGAAACGCGTACTTGTTTAAAGCTTAACAGCAACGTGCTTGCACAGACTGGTTTCTTGGGTTGAAAAATTTGATCTTGCTGACTGTACTCATTAGGCCACTTAATCTGTTTGCTCATTGATAGTCATGCAGTGTTTAACAGCATTATGAACTGTGAGTGTATTTTGTAGGCCAGCATTTGTGGTCTTGCAAAAGAAAAAAAAAAACTAAAATTGTACTAATATTATATAAAAAGGCCAGAACTAAATAAAATAAAAGCAACAATTTGAAACACAGAACTAAATAAAAATAAAAAAAGACTCAAGTGAAAACTAGAATGAAATAATTTAATTTTATAAAATAAAATAAAAACTAAAATTAATATCAGAACTGAAATATCACTGCTGAGCCCTGTGATGGACTAGCACCTTGTCTAGTGTCGGTTTCTGCCTTGAAGTGGATGCTGCCAGGATAGGATATGGCCCAGCATCTGAGAGTTTTATGCCATTTTATGTTCTTGTTTACCTAAAAAAAAGTTTTGTATGTGCAGACCACAGCCAAATATTAAAGGTACCATGATCAATGACTTAATTTATCAAATTAATACATTATAATTCCATTTCCAGATTTCAGAATCTAACTTTCTCAATGGTCAGCTTTTTCATTTTTAAACAAAAAATCAACTATCAAAATTTCAATTCCAGAATCAATTTAACATATTCATTCAGAATACTTTTTGTGGCTTCTTAAGAATAAACAAGTGGTAATAAGTAAAACAAAAAGCTATTAAAAAGTAAATTTTGTGGGATTGCACTATCTCCAGAGTGTTTTTTTCCTTGTCACCAATATTTCATTTACTTAAATAGGCAGATAATAAAAAATAGACATTTATGATGATTTCAAGCCAGGAATGTTTGCCTTTATCAGGTTTGTCATTTGCTGGCTGTAAAGTTGCAGATTAGCCTGAAAATCAAGTTGTGCCCATATAAAGGATTTGATAAAGTATTCATAATCCTGTATCAATACATTTAATCTTTTATATTCACTGCTAATTTAAGACATTATAATCTACACTCAAGTCTAGTGTAGTTTCCATTTTCAATGTATCTTTCAGATGAAGCATATTTTTAAAATCCTGTTTTGTTTAATCTTTTAAACAAAGTACTCTTATCATTGTGATAAATTGCATGCAAGAAAATATGTTCAGTGTTTTAAAGTAATTACATTTTGAAATGTACTGATCCCAATATATCTTTCTTTGACTGAAAAAATGTGTTTCCATGGTTCTTTATTCTTGATGACAGGCCTTTTCTATCCTGCTTGTATCTGTTAATGCTATATTATTGTTTTTACATTATATTAAAGTTTTAATTAGTGTTGAATTATTAGACTATCATGTTCACTTGTCATAAGAAGGTTGTGCCACCTAGCAGCTTTCTTTCACTGATCTTTTTATAACATGTTTCAGGCATCTTTAAAGCTGTTTTGTGAAGCATCTTAATACCTTAGTCTCTTGGGGAATTTGTCCTTAGCAGAGTCAAGCATTAGGTGATGAGAGGATGGGATGACAGTTCATCACAGGGTACGCTCACACACACACCCACACTCTCTTGTATTGGACTAATTAGGAGCATCATTTAGCCAGACATGCATGTCTTTGCACATAAACTGCACTACTCGGAGAAGAGAAAAAAACAGAAGGCTTCCCAGCAAATATACTGACTTTGGAGCAGTGTAGGCCCATTGTGGGTTAACAAATTGTCCCAATGTAGGCAGCCAACAGTGGCCCTTTTGGGATTTGCAGAACGGGGCAACACTGGTTGAGTGTGTGCAAACAGACAGAGAGCTCAAATGTGGCTATAAAACTGAACAAAAGTCCATATCTTATTGGGTTATCCATCCACTTTATATACCCACCTATCCAGGGTCTGGTTGCAGGACAACTGGAGCCTATCCCAGTGAGCAACAAGCACAAGCAGGAACAACCACTAGACAGGGTTCCAGCGCATCACAGGGTCAACAAACTCGCACTCCAGGGCAAATCAAACATCACCAGTCCACCTTACCTGCATGTCATCGAACTGTGAGAGAAAAATCATGTGGACCCAGAAAGGACATACAAGCGCTCTGCAGGGAGGACCCAGGATGTGAACTCCAGTCTCCTTGTAGCGATGCAGCAGCGCTACCACTGCACCACTGTGCCCCACCCCCTTACTGCTTCTTCCATTAAAAACTTTTTAATGTTTAACTTTTTTATTAATTAAATTACATGTCATTATAATGATTAACACATTTATCAATTAATAAGAGAAGTAAATAAAAAAAATCATGTTGCCACTTTAAACTATTACACAAAATGCCTTTACATGTATTAGTACTAGTCTGGCTTTTTTTTTCTACAGTGTTACAGCCATAAACACAAAAACATTACCAACAATATGGAAAAAAATATGCAATTTTAGCCCCCAAAAAACCTAAACTTTTTGAAGTCATTGAAAATGTTATTTACACTTCGACAATCAAAATCTTAAACCCACCAATTTGCAACAACAGAAAACTGTAGGGGTAGTCATTACATTGGTCCAGCATTACCAAACCACCACTGGGCTAACGAGGAATTTACAGAACTTGTACTGACCAGAGGAGCCTTGTTAAGGGGCCCTTTGTAGCAGCCCCCCACAATGGGCCACTGCAGAATTTTACTGGCTTTTTTCAAACCCACACTGCCCATTGTCTGCCCACTGTATGTATGTTTGCTGGGATGCAAACTCCAAAAAGACAGTAACTGGTGTTGAGAATGTGCTTTTAAGAAACATGCTAAGTTAGGTTCGGGGGCATAGTTTGAGGCATATCAAAAGTAAACTGTCTATTCCCTCTTTATATAGAATAGAATAGAACAGAGTGACAGTGAACCAACTTGCCTATACACGCTAACTCACTTACCTACATAAAGGACCTCAACAGTATCAGAGGGGCCATCACAAGATTAAGATGGCAACATCTGCCATTTACTAGAAGACCCCCACCTTAGACCCAGATATTCCTTACTTTTCTCATGTGATTTTTTCACAGCAGTGAAAAAGAATGGACCCTAGACCCCTGGAAATAAGAGGCAGCAATTTCTGCGCTTTCCATTTTCCCACATGAGACTACATGAGAAGAAAAGCAAGAATCATTCTGTGTATAAGTTTGTGTGCCATTTTATTGTAATTTTGTTTGATCTCTGTAGTGTATCGGGATGATGAAGTTGATTAATGGTACAAAAAGAGATAATGAATTATTGTAAATATCTTAGATGATTAGTATAGTATTTTAAGTTGTTTAAACGTGTATTTAGATCCTTTTGTAATTATTCATTTTAGATAGATAAATAGATAGATAGATGCTTTATTAATCGCAAGGGGAAATTCACATACTCCAGCAGCAACATACTGATAAAGAACAACATTAAATTAAAGAGTGATAACAATGAAGGTATAACAGACAGACAATAATTTTGTATAATATTAATGTTTACCCTCCCAGGGGGTGTTTCTCATAATTTTTATACAAGAAATAACCATAACAGAACCATTTCAACCAATTCAAGATCACAGGGACATCAGGTGGAAGGCAAGAACTGACCTTAGACAGGGTGCCAGTTTATTGCAGGGCCTGTGCATGCATACATTCTCACTGGACTAATTTTGAATTTCCAACCAGCATAACACACACACACAAATAGTTTTGGCACATGGGAGAAAAACCAGGGATCAAAGAGAATAACCAAATGTTTTGTGTTAGGAAAGACATAGGCAGTAAAAATGACACAAAAACCTGTAAAACATCTGGAGTGCCCTGTGAGGGAGGAAAACACGTCATAGAATGTTTTGTTGATCCAGGCAAAAACTACTGAACTTTATTACTGAACATGCTTAACCTATATATGTAACTGTTGTCTCTCCACTTATCATCCCACCTCCTCCCACTCTGCAGTGCGTGTGAATTGTGTCTTTACAGTGGCGCAGCACCTCCAGCCGCTACACATCAATCCAACATACAAGCAGGAAAAGATGAAGAGAAAGAAGAAGACTAGTGGAGGACATTCATAGTACACTTCCAGATACCACAAATTCTTATCTTCAGAGGTGTGTATATATATGTATAAAACTGGTTTTGTATATATGGTATAAATAAAAATATCTAGAAAGAATAAATAAAAATAATTTCTTTCACACAGTCCAGGAGAACTTTTTTAAAACTGTCTCTACTGTACTGATTCATTGGTCAGTCTCATTACCACGTAAGTACCAGGTGTTGAATGTGAATGCAGAGTGCTGGCTTGATAAGGCAGCAGTGATAACCATTATGCTACAAGACTCCCTGTAATGACAAAGGAAATACTTTGTGCGGTGTTTTCATATGATATGAATCACTCCACAATAAAAATTGCCATATAAATAATAATGAAATAAATGAGCCCAGGTTTTGGATTTTGAAATTCTGAATTCTTCCACATACTCACCGCCAAAGCATTTCAGCATCACAATATCAAAAACATTTCTGAAGAAAACACAGCCAGCAAATTCTGATTCTCATGTTAAGTGTCCATAATTACCTTTCTTACTCATACATTTTAACATCTTGCCATCTAAATCACACTTTACAAATTGTCAAAAGTTGCCCCCTTGTGGCAATGAAGCAGCACAATAATTCAGAGCCATTTTTCTTTTTTTCGTTGCTGTTTAAGTTTGTAAATCCAACAAACTCATAGAAGAAAACAAACACAGAACAAAATGTACAGTTGTTTGGTGACCGCTGCTAAAATGACAAAATATTCCTCTTTCTGTCATATATAATGATTTACTGCTTGTTCCATACTTATACCTTCAAAACACTCTGCTCTATCTGTCTGTGTCTCTAGCCCACCTTCTCTTTATCTCTATATGTTTGATGTAACTGAGACTTTACTCCAATGTACCACTCATCTTCAGATTTAATCAGATACCTTCAACCCAGTAGTATGATTGGCCTTTCAAGTGACTGTGAACAGGAGTCCCCTATTAGACCCCCAAACAGACTACAGTAGCATCTTACAAACAAGTTGACATAGATAGATTGATAGATAGATAGACAGGTAGATAGATTCCAGCTGGAAAATGAAACATAAACAATATAAAAACACAAATTAAGACAGTAAAACAAAGTGCAAACAAATACAGTTAGGTCCATAAATATTTGGACAGAGACAACTTTTTTCTAATTTTGGTTCTGTACATTACCACAGTGAATTTTAAATGAAACAACTCAGATGCAGTTGAAGTGCAGACTTTCAGCTTTAATTCAGTGGGTTGAACAAAAAGATTGCATAAAAATGTGAGGGAACTAAAGCATTTTTAACACAATCCCTTTATTTCAGGGGCTCAAAAGTAACTGGACAAATGAAATAACTGGAAATAAAATGTTCATTTCTAATACTTGGTTGAAAACCCTTTGCTGGCAATGACAGCCTGAAGTCTTGAACTCGTGGACATCACCAGATGCTGGGTTTCCTCCTTTTTAATGCTCTGCCAGGCCTTTACTGCAGCGGCTTTCAGTTGCTGTTTGTTTGTGGGCCTTTCTGTCCGAAGTTTTGTCTTCAACAAGTGAAATGCATGCTTAATTGGGTTAAGATCAGGTGACTGACTTGGCCATTCAAGAATTTTCCACTTCTTTGCTTTAATAAACTCCTGGGTTGATTTGGCTGTATGTTTTGGGTTATTGTCCATCTGTATCATGAAACGCCGCCCAATCAGTTTGACTGCATTTAGCTGGATTTGAGCAGACAGTATGTCTCTGAACACCTCAGAATTCATTCGGCTGCTTCTGTCCTGTGTCACATCATCAATAAACACTAGTGTCCCAGTGCCACTGGCAGCCATGCACGCCCAAGCCATCACACTGCCTCCACCGTGTTTTACAGATGATGTGGTATGCTTTGGATAATGAGCTGTTCCACGCCTTCGCCATACTTTTTTCTTGCCATCATTCTGGTAGAGGTTGATCTTGGTTTCATCTGTCCAAAGAATGTTTTTCCAGAACTGTGCTGGCTTTTTTAGATGTTCTTTAGCAAAGTCCAATCTAGCCTTTCTATTCTTGAGACTTATGAGTGGCTTGCACCTTGCAGTGCACTCTCTGTATTTACTTTCATGCAGTCTTCTCTTTATGGTAGACTTGGATATCGATACGCCTACCCCCTGGAGAGTGTTGTTCACTTGGTTGGCTGTTGTGAAGGGGTTTCTCTTCACCATGGAAATGATTCTGCGATCATCCACCACTGTTATCATCCGTGGATGTCCAGGTCTTTTTGCGTTGCTGAGTGCTTAGTTTCTTTCTCAGGATGTACCAAACTGTAGATTTTGCCACTCATAATATTGTAGCAATTTCTCGGATGGGTTTTTTCTGTTTTTGCAGCTTAAGGATGGCTTCTTTCACCTGCGTGTAGAGCTCCTTTGACCGCATGTTGTCTGTTCACAGGAAAATCTTCCACATGCAAACACCACACCTCAAATCAACTCCAGGCCTTTTATCTGCTTAATTGATAATGACATAATGACGGACTTGCCCACACCTGCCCATGAAATAGCCTTTGAGTCAATTGTCCAATTACTTTTGAGCCCCTGAAATGAAGGGATTGTGTTAAAAAAAATGCGTTAGTTGCCTCACATTTTTATGCAATCTTTTTGTTTAACCCACTGAATTAAATCTGAAAGTCTGCACTTCAACTGCATCTGAGTTGTTTCATTTAAAATTCATTGTGGTAATATACAGAACCAAAATTAGAAAAAAGTTGTCTCTGTCCAAATATTTATGGACCTAACCGTATACCCATTCAAGACCTAGAACTATATCCACAATATACACAGAGAGTTACTAAAGAAATATTGTCTCCATGCCAGTTTGTCTGTAATTAGTAGCTATGGTGATGACAGGCACGATGGGAGGAAGCATTACACAGTCCAACTCAAGTAGTTCCTCTTTCCTCATTGTCACCAGTGGCTAAAGGTTCTCCAGAGCAGTTCCCCAGATTAGCAAAGTACAGAACAGTTGACTAATAAGCATCCTCTGGAAGTGCATTCCTCACATTAAAAGACCTGACCCTTTTGGTCTGTATTGTCCACCCAATCCAGTATAATGTTTAGTTGGTCCTCCAGTTTAAGTCTATACAACCCCATCTCCCTGAGTCAGGAGTTCTCTGACATGCTGGAGGTTCATGATCATCTTGCTTATATTTTTAATGATTGGCTGCAGTTTTTTGTTTATGTGAAGTAGTTATCACAAAGTGTTCTTTCCTTACACAAGAATTCTCACTCCACTCCTGCTTTCACAGGTTTACATAATTAAATGTCTACCATTGCTAACAGCTCTCTGCACCACAAGTTAGTTCTGAGGTGAGTTCTCCAATTTCTAGTGCACCTCTCCATTCATGAAACCAGTTCAGGTTTGTTGGGGAACAGCTGGCTGTCCTTGCAATATCATGTGCAAAGGAGGAACTAGTCTTGGATAGGGCACCAGTCCTTTGAATTATACATTGGTGGTCCACTCTCACACTGGGCACATGAAAACTTTCCAATACACCTAAGACATGTCTCCTTTTTTTCTCAATTGCACTGTTATGCTCTCCCCTCAATGTTTTAAGGTTATTCCTTTGCCCCTTTCAGAATAAATGCATTGGATTAATATTACTGCACTCAGCTTGTTAAGATCATAAATGAGCTTGGAGGTAAAAGCAAAGATTTAATTGAGCGGGCTGTTTTGGTCCTCGGCATACTGTATATCATGTCCGAGTAGAATCAGTCTGCTAGTCAGTAAAGGTAGTCAACAAGTTTGTGGTAAACTTTGTTTAAAACTTAATTATTAAATCATCTAATGAAGAATGAATGCATTGAGTATTTGTTTAGATGATCAGGTGAGTAATTAGTGAGGTAAATTAAATAATTGGTGATTTAGTTTATAAGTAAGAGGCTTTATGAAGCATTATCACTCCTGCAACTCTTCAGAGCTTGTGACATAGGTTGGCTCCCCAAACCATTCCTGTCCCTTTAAGGGCTATCTAACACTAAGATTTGTGGTTGTTGTTCATATGATACTTCCTGTACACCTGTTACCAGAATTTTATATGTGCTTGATTATCTGATTGAGCTTTCTCTGTGCAGTATTCTATCCACTTTTATTGCCTGGCTTCCGGTTTGTGCTCTTTCTGCACTTTCATTTTGTGCCTTCCCTTATCTATGCTTCCTGTGCATGGTGAAGGCACTAGAGCTGGTCAGAGAGCTTCAGTACAGACGGTAACAGACGTGAACCACCTAACATTCACTTCTTGTGATATTGGACAATTAAATGCAGACCTAGAAACGGAATCAGGTTTTATGAGTGCTGTGCCCATGTCTTCGTGCTGCAATGGATTTTGACTATGAAAAGATTAAAGGTAAGGTAAATTAATTTTTACTTCTTGGTGGAGGCACTGAAGATTTTATTAAGATATTGCAGTTAACCACAGAGTGCTATTTCATCACATTGGTGTGCGCAGATTTACAAAGCTGTAACATTCTCTGCTGTCTCATTCTTCAACCATAGCACAGCTAATTTCTGGTACTGAGTCTACATTTTGTCAAAGTGTTGTATTTTGTAAAAGTGAACTCAGTTTTGGTCAGCTATTGACATCTAAGAGAAGTGCATATTTTTGGCATTGTGGGCAATATTTAGTGTGTTTGCACAAACATAGCTCTTTCTCATTTAAAAGGGATATTTTAGGGGCAAAAACAATTGAGTATTTCAGTTGATATGACTAGACTTTATTCCAAATGCCTGCTGATAAGCCAAAGAACACAACTTGGGTTGTCACTCGGCACAAATTCATATTTATCCTCATGTTCAAAGATTTTTGATATTGCCTTTGAGTTTTCCCTTAAATGTCCTCTATTTTTTCTTCCATTTGCTGTATAATAAAGTCTGTACCATATGTGTTTCTGTCTGTTGTTGACAGTCAAATTTAGAGGTCTCAAAAACAAAAGAGCAAGAAGAATGAAGAATGAGATAAGTGCAATTTTAAAGAAGAAACCACATCAGTATGACCATAACTCTTACTAAAGACAGAATGGGTCAAACATGTGGACAGTAAATGCAGGAAGGTTCTTTCTGTGGAGCTTTGACTGGACAAACAGAAATATCATAGAAAACCATGATATTGGGTTGTATTTTATTCACATTCAGAAACAGCATTTACACCCAGCTGAATAGGCACCATGCTTCTGTTATAGTTTCCAAGCCCTTTAAATCTGGGTCAAGGCTTAAGAATATAAGATAGATTGATAGATACTTTATTAATCCCAAGGGGGAATTCACATACTCCAGCAGCAGCTTACTGATAAAAAAAAAAAAAAAAAAACAATATTAAAGAGTGATAAAAATGCAGGTATAACAGACAATAACTTTGTATAATGTTAACATTTACTCCCCTCCCCATGAAGAGTTGTATAGTGTGAGGGAGGAACAAGTGATGGACATGTCTAGTAATGGCCGCCATGGTCAGATAAACAGTGAATTAAGAGACTAAGACAAGGCATGAAGTAAGGCAGCCAGTTTTGACTGGATGGGAAGTTTAAATGCAGTACCTTTATGTGGAGATGTGAAAAGCTGCCCACAAAGTCAGGCAAGTATAGGCCTATGGTTGTCTGTGGTTTGTTGTACTTATACAGACAGCTAATTAGTAGTAAATCATCCTTTGGAATGTGGAACATTACTTTGAAGTTAGAAATGTAAAATAAACAACTTATAATAAACCCCAAATCTATGCCATCTTTTAGGTGAAGCTGAAATAAATCCTTTGTTCTATAATATATATAAATTATATATAGTGAGGCCTGAGGCACATACAGCCGCCCCAACCCGACACAGACAGGCAGGACACAGGTTCACATAAAACACACACACATTTATTCTTCCTTTCCAATTCACAGCCAAGTCATGCTTGCACAGTCCTTCTGCCTCCAGTCCTCCACATAGGCTTTGTCCTTCTTCCTCCCGACTCTGGCCTTTGAACACTGGCGGCTGATCCCCTTCTATAGGACACCCGGCAGGATGCCAGGTGTCCAATGACCTTCTTCCGGCAGCACTTCCTGGTGTGTTGGAAGGGCTGCCAAACAGGGCCCAGCAAACATGTAGGTGCCCCCTGGTGGTGGCCACGGGCCCCTGCAGGGTTGAGCGTCCATGCTCCAAGCCTGTGGCCTTGCTGTAAGCCAAGAGGGCTGCCTTCTATCCGTCCAGGGAAGAGAGTGTCCTAAAAAACCTCTCTCCCCTAGTCATTCCATTGTCAGGGTGTCCTGGCTGGGTAAGGACCCTGGCCATCTGCCACACTATATCTTCTTATATAATCTGCTGCCGTGGCTGTCCATTTGTCTGTCCAAGATTTTAAATCAGTTGTAGCTCACAAACCGTTTCACCTATTGACCTGAAATTTGGTACACATATACTATGTGATGTCTCCTATCCACTTTCGGGGTGATGATTAATCTCCAAGGTTATTCCTCTTTTTATTTTTATTTTATTGTAAAATCAACTCTTGGCAGTAGCCAGCAGGGTAGCCGTGCGGTGCATGTGTACGGGTACCGTTCTCATTCCTACCACCTTCACCGTCACTTCCCCTATCTCTTCATATCTTAAATCATTCTTGAGGCAGATTGAAGACTTAAGTGCCAGCTTAAGTGAAAAATTAAAGAAAATGTACTAATTGCAACACAAACACTGACTTAATCAGTTTTAATGCGAAAAGATGCCGACGAAAGAAGAGTAGAAGCGGGCCACTATGGTGGAGAAAAGAAGAGCTGCTCAGGAAGCAGCAAGCGCATTAATCTCTGAGCAAACGAACGCTAAACGTACAGAGAAAGAGGATGAAAACTAGGAATACTCAACTCAAGTGGATTCACTGCACGTTATCGTGCCGTCCGCCGTTACTTGTATACTGTATATATATATATATATATATATGTGAAATCCTAAGCCTCAAAGTGCAATGATTTTGTGCAACAATTTTATGTGATGTTTTGTGTCACACTTTAAATCGGGCTTATTTAAAAACCTACCTGTTTGGTATCATTCTTTTCAGAATTTATCGAACTTTAATGTGATGTTGTTAGATATTCAGATTCTTATTCTGTTTCTAAATTATAAACTAAAAAATTTCAAGAACTCACGTTCCGCAAAACAAGACTTTGTGCCAAGAGATTTAACCACGCCCGGGGCCGGAAATAAACGGCAAAGAGTAGGACAGCTGCTGTACAGGCTTTTAAATGTTCGAAGTGCCATGACAGATGCAGATCACACGGCACAGAAGCAGCAGCAGCAGCTGATCAAGCAAAGAGGAGGTAAAAAAACTATTTGTTTCCCATTGTATCACTGTTTTAAGAGAGGGTTTTGGAGGAGCGACTGC
This sequence comes from Polypterus bichir lapradei, assembly GCA_026402145.1. Taxonomy (NCBI): domain Eukaryota; kingdom Metazoa; phylum Chordata; class Cladistia; order Polypteriformes; family Polypteridae; genus Polypterus; species Polypterus bichir. The sequence continues at coordinate 98,405,968 of JANRMT010062813.1, forward strand.
ATCTCCTTGGGGTGCATTCATTCATTCAAAAAGTGCGTGAGTTTCTGCATGACAGCAATGTCAGTGTTCTGCCATGGCCAGCGAAGAGCCCAGATCTCAATCCCATTGAGCACGTCTGGGACCTGTTGGATCGCAGGGTGAGGGCTAGGGCCATTCCCCCCAGAAATGTCCAGGAACTTGCATGTGCCTTGGTGGAAGAGTGGGGTAACATCTCACAGCAAGAACTGACAAATCTGGTCCAGTCCATGAGGAGGAGATGCACTGCAGTACTTCAAGCAGCTGGTGGCCACACCAGATACTGACTGGTACTTTTGATTTTGAGCCTCCCTTCATTCAGGGACACATTGTGAAACATTTTTAGTTTATGTCTTATGGTGTTGACTCTTTTAGTGTTCATACAAATATTTACACATTAAGTCTACTGAAAGTAAAAACAGTTGAAAGTCAGGGAACTTTTCTTTTTTTGCTGAGTATATATATGTGTGTGTGTAAATATTTTTTTTTTCTTTAGTATTTGGTACACTGTATTAATCCACAAGGGAAAATTGTCTTTCCACATGATCTTTTGAGGGTGAGAGTGCAGGGTAAGCCATTATACAGTGCCCCAGGAACAATTTTCAGGTTAAGGTCCTTGATCAAGGGCCCAAGGGATTAGGGTCCCTTGAGTAACAGGATTTGAACCAGCAGCCTTCCAGATACCAACACATATCCTTATCTTCAGAGCTATATATATATATATATATATATATATGTATAAAACTGGTTTTGTGTATATGGTATATATAAAAAATATATAGAATAATTTCTTTCACACAGTCCAGGAGAACTTTTGTAAAACTGTCTCTACTGTACTGATTAATTGGTCACTTCCACTTGGGTTTGCTGCTTTGCTCATACCTGCAAAGAAGAAGATACTAAATTTTCTATAAAAATAATGAACAGGACAAGAGATTAAACACATCCTAAACTTTCCTAGGGAGTTAGAAGAGTGTAATGAAATGTTCAAGAATTGAAACACATTTTCTTGTTCTCGTCTACTGAGTCTGTCAGCCTTAGGCATTGTATCTTGCCTCTGGACTTTCAGAAGAGTCAAATTAGTGAAGACATCCTAGTAATTTCCAGTGTTTTCAGCATTTGTGGTCTGAACTTACCCAAACCTTCAGCCTTTGTACTGCAACACAGAAACAATAATGGACCCAAAATCACCTCATGCTAGTACTACCTCCTCTGAGAAGATTGCATAAGCCTGGCTTAAAATAATGCTAACACCTGTAAACAATATCCCAAGTTGAAGTTGAAGTAAACTTTTTTTCCACTCTTGCTGGAAACAATCTGGACAATGTCCCAACTACCTTTTCTGTGTTGTACAATGGTTTCCATAGCCTCTTTGAGGCTGTCTGAGTCTTATTCTCCATGACCTCACACTGCTTCACTTGTTGCCCTTTTCACCTGCTAGTAGATCATTCTCAGATCTGGAGACCCTTGACAGTTTACCTTACCACTTGTGCCTGCTATCAGGTCATGACAGACATTAGCTATTTGGACTACAGCTTATGCAACTATCTCTAGTAGTGAGATCTTTAACACATACATTTAGGCCCCACATCCATGAGCGCCCCTGAGTTTATTAGAAGCTGTTTAATTTAGTAAGATAGTAATTTTAGATGCTTAATTGAATTTAATTTTCTCAGTTAATGCATTGATTGATTGTACGTGTTTGTACATCATGTATCCTTTTCAGTAGATGCTGGTACAAAGAAAGAAACATGATTATTGCAAGATTTGGAGGAAAGTTTTTGATTTAAATCTTTTTGGAAACATTCAGTGCTGCTGGTTAACATCCAGATAATTTCTATTCTTTAGCATACAGATTCTTAATGACCAGACATTTTATCTTAATGTGCATATATCTAGAATGAACGGGAGCCCTTTTTAGAGTGGGTTATTGCCTTGCACCCTGAGCTTCTTGGATAGAGTTAGGGTTAAATAGGCAGTGGCCCCCTGTGATCTGTACTAAGTATATTCAAAACAATAAAGGAATGTGTGCCTGTTGATAAGCTGCTTGTGCACATGCTTTACAATTAGCATAACGCAACACCCTTAAATGTCATACTGTATAAGAGTGCATATTTGCACGCCTCCACAGCAGGAATGCTAATGTTATATTGGCAGATGTTGGCGAGCAAAGCTGCAGGAACTGATACTTAAAAAATACACAGGAATAAATGAAAGGTCAGAATTGAAGCACCTCACTCCACTGTAGGACATGAAAGTTTTGAAATATCTGTGTTTTGGACCCACACATTTGAAATGTTATTCAATTAGCACTATTAGGGTTATTTTTTATTATTTTGACTTTGTGTTTTTAACATGTCCATTTCCAGTACATTGTTCATGTCTATTGTTTTTTGCCTTGTATTTTTGAATTCTGTACCTGCTAGTTCCATTGCTAGACCATGGGAAGCTAGTACAATGCAGGAAACAGCCATCATTTAAGCGTCAGTCCACCACACATCACAAATGTCTTTAAGATTTGGAAATAAAATCACAGCACCCTCAGAAAAACCCTGCAGACATGGGGAGAAAATGATAATCACAAAGAGCGGGATTTGAGTGAAGGAGTTATAAGTCAACAGTAATTGCTACACCGCTGTCTGTTCCTAATTTAATTATTAGGCATACATTATGATATTTAAGTGTGTACTAAACAAGGTGCACATTGAAGTGTCATTTAGAGACAATGGTTAACCTAGCAACATGTCTTTGGACTTTAAACCCAGGATGAACCCTCTTGGACAACAGATACAGACAGAGGTCCAGCTAGTAAAGCTATAGAATGTGACCATGAGCCATTCTGAAAAAGAAAAGGCTTTGTTTAAAACTGGATATGAAACAAATTTATAATATATTATTGTGGAATACCACACTCTTGATTCACTTTTACGTTAAATTAGAGTGGTTTTCACTTCTCTAAACTGTTTTTACATACCATTTTAGTTCAGTGACAGAGGTTTACTTCAATTACTTTCAGAGAGGACGTCACTTTTACCTTCTCCTTGTGTTTTTTCTTTAATGTATCTGTTTGTTGAAGCAAACTAAACAGGCTTCAAGGTTGTAGGGAGCTGAATTATATCTTAGTTGCATTGTTCATTTGGTAGTCTGTTTTAAATCTGTTTATGAAATGTCAAGTTATTTTCTATACCCACTTAATCCTGAGCAGGGTTACAGGTCAGGGCTGGAGCCAACCCAGCAAGAATAGGGTGCAAAGAAGGAAAAACCCCAGGACAAGATACCAGCCCATTGCAGTGTTTATGAAACATCTTACCAAAAGACTCTGTTTCAAGAACAACAACAACATTTATTTATATAGCACATTTTCATACAAATAATGTAGCTCAAAGTGCTTTACATGATGAAGAAAGAGAAAAAAGATAAAGTAAGAATTAAAATCAAAGAACAGTAATTAACATAGAATAAAAGTAAGGTCTGATGGCCAGTGAGGACAGAAAAAAAAAAAAACACGAACGGCTGGAGAAAAAATAAAATCAGCAGGGGTTCCAGGCCATGAGACCACCCAGTCCCCTCTAGGCATGTGAAGTGTAGAGAACTTAACCTCTTACTGATGTTTTGTGCTGTGCTTCTAAAATTTTATTCAGCAAAGGACAAACCTAAATTTCATCAGTAACACTTTAGTTTAGGTACTGCAAAAATGCATCTGTTGCTCATTTATTCTTATGTAACAAGACCTGAACAAGGGCTGCTTTGGAGGTAATGACAATTACAAAACATCGGTAGAGTGGCTTTTCATTTGTACATTGTGGCATTTGATATGCTAGTAAAATGATATATAGGAATATGAAGGATTCACAGGTCTTATAATGAAGTATTCAGTATCAAGAAAAGAGTATTAAGACACTTCAGACCATTGCAAAGTGAAATAATTTTAGTAGGCCACATTGCGCATATTAATAACCACTTTACTGATGCTTTGAAGTGTCATTTACACCAGAAGAAGCCTTTAAGGTCTTTTTACATAAAAGTGAGTAATAGATGCATTTTTGCAGTACCTAAACTAAAGTGTTATCATTTAATAAAATATTATTTATTTTTTCACCATCTTTCCAATCACCTTAGACATCATTCATTCATCTATTCATTTTTTTCTGAGTGTCCCTTATTTACTACAGATGTTGATAATACTAAATATAATAATGCTAAGAAGCCATCTTATTTCTCTTCTTTCTCATCATCTTTTCCCAGTTCTGTGTGGGATCAATTTAACTTTTATCACTATTTACAAGTTCTCATGGCTCCTGTTTTCATCCACCCTATACTGAATTCCTTGGGTATACTATTTTTTTGTAAAATTAAAAACAAAAATTGTGGACATTGTTTATTTTTCTGAAGGTTTTGAATCATGGAGATTCTACTTTCACTTTATTCTACTTTCAATTTTTTGATAGCATCTTGATTTTAGCAGTTGCTGTCATTCTGTGGTGCCATTGCTATGACAGGATGACCCGTTGTTAGAGGGTGTGGCCATATTTCACACTGGTTGCTTACTGTTTAAGTTTGTGGATACTCTCGTGGCAGTCCTTGTAAGTGCTACTGTTTATATTATTTTTGGCTTAAGACTTTTGACATTCGAGTTTGTCTCTCAAATTGGCTTCATCACAAGATAATAAATCTTTCTGGTTATGAAGTCCTCCTAAGTGTTTGGGTTTACGATTCAAAATTGAGTGCCATTATGAACAAAGCTACAAATCCTCCCTCTGACACACTAACACTGGAGACTTTCAGCCAATGAATTATTCAGCAGAAGTGTGTCAAGAAACTCTACTGGGACTCCATTATACCAACAACAATAAGTCTACATAATGCCTCAGTGTGACCATGACGTTTCTTTCTCTTTCTGTTTAATTTTCTTGCTTTTTAGTCATTGTGGTGTGTGTTCAGACCAAAGTGTGTGTGTGTGTGTGTGTGTGTGTGTGTGTGTGTGTGTGTGTGTGTATATATATATATATATGTTGTTTCCTGACTTGCACAGGTTACTGCCAGAAAGTGCACTGACCTCAGTAACCCTAAACTGGATTCAGTGTTCTCATTAATTAATAAACTGAGAATTGTGTCCTAAAAAATATGTATTTCATATTGGTGATAATTAATTATTTGTACTTGAATTGGTGCAGTTAACTTCCACCTAAAAATTATAAATTGAAATCTCAGATTAGTCTTTGTCTGTGTGTTCACCCTGCATTCTTGTAGATTTTTTCAGATATTTGTGTATTTTCTTCCCAATTCCAAACAATGTGTTTTAGGTTTAATGGCTTTAAATTGGGCAATACAAATATGTGCTTTTTTTGTGGCATCCAGTCCAGGATTAGTTCCTACCTGGCACAGCCAGTGCTGCACAGATATACTTAAGCTCTCATCTACTGTATGTTGGAATATGTAGGTGGTAAAAAATAGATGGATGGATATGTTTAACAAAGTCTTAAATGATTTTGTAACAATACAGTTTAGCAGAGTAAGTGTACCCCCACCTACTGCATGTACATTAATTGTTCTTAAATATAGGATACATGTAATCCGGAACAATTTTAGTATCTTGTGTAGTTCACAAGAAATTCTTATAAGGTGAATCATGTTGTTTGTGTAAAAAGTGCTATTAGTCATAGTTTACACCTAAATGCTAAATGAGGCCAATTTGGTGTAAAATCTGAACTATAATGCTTTATGTTGGTACAGTCATTAAATATGCCGCTTCGCCTCCCCATTGTTCTGGATTCAGTTTCTAGCCCAGACATTCCCCACATGAAATATGCAGATTTTCCACACGTTCGTAAAAAAATGTGCATGCTGGATTAATTAGTGACATTAAATTGTTTGAGTCTGTTCTGCTGTTGCTGTGAACATGGAATCCTGTAATAGAGAAAAGAGGAAGAATATTCAGGTAATTAATGAATATGCGAGGTGTGGCAGAAAAGTAATGAGACTGATTTTTATTTACCAAAGTTTTTATTTTTTTCAAACATCAATGTTATCCCCTTCAAAGTAGTTCCCTTGGGCAGCTACACACCGATGGAGATGTTGTTCCCACTGTTGGTAGCAGCGCTGGAAGTCTTCAACCGGTATGGTCTTCAGCATGTCCGTTACACTCTTTTGGATGTTTTCTAAAGTCCCGAAATGACGTCCTTTGAGGACATTTTTCAGTTTAGGAAAAAGGAAAAAGTCACACGGACTGAGGTCAGGTGAATAAGGGGGCTGGGGAACCACAGGAATGCGTTTTTTCGATTGTCCTTCTGCTCAATTGTGAGGTTTTTCGGCACCATTTTGGCACAGACCTTTCGCATGTTCACTCAACATTCTTAATGTTAAACGACGGTCTGATCTCACAAGAGTGTTCACACGTTCGATGTTTTCATTGGTTTTCGAAGTTGAAGGCCTCCCTGAAAAACTTGAGCTCGGGATAAAGAATGTTCCCCATAGGTCGGTTTTAACTTTTCAAACGTCACACTTGCCGATTCTCCAAGCTTAACACAAAATTTAATGGCACAACGTTGCTCCAAATTCCGCTGTTCCATTTTGCGTGACGCACAACCAAAAACACAACTTCGCTAATAGCAGTCACAAAAATCACGTAGTTAACGGAAGGAGTTGAAACTCGCACTGAGCTGTGGGAGGGTACTGATACACGTGCTCTATCAAGGACAACAGCGCAGCGTTGCCAGATCGCTTGCAGTGTTGCCAGTCTCATTACTTTTCTGCCACACCTCGTATGGGTGTGGGCTATAGGCAACATTTTGGTCTTCACATACTTCAGTATTTTTCTCATGCCATGCTGGTATCAGCACAAAATGCGAACCGTGACACCTGTAAACTGTGATTTTTATATTTATGTGTTTTCATTTGTATTTAGACCTGTTGGCCTGTGTTGGCTGACTGAGTTAGGATATTAAACAAAGACAATGTAGATGACTACATCCATAATTTTCAATCAGTCAGTCAGGTACACTCATTGATGTCTGTAGTGCTGTCTGTGAGCACTGGCAGTTGGATATTGAGAGCAAAGTCTGGGTGCAGGAAGACAGCCAAACGATGATCATATTATTTGTATTGCTGAGGTGTGTTTTTCAAGGGGTTTTACTGTATTTTGTTATGGAATGCAAAGTCTGTATAACTTGTTGTGTGTTCCTCAGCTATTTACGTGAAGCACACTAATCGCAATGCAAAAGTTTGTGTATATTTTGTAATGTCAAGGGTTCTAAAGGAAGAAACATTAACACCAAAAAGGTTTGGGGTTCCAGATAGAGTACCCCATGTAATGCTGACAAAAAGCGTTCAAAGAAAATAGCACATGAAGGCGCAAAACAAATTAAAGTGGCCCTCAGGTTGCCAAGAACCTTCAAGGCTGGCCATGCTGAGTGCTGAATTCTGGCTGATATGGAGCTGGCCTGGAAGAAGTGGAGTTACTAGATCACTGGTTTGCTCGGGAATGAGCCTTCAAACTGTGGGTAAGAAGGAACAGATAGTAAACAACAATGCTGACTTTCCGTTCGAGATGCTAATGTCAGAACTTGAGGGTTCCTGAAGATGGCCCCTATACAAACATGCGTGACAGTAGTGCAGTGTAGTGTACACATTAGTGTAATGAAGTTATTAGATTATGTCTATATTTATCTATACTATGTAATGTATAAGTTTGTATTTATTTTATGTTATTACTTATGGTTTGCATTTTGTTTTATTTAATTATTCTTTGTAATTGTACTTTTTTGTAACTACTTGTAAAATACTTTGAGCTATATATCTTATATGAAAACGTGCTATAGAAATAAATACAAATAAATATCTGTGTTAGACTGCACAGCATACTTGTAATCAAGGTCTCTGTTGGTTGGTTCTGACTGACAGCAGGGGTCGGAGGCTAGTGTCTTATCAGACCCAGAGGCTGATAGATTTGGAATCCATCCTTGCTAATAGCTGAAAAATTAGGACATCCCGCAATAACATTACATTTGGTTAGTTAGATCAGAATAGTCCTTCAAGTGCATAAGTGGGATTATGTGCTTTCAAGTGTCAAAATCAGCAATGTAATGGAAGAAAGACAGTAGTCCACTGAGCAAGAACCCTGTTAGTGTAGTAATGAGACAATGAAGAGCAATTATGTGAAGTGAATTTTAGGTCTTCCATTCCACCGATCTGTATAGTGTAGTTTACATTGATAGAAGGTAATGAAAAAATGGTGGCAATTTTTTGTTGCAATTATGATGATTTATGTCAAAATGTTTTTGTTCCACTTGTTGCATGGTGCAATCAAAGAAAAAATACAATCAAGAAAAAAACTGCAGGGAGGTGAAAGGTCAACCTTTTTAATACCCTGACTGGTGGGGCTGTTCAATTGACCAGGACATGAAATCCTTCAGTAAAGTCGACGTCACATTATAAGACTTCGAGTTGTATGTTATGTCTGGTTTGCTGACTGCTGTCACTGATCTCGTCACCAGAACATGTCAGTTTACACAATTGAAAATCACTGCCCGTTTAGGAACTGAGTATCACCCATCCGGCACCATCGACCCTTTTTGTGACAGCTAATAGTTTACTGACTGACCGATCTGGCACTGTATGTATTATTAATAAGTATGGAGATTTCAGCCGTAATCTTTGCCCCTTTGCTTCTTTTTTCCATTCAGTTTTGGCACATTAAAAACGAGATATTAGAATGACGAGTCTCTCTTCTGTTCGTGAGGTCCAAACCACCCATGTTCCTTATTCCCTGTTGTTGCATTATATGATCATTCATTGGCTGCGTCTCATGCACACAGAGCCCACCCCTATGACTAAAGAGAAACTCGGACCTATTTCATTTTATGAAAGTGAGTCACAGACTAGTTGGAGTGAGTTGCTGGGTATGTTACATTACGCTTCATGGAAGTCCGCTGCCGACTGCTTCCAGCTCGCTAAGATTGTGTAAATGAAGGCTATAACTGAAAATTACTGGAAAAGTTGTGTAATATGACATGAGCTTAAGGTTTCATTTAGGGTCCCACAAGTAAAATCTACAGCAAAAATAAAATAAAGTTAACAGAATTGCCTTTTTTTTATTAAAAGTTCTAATTACTGTCCTGTTTAATAAGAGCTGGGATCCCACCTGTCTTTTAAATAAATAATGTAACAGCTTTACTAACTGGAAGTCAACAGACCTTCTCAGGTTTCACCCCTCTTTTATAATATACTGTAGACATGAGACCAGAAGTGCTGTCGCTCCAGTCTTGGAACTTCAGGGGTGTGTCAGACCCTCTTGCACATCCGGTGACCTTCTCTATCAAACCCTTCTCTTAAGACCTCTAATCATCTGCTGCATAAAGAACAAAACATGTTTCGACACATCTGCAATTTCTTGTTCTTTCCCTCATGGGTTTTCCCTGTGGTCCTGACTTCAAATGGAAAGCTGGACCAAAACTATGTAAAGAACACTTGTGAAAGCTTACAGTGTTCAGCTAAAGATACCTGAAAAATTCCAATTGTGTGTTCAGAGAATATTAACTTTAGGTTTTTCAGTCCTGCCAAAACTCTACTGCTCCCAATTGCCATGGGCAGCACACGTGGGCTGGCATCCCTGCCGTGATGGGTCCAAGTTTATTACCTGGCTGGGAAGCCAGGCGAAAAGAATGGCAGGACACTTCCTGTGTTTGCTATGAGTCTGGAATGAAAAGCCAACAATTTGAGGAGTGTGTCAGCATCCCAGCAGGGGTGGCTAGGTGGCAGCATCCCTGTGTCTTGGTACCCAAATGGACCCCAACAGGGCATGCCAGGAACTGTAGTGCCATGGAGCAACCCTGTTGGGTTCCACAGGTGCTGCAAGGTGTGCTGCAGGAATTTATGATCCTTGCTTTCAGGGAGTTCTTCTTGACCTGGAAGTGCATCCAGTAGTATATACAGTGGTGTGAAAAACTATTTGCCCCTTTCCTGATTTCTTATTCTTTTGCATGTTTGTCACACAAAATGTTTCTGATCATCAAACACAATTAACCATTAGTCAAATATAACACAAGTAAACACAAAATGCAGTTTTTAAATGATGGTTTTTATTATTTAGGGAGAAAAAAAAATCCAAACCTACATGACCCTGTGTGAAAAAGTAATTGCCCCCGAACCTAATAACTGGTTGGGCCACCCTTAGCAGCAATAACTGCAATCAAGCGTTTGCGATAACTTGCAATGAGTCTTTTACAGCGCTCTGGAGGAATTTTGGCCCATTCATCTTTGCAGAATTGTTGTAATTCAGCTTTATTTGAGGGTTTTCTAGCGTGAACCGCCTTTTTAAGGTCATGCCATAGCATCTCAATTGGATTCAGGTCAGGACTTTGACTAGGCCACTCCAAAGTCTTCATTTTGTTTTTCTTCAGCCATTCAGAGGTGGATTTGCTGGTGTGTTTTGGGTCATTGTCCTGTTGCAGCACCCAAGATCGCTTCAGCTTGAGTTGACGAACAGATGGCCGGACATTCTCCTTCAGGATTTTTTGGTAGACAGTAGAATTCATGGTTCCATCTATCACAGCAAGCCTTCCAGGTCCTGAAGCAGCAAAACAACCCCAGACCATCACACTACCACCACCACATTTTACTGTTGGTATGATGTTCTTTTTCTGAAATGCTGTGTTCCTTTTACGCCAGATGTAACAGGACATTTGCCTTCCAAAAAGTTTAACTTTTGGCTCATCAGTCCACAAGGTATTTTCCCAAAAGTCTTGGCAATCATTGAGATGTTTCTTAGCAAAATTGAGACGAGCCCTAATGTTCTTTTTGCTTAACAGTGGTTTGTGTCTTGGAAATCTGCCATGCAGGCCGTTTTTGCCCAGTCTCTTTCTTATGGTGGAGTCGTGAACACTGACCTTAATTGAGGCAAGTGAGGCCTGCAGTTCTTTAGACGTTGTCCTGGGGTCTTTTGTTACCTCTCGGATGAGTCGTCTCTGCGCTCTTGGGGTAATTTTGGTCGGCCGGCCACTCCTGAGAAGGTTCACCACTGTTCCATGTTTTTGCCATTTGTGGATAATGGCTCTCACTGTGGTTCGCTGGAGTCCCAAAGCTTTAGAAATGGCTTTATAACCTTTACCAGACTGATAGATCTCAATTACTTCTGTTCTCATTTGTTCCTGAATTTCTTTGGATCTTGGCATGATGTCTAGCTTTTGAGGTGCTTTTGGTCTACTTCTCTGTGTCAGGCAGCTCCTATTTAAGTGATTTCTTGATTGAAACAGGTGTGGCAGTAATCAGGCCTGGGGGTGGCTATGGAAATTGAACTCAGGTGTGATACACCACAGTTAGATTCTTTTTTAACAAGGGGGCAATTACTTTTTCACACAGGGTCATGTAGGTTTGGATTTTTTTTCTTCCTAAATAATAAAAACCATCATTTAAAAACTGCATTTTGTGTTTACTTGTGTTATATTTGACTAATGGTTACATGTGTTTGATGATCAGAAACATTTTGTGTGACAAACATGCAAAAGAATAATAAATCAGGAAAGGGGCAAATAGTTTTTCACACCACTGTATCCTAGCATTGGAAGTACACCCTTCTTCTTCTTCTTTCAGCTGCTCCCGTTAGGGGTTGCCACAGTGGATCACCTTCTTCCATGTCTTTCTGTCCTCTGCATCTTGTTCTGTTACACCCATCACCTGCATGTCCTCTCTCACCACATCCATAAACCTTTGCTTAGGCCTTCCACTTCTCCTCTTCCCTGGCAGCTCTATCCTTAACATCCATCTCCCAATATACTCAGCATCTCTCCTCTGCACATGTCCAAACCAATCGGAAGTACACCCTGATCTTGGATAAAAGGAGACAGGTAGAAGAAAAACAAAGCTCGCCTGCAAGAAGTGCAGGAGGAAGGAAGAAGAGAAAGAGAAAAACAATAACAATAGTGGTTTTGTTTGTTTTGGGATATTACGTCAGACAAAGCCTTTTAATTATAATAAACCTTGAACATAAACCGAGGACTTCTGTTTGTGCTCTTGTGTCTGGGTTTAGGGTGCTGCAGCGCTCCCCTAGTGGTCACAACTGTAAAGCTGACCTTTGTGTACTTTATGTCTGATTCTTTATTTTCTTCCTTTGTTTCATCCTTCAGAAACATTCAATACATTTTATTAACTAAAACAGGCATTGACCAAGTTTGCAGGGTAAAATGGGGAAAGATCTTTCAGTTAATGGTGTATTCACATGTAGGAAATATGACTTCCCAGTTGGTCATTTCACAGGAACACCCTTCATCAAAAGCACTGCTACAGGAATTATGTGAGTTGCGACATAATAAAGTCAATTGGACTGGAGGTCACTGTGCTTCTAAGTTTTATGTCAGCCACTGGCTTATGAGGCAGCCTTGAACGTTAGTTATTCAGGTGGAACAATGCAAATAATTGCACAAATTATTGCAACACAGATTTGCCACAGTCAATGATGCAAAATAAAAAATAAGATCAAATAGAAAAGATATTTTTGTGGTCAAACCACATTTAGGGCGACACAGAACACAGTTAATGTGTTTTGTTTGTTCTTCATTTTCATAGAAAAATTACAATTTATCATTAAATGCCTTTTAAAGGCCTAGTACTAAATCAACAGTGACCTCTCCAAAAAAAAGCCAAACAGAAATTTGTGTTAAAGCAAAGAAATGGAAAGGCAAAATGTCATAAGTGGGATATCCAAAAACTCCCACACAATATGATAATCTGAATGAAATACATTGAAAGTTAGCTCTGTTCATTTGCTTGCTATAAAAGATGCTATATTGAATCTTCCTGCTGATTTAATGACCATTTTCTTGATTCAGCCAGGTTTCTCATTTGCCCCGCAAGGTTTGGGGGTATTGGCACAAATGGTTGGACACAAACCTCCATTCGCCACCATTTAAAATACACGAGAGGGACGGTGTCCTTATTCTAAACCCAGGACACAGAGGCAGATGCAATATTTAATATACATTCTTAAATGTTTGCAGTATAAAATAGGGATGGCTCTTTTCAAATAAGCCAAGGAAAAATGGACTGGTTAATCAGACTGTACACCAGAAGATATTCTATCTCTTTTGGACAACAAAGTTGTGGTTTAATGTAGTGAACAGCAACAGTTTATTCTTAGCTCATTGGTACCATTTCCGTGTATATATGGTTTCCTGTATAAACAGATACTTGCAGATACACGAAAAAGAAAAAAGTAAGAAACCCCCTATTCACTGAATTAACAGCTAAAATGCATTTTGATTAAAGTGAACTGTATTAGTAACTTCTGTTTGTACCAGAACTATGAGATTTATCTGTTTATGGCTGAAACCCTTTGAGAGAATACCTAAAACTCCACTATCATTGAATAAATGAAATCCAGCAATGCAATCTGACAGCTTGTTCCACTCAGTTTGTGTAGCTCTTGTAAAGCCTTTTGTTAGGATAAGTGGGCACAGTAGTTAATATTGGGGTCATCCAGGAACAATACCCAGAGAGCATGTTAAATTATACTTCTATTTATTATGCATTCATTTTCTAGCTGACATTTTGTTCCAAAACATTTTACATGTCAAAAATGTAAGTTCAATTATTTGCATTTTTTCCCAACTGAATAACTAACATTCAAGAATGCACCATAAGTGGGTGGCTGACATAAAACCAGAAGCACAGTGATATAGTCCAATAGACTACCGTCAAATCTGGGCCAATGAGCAAATGGAATCTAACCAAACTGCACACCTTTGTGAGTTAAGCTGAAGTTGTGCATAATGAAACGGAAAGGCATTTTTTCTTCCATTTTAGTCAACTCCCCTTTGACAGCCATGACAACCCAAACATCAAATACCAAAGGATTTATTTTTAGCTTGACGGTTGATGTACGCACATGTGTACACATGCAAGCTAAACAATCATCCTAACAAACCTGCTGACGTACAGAACATGTGCTGCATGCTGAGAAAAACAAAGTGTATATATGTCTGCTTGATTTCATCCATGTGCAAGATTCAATTTGTTTGCAACATCCGCTCCTAAAACGTACTTTTTGTTTCCGCTAAGTGGCTGTGCAGTACATTTAACAGCTTTTTTTTTTTCCCCAATAGTAGATTTTTTTTTCTTTGCTGCTTCTTCTTCTGTACATGAGTAGCATTCAGAGTCTGGAGGGAAGGGATGCAGCTGAAGGGGCTTATGTTAAGTTTAAAGAGTGTGCAGGAGGCAACAGGGCTGGCAATGACAGGGGCACCTGGCAGAACAAAACGTTAAGCGTTTATGGACACCCTTACCATGTAGAATTAAAAAAAATAGTAACAGAAGGATCAGTTGCATCGTGCTAAAGCCAGCAAGCGAAGGGAGTAAAGACATTGTGGAGCGCGGTCCGGACACAGACAGGCGGACACGTTCATGTCACCCACAACACGTTTATTCACCATTATGTACAGTGCCACACAACCCCAAAGTCCTGGCCACAATACAATGCCTTGTCTCTTCTCTTCAGGCCGCCTTTTTGCCTCCTCCCAGACCTCGTCCTCTTCCACCCGACTCTAGCCATCACACGAAGGGAGGCGGCCCCTTTTATAAGCACCCGGATGTGCTCCAGATGTTTCCCAGCAATCTTCCACCAACACGCCCCAGTGTGGCAGAAGTGCCAGCTGCATCCCCGGAAGCACTCCGGGTGTCCCTGCTCGTCTTCCCCCCGGCACTTCCGGGTGTGGCGGAAGTGCTAAGGTCCAGGGCTCCAAAGGCATAGGGGCACCCCCTGGCAGTGACCACGGGCCCCTACAGGGTTGAGCTTCAAAGCTCTGTACCCGTGGCCTCCAAAGCTACCAGGGCGGTTGCCACCACATAGTCTGGGGAAGGCGCAAGCCCTCCTCTGGTCCTCCTGGGCGTCCCGGCCTGGTCACCACTCCAGCAATCTCCGACAACATTTAATCAAGTACTGTGTAGCTGATGGTGTTTGTGAAACAATGTAAAGAAAGAGAACAAAGTTTTATTAGGTTTCAGATTGTCGGTTCAGTGTTAAAAAATGTTATCAAAGCAGCTGAAAGTCCAGAAGCATCTGAAAATGATTGCACTGTAGTAAAAGTCACACAGCAGCTGTAAAAATACATGAGAATCAGTGCGGTAAAGGTCAAAGTGGGCGATAGCATTTTTAACAGTTAATACAGGTGCTTAGAAGAGGTCAGCTGAGGTAATTCTTTAAATGTAAAAGGATTAAACAGTTTCACCCAAAAATGTCATAACAAGTCCAATACAATGCTAGCGCTTAAGTACAGAGTTAATGAATTTGGTAATAAGTCCTGATAAAACCTCTCATTGGGCGGCACAGTGGCACAGCAATAGCACTGCTGCTTTACAGTAAGGAGTCCATGGTTTATGTCCCGGGTCCTCCCTGAGTGGAGTTTGCATGTTCTCCCCGTGTCTGTATGGGTTTCTTCTGCGTGCGCCGGTTTCCCCCCACACTCCAAAGACATGCAGGTTAGGTGGACTGGCGATACTGAATTGACCATAGTGTGTGTGTGTATGTGTGTGTGCAATCACCCTGTCCAGGGCTTGTTCCTGCTTTGTGCCCTGTGTTGACTGGGATAGGTGCCAGCACCCCTCACGACCTTGTTCAGGACTAAGTAGGTTAGAAAATGACATGACCTGACAAAATTTCTAATGTGTTAAAACTGCTTGCCTTAATGCTACAAGTGTTAAAAATAAAACAAATATATTGGTAGGCAACATGGTGGCGCAGTGGTAGTACTGCAACCTCATAGTAAGGAGATCAGGGTTCACAATTTATGTCCTCTGTGCATGGAGTTTGTATGTTCTCTCCATATCTGTGTGGGTTTCCTCTGGGTGCCTTGGTTTCCTCCCACCATCCAAAGATATGCAGAAATTGGCCACATAGTGTGTGTTTGCCATGCGATTGACTGGTGCCCTGTCCAGGGTTTGTTCCTGCCTTGCACCCTATGCTAGCTGCGATGGGCTCCAGAACCCTCCATGACCCTGGTCTGGATTAAGTGGGTTAGAAAATGATATGACATGACAAATGCACTGGAGATACATAGAGCTGCACATAAATATAATTACTATGAGTTAGTGATCAAATGAAAAGAAGTAGCAGTTCAAGGCACAGGCTCAAATATGGAAAGCAACAGCTTATAGTGAGAGGAACTTTAAGTGATGATAAAAGTATGGTCCCTCAGGGATAAATGCTGTGGCCACTGCTCTTTCTTAAAGTAGGTGCCAAGATGAATGGACAGGCATACCAGCCAGGTTGGTTGATGGTGCCATTACTAGCAGGGAGGCCATAGTGGATGGAAAGGGGGAAATTATCTATCCAGAACAATTCCTCCAACAGTACAATTGATGGCAGTCCTACTCTGGTATAGGTTCGGTATGGACACTTGCAGGGATCCATGGAATTTGTAGTTCTGGGGGCCAACCCTGTTGGGGTCCTTGGGTGCCACCAGGGGGCGCTACAGGGAGAACTTCGCATAAACCAGAATTGCTTCTGCCATTCAGTGTTATGGCACCAGAAGTACTCCCGGGTCCAACGTAAAAGAACCCGCTTGACTTCATTCAGTTAAGTCACACTTCGTAGGCAGAAAGCTATACTCACCTGGAGGAATGGAGAGGGTGATAAAACCAGTAGATTATCTGCAGTTGTAAAAGTGGATTTTTTTCATATCTCAAGATACTGTGCTTAATAAACAAAAACCTTTATTTGAACCAGGGACTGTGTTGAGTGTGTTGGTGTCTGAAGTTTGGGGCTGAGTGGCAGACCCTACTGGTTACATTAGTATATTGTTTTAAATTATCTAAATAAGAATATACTAGGGACGGCACGGTGGTGCTGTGGGTAGAACTGCTGCCTCGTAGTTAGGAGACCTGGGTTCGCTTCCTGGGTCCTCCCTGCGTGGAGTTTGCATGTTCTCCCCGTGTCTGCATAGGTTTCCTCCGGGTACTCCAGTTTCCTCCTACAGTCCAAAAACATGCAGGTTAGGTGCATTGACGATCCTAAATTGTCCCTAGTATGTGCTTGGTGTCTGTGTTTGTGTGTGTGCCCTGCGGTGGGCTGGTGCCCTGCCCGAGGTTTGTTTCCTGCCTTGCGTCCTGTGTTGGCTGGGATTGGCTCCAGCAGACCCCCGTGACCCTGTGTTCATATTCAATGGGTTGGAAAATGGATGGAAGAATATACTATAAATAGCATGCAGCTTATTTATACTGTATAGATATACCAAACTAGATGGATTGCCAAATAATCTAAAATCAGTCAGATTATTATGACAGAGTGGAACAGAATTCTTGGGCAGATTTTTGGAAGAACTATAATGTACAGTAAGTAAATGAGAAGTATTACACATAAGAAGTAGGAATGTTAGATTCCAATATACAATTCAAGGTTTGAAATTTGAAAATATCCCTGATGAGAGAGAGTTGGGAGTCTTAGTCGACTCGTGATCATTAATGTCAAGTGAGGAACAACAAGTCCAAGCAGTAAATGTTGGGGTGCCAACCCGGTTGACCCTGTTTAATCAAAAACAAACTGAATGAAAAAAAAGGTTTCTGTGAGATGCAAAATATAAATCAAAAGAATCAAAAATAGAGAGCTGTTTAGGGCTTGGTGAAGTGTTCCTTAAGGAAGTCGCAAACCAGGAGCTCAGTCCTACGGTGTGCTCTGCTCACAGAGTGACTCCTCCTTCCATCAATCCCATGCTTTATAGATGGGAGATGGGAAGGGGAAAAGTCATTTGCCCTGACTGGGCATCTTCTTGGCACTGAGGAGGGAATGGAAGAGGACTTGATTAGTGCCAATGCCCCCTCTCCTCCTGGAGTGGTATTATGTACCCAGATGAGGCCAGATGGTGATCAACTGATGCCCATGCGTGACACCATCTACATCCAAGCAATTAAGCCTGAAAGACTTAGTTCAGGGACACAGAAAATATTGATCACTTGATAATTATTTCTGTATTCTGTGGGTGATTATCCATGGCTGTTCTTAGTTGGTGGAGCAATTCTGATAACTCTGGCCTGATAACTAGCAGTGGGCATTCAGCTTTTTAGAATAAGTAGCCATGTGAGATTGAAGAGTAACAGATCAGTGGTGGATTTAGATGTCCAGACCTCCAGAAGCACTGTTCTGAAGTGACTAATGTCTGCCTACTACGTTACTACTACACTTGGCAAATTGAGTAAGGTCCTCAGATTGCCCCTGCTGCAGTCTTTCATGGTCTCCGACTGAGTGCCAAAAAGATAAGCTCTAGGTATCTGTAGTGAAAGCTGGTTTCTCTTCTATATCCCTGATTCCTGAGTCCTGAGTCACCTCCCCATGTAAGATGTATGGTCAACTGGGAACTTTCAGCTGTGTGTCATTCCAATGGATACATTGTGTCTTCTCTCCACCACACACACACAGATAAGAGAACTAACAAAATGATATAAAATGTGGAACAGGAACACCCCACTAGCTTTACCTGATTATGTTTGCGCCTGCTAAAAGCAGGATGGTTCTCCTCACCATGTGCTGGGTTATCTTTCTGTGAGCCACCCTGCAGTTTTCTAAAGCTGGAAGGTGTTATGATGAACATCTGGTGAACTTTAAAAATACTCTTCTAATGTTTGTTATGAAGTCATTATCTATGAAATTCATAAAATGGAAGGCCCAGGTGAAGTTATCATGGGAAGACTCTGAAACTTTTATTAGCCTCCACTCACTGGTATAGTGCTGTACTACTTCGATGTTATAAATAAAATCTGTTACTTTTCATATCTGACCTAATCCAATGTTATAGTTATAGAATGACAAATGGTTGCCATATGGTTAGATGATAATGTTGTATTGATTAGTTAAAAATTAACAGAAACAATGTGAATGCATTGATAATAACAGTTAAAAACATTCAGATACCATGTAAACAGGCTCAATATTAGACCTAAAACAGTGTGGTGCAATCCAGGATTATGTTTATTTATTTAGGGATGGGCAATTCCCTTCCATATTTGTTTGAATTTCTTTAGTACCAGGGTGTTGTACCATGTTAGCCATTATGAATGTAGAGAAAAGCCAAGCAAAATGACACCTTTTATTGGCTAAAGAAGGGGCCTGAGTTGCCTCGAAAGCTTGCATATTGTAATTTTTTTAGTTAGCCAATAAAAGGTGTCATTTTGCTTGGCTTTTCTTTGAATTTCTTGTAACCCTTGCTCCTGCCCTTTGACCCTCTGCCTTTAAGCCAGTGGAGTCTGCCTCTAGTAATAGAGGGAAGCACACTACATACCTTCAGAAAGTACTGCACCCATCACCCACAGGCCCCCATGATTTGAGTATCTAGCTCTGTAATGGCCTGACATTCCAGAGCTTAGCAGTTGGCTTCACGATGGCCTTACTGTATTTATCTCAGGCTCCCCAAGACCACATCAGACATTACACAAAATATATAAAATGGTGCAATTTGAGTGTGCAGTCTTGCAAGAAAACCCCTGGCAATTTCTAATATTTATAAAATGGTATTATGAAGTTGTATATTTCCTAAATTAGTGTCATTTATGATGAACATTGTTACAAGCTTTTAATATTGCCAAACAAATCCCAGTTTCATTATAATATACAAACCGGATTCCAAAAAAGTTGGGACACTAAACAAATTGTGAATAAAAACTGAATGCAATGATGTGGAGATGGCAAATGTCAATATTTTATTTGTAATAGAACGTAGATGACAGATCAAACGTTTAATCCGAGTAAATGTATCATTTTAAAGGAAAAATATGTTGATTCAAAATTTCACGGTGTCAACAAATCCCAAAAAAGTTGGGACAAGTAGCAATAAGAGGCTGGAAAAAGTAAATTTGAGCATAACGAAGAGCTGGAAGACCAATAAACACTAATTAGGTCAATTGGCAACATGATTGGGTATAAAAAGAGCTTCTCAGAGTGGCAGTGTCTCTCAGAAGCCAAGATGGGTAGAGGATCACCAATTCCCACAATGTTGCGCAGAAAGATAGTGGAGCAATATCAGAAAGGTGTTACCCAGCGAAAAATTGCAAACACTTTGCATCTATCATCATCAACTGTGCATAACATCATCCGAAGATTCGTGCGTAAGGGTCAAGGCCGTAAAACCATACAGGATGCCCGTGATCTCCGGGCCCTTAAACAACACTGCACCGCAAACAGGAATGCTACTGTAAAGGAAATCACAGAATGGGCTCAGGAATACTTCCAGAAACCATTGTCAGTGAACACAATCCACCGTGCCATCTGCCGTTGCCAGCTGAAACTCTACAGTGCAAAGAAGAAGCCATTTCTAAGCAAGATCCACAAGCTCAGGCGTTGTCACTGGGCCAGGGATCATTTAAAATGGAGTGTGGCAAAATGGAAGACTGTTCTGTAGTCAGACGAGTCACGATTCGAAGTTCTTTTTGGAAATCTGGGACGCCATGTCATCCGGACCAAAGAGGACAAGGACAACCCAAGTTGTTATCAACGCTCAGTTCAGAAGCCTGCATCTCTGATGGTATGGGGTTGCATGAGTGCGTGTGGCATGGGCAGCTTGCATGTCTGGAAAGGCACCATCAATGCAGAAAAATATATTCAGGTTCTAGAACAACATATGCTCCCATCCAGACGTCATCTCTTTCAGGAAAGACCCTGCATTTTTCAACAAGATAATGCCAGACCTCATTCTGCATCAATCACAACATCATGGCTGCGTAGGAGAAGGATCCGGGTACTTAAATGGCCAGTCTGCAGTCCAGATCTTTCACCTATAGAGAACATTTGGCGCATCATAAAGAGGAAGGTGCGACAAAGAAGGCCCAAGACGATTGAACAGTTAAAGGCCTGTATTAGACAAGAATGGGAGAGCATTCCTATTTCTAAACTTGAGAAACTGGTCTCCTCGGTCCCCAGACGTCTGTTGAGTGTTGTAAGAAGAAGGGGAGATGCCACACAGTGGTGAAAATGGCCTTGTCCCAACTTTTTTGGGATTTGTTGACACCATGAAATTCTGAATCAACATATTTTTCCCTTAAAATGATACATTTTCTCAGTTTAAACTTTTGTTCCGTGATTTATGTTCTATTCTGAATAAAATATTAGAAGTTGGCACCTCCACGTCATTGCATTCAGTTTTTATTCACGATTTGTATAGTGTTCCAACTTTTTTGGAATCCGGTTGTATAAGTAAAGGAGAGTTAAGTGGTTTGTGAGGTAAAAGGAGAAACATTTGAGTCTGCAGCCTTGCAAATCTTTTCCTGCATTTCCCATCGAAACTAATTTGAAATATCCATATTTACCCTGACTTCCAAAATATTTATAGACAGTATTCTCTCTTAAATGCAAACATTTTTCCATAATCTGCTTAACAGAATTGAACAATTTTATAATTGCTTTAGACAGATTTTATCCCAATTCTACATTACATTTTCTTATTTTTGTATAATTATTTTTATTTTCCAACTTTCCAGATAATGAAGGCAAAAAGCACAATATGCAATTCCTTCCAGTGCCCAGGGAAAGACGGAATCCAAACTTACTATGCACGTCATCTCCGCCTCCTATAAGGGCTCCACCCGTAAGGCCCAGGACCAACCTTTGCCAGCGCCAGTTGCCAGGCTCAGGCCTTGAGCTGCAGTCTTCCAACAGGAAGGATGTGGTGAGAGAAACATTTTTTGTTACTTTTGTCTTGAATTATCACTATTGTGTGCTAACACGACAGTATTATTGCCTCTTCCAAACTGTTACGCTGAACAAATCCAACGAGCAATGCTTATCAGGCCCGCACCTGGGGGGGACAACCATGACACTTGTCAGGGGCCCGAGCTAGATAGGGACCCACCCTTTTTCGAGTTTTTTTTTTTCCTCGAAAGGTCCATTATTAATGCACATATTTGAAACACAAAAGGGGCCTGAACTCTGTCAGCTGCCTGGGGCCCAGAATTTCCTAGGTGCGGGCCTGTGCTTATGCATGGGTTTGTTGAACACCAGGATCTAAGTTCGTGGGAGCTGCACAGCTAAAGCCATTTTTTTGAAACTGTGCACAAGAAACCTTGTTTTAAACTTATATTGTATAGGATTGTGCATTTTAAATTCTTAAGTGGTGCATTTAATGTACTTTGTATCAGGCTAGAACTGCCCCAATGATAGAAAAATCAAGTTAATAAAATGGGGAGATGTAATTCAGAATAGTGCTGCTGTACTGAGCTACTATCCAGTGTGTCAGATTGGGGGTGCTGTCGTCCCCTTGAACCCTCAGACTAGATGCCAGACACCAGATGAAAGTCCAAATATTATTTTTATTAGGACAAATAAGTGCACAAAGCACCCTCCTCTCCACAATACTCATTAACTATAACACAATACTCAATAATACCAATCCTCCACTCCCAGATGCGTTGCCACCCTGCCACCCAGCTCAGCTGAACGTCTGGGATCTCCCACAGTCTTTTATATTCCCTGACCTGGAAGTGTTTCCAATTCCTCAGTCCATGTGACTTCCTATCACTTCTAGGTCTGATCAAAAGTCCTCTTCTTCATCCCGGAAGTACGTCATTTACCCTGTCGCTGTGACTAAGACGTACTTCTGGTTTATAGGGCACGTAACAGTCCTTGGGCCTCCCTGCAGCGTCCTCTAGGGGCCCCTGTAGTATCCAGCAGGTCTGTGGATGAAAACTCTATTGTCCATAATTCCCTGCTGGTATTCAGGGCACCTCCATGCTGCAGGGAGAGCTCCACCTGGCGGCCTGGGGGTATTGGCCGGGATGACTGGCCGGCCATAGTCCACACTAGTAATATTCATGACTGTTTAAGAGACCACTCACTAAATACAGAACTATCACATATAAGGATATTTATTCAAATACATCAAAAACAAAGTAGAAACTAGTTAGCAAAACTAATAAACAACAGTATCTGTCCATCAGCTAATTGCAGAAACAGATTGTCGAAAAAGAGTCAGACAAACAAGATAACAGCCAGAGTCCCAGTGACCTTGTCCAACAAGCTGTCTTCTCTCTATTGGCCATTCTATAGCTAAGTCAGTGCTGGGCCAGTCAATCTGATGAAAGGACCCTTCTACCCGATAATTCCAGTGCTCCTATATCAGAGATGTAATTTTAGAGATTTTAGAGTTGGCTTTTAAGATAACTAGATTATACAAACCTAGAGAATCCAGAGAAAATCCCAAAACAGCAACGAGGAGAACACAGGTACATTAGGGTGGTCCACAGACCAAAGCAAAGAGTTGATGCTTGTAGAGTCTTTTCTCCACAAGGGTTATTTTTATTCATTAGGTATAGCTTGCTTACCTGTGAAAGTTTGGCTTGATTGTGAAACCTTCAGAAGCTACTCCATTCCCTTTTCTTTTGTACTGTTATGACATACATACTCTTGCATAAGGTTCGTAAGTGGCTAAGTGATTAACTCTTTGAGAGCTGAATATTTTTTGCAAAAAACAGTTTCTGAAAAGCAATGGTTTCACACAGAAATCAACATAAAACGTCTGTTGCTACATGCAGCGGCTGCCAGTTTGCCAAGAATGGGCAGCAGGCCTGCTGCCAGGCTTTCTTCGAGTGGCAGCGGCGGCAGCAGCAGTAGTCACGGTTGCAGTGCATTGCAATCTGGTTTCTACCTCTTATCATTGTTAAGTGGCAGTCGTCCTGGCGAACATTGTCAGTACAATGATTAGCTGGGGACCAGTCTGCTGAAGCTGGAACCTCTCATTTGTTTTCAATCACTTGTATCAAAATTGGAGTCCAGCAAGTCATAGTCCAGTTCAGAGATAATAGGCAAAACTTCATCCACGGAGTATTTTGCTTTACACATTTTTTTATGTCAGTGCCATTTTTGCTCTTGTTTGCGCCTTACTACTCACACGAGCGCAGGAAATCTCGGTCAAACCAATGAAGCTAACTTTCCTTCTACCAACGAGAGTCCAACTAAAACACAACGGTTGGTTTTGTCACACTTTACAGCTGATTACTATCGTCAACTCCTCCTTTTGACAAAAGTCAACATCAACCCTAAAAGAGTTAATAAATAATAAAAAAAATCAAATAGAGAGTATCTAGTACTAAGGTGGAATTTCTGGAACATTCTAGTAGTTAGCGGAAGTTTCCAGAACATTCTAGTGGTAAGTAACCCTTTGTGATGATAGAGCCTCAGCAGAAACAAAGCTGGCAGTGGCCACTGTTACCAGATATTCATGGACATCTTAGGCTGACAAATGATTCTGAACGGCTGAAGCTGGAGGATCTAGTAAAAGAAAGAACGACATTCTTCTTAATGTCCTTATTGAAAAAAAATATATATATCTCAGTCATTTCCCAAAAAACCACCAGAACAGTGAACAGATGATTCAATCTTCAATGAATTCTGTGAACTGTCGTAACACATGATGGTATTGAGTAATGCAGCTGAAAGAGGAATAAGTCTCAAAGGACAGTACGATGATACGCTGACAAAGGATGAGGAACAGAAACAGTTTATTGTTTGCCCAGTTGCAAACCATTGCAAGAATTTTCAAGCTTCATCAAAGACAGTGATAATTAATATTGTAGATTTACAATTGTGGAACAGTTATCTGCTATTCAGCTCAGGTGAAAAAAACCCTGAAAAAAGGATGGACCTCTTAATGTTGTTTATTTTCATTAAAATTGTGTGTATAAGTTATAAAGAATAAAGCTAGCCTTGTGGAGAACTGGAATCTGCTAGTTTTTGTTTTCGGACCACTCTAATGTTCATATTCTGTTTATGCATCTGTGATGCACAGTGTATTTATCCATCCATCCATCCATCCATCCATTATCCAACCCGCTATATCATTAACTACAGGGTCATGGGGGTCTGCTGGAGCTAGTACCAGCCAACACAGGGCACAAGGCAGGAAGCAAACCGCGGGCAGGGCACCAGCCCACCACAGGGTGGTGTATTTAATTATGTGTATGTTTTTTACTTTGTATAATTTCTTATTTGTTTTCTTCGTTCATTACATGTTTAATAAAACTACATTCTTGCAATGAGAGTGTATAGAGGTTGAGAGACTTGAACAGTATCACAAAGTGAATTACAGTATGACTTATTAGTCACACGCTATGCCGACAGCCTTCCGCTTTCTAAACAGGGTTCAGATTCGACGTTATGTCCTGATAGCTCAGTGGGGGGTGACCTGTGTGGGAAGTGCTGCCTGAGCAACCACAGCCTGGTTACACTATTTCCCAAATATATATGCCTCAAATCAGCATCAGCACCCGAGGTCAGTCCAATCTGGAGAGCTATGCAACATCCCTGTAGAGAAAGCAGTTGGTTATAGCTCCTGTCAGCTTCAGAGAACCCACTGGAGCTCATGTATTTGAGTTATCCAGAACAGCAAACTGACAGCAACAGCTGTGTGAATTCAGCAGGGCTTTGACTGAGTTCTGTCACCGGGCAGAATGCCACAAAGCTAAAAAAGCATACAAAATTAATGTTTTTCAAAATTTTTAAGTCTGGCTGCACTGTGTGCTCAGTCTTCTCACTTCCACTGTTAAAAACTTTACACAACCAGTAGAACTTTACAGAACCTGGAAAAGGGTGGGCAAGCAATAATTGACTGAATGGACCTCTCTAACTTTTTACAGTTCTACAATTTGTTCTGTTTTTACCAAATAACTTTACAAAAGGACATCATTATTGTTGTATATTTGGCTGATTCTTACAAGGTTGTAATTGTATTGCAGCTTCTTACGGAAGTAGCCAGGCTGGTTCAATGAAATGCTAAGGATCCTTCACTGAGGTATTGGTGGGCACTAAACTAGCAGCTATAGAGTTTACAGTCCCACGCCTTAGCCTTGGGTGTTTTTCATTTATCAACCTCTGAGTTATACTTACTTCACTGTGCAGGTCTGATGAACCCCATACCTGGAGGGAAACATTTGCATGGCTTCGGTCTTTCAGCCAAACTTTATGCTTTGTAACATAAGCAATGAAAGAGCCCTTTACTAAGATTATACTGTTGCACAGATCCAAATTTATCATACCACTATGCTAGATGATTTATAATATTCATAACTAATTAGTTAAATACTTCATTCATTCATTTTCCAAGACCATTTAGTCCAGTGCATAGTCACAAGGTGCCAGGCCTATTCATAATGCAGGAACCAGCCCCTTACAAGAAACTAGTCCATGACAGGACACAGTCACAGACACATCAAACTCCATCACACATGACCAGTGTAGAGTTAGTAACATTTATGGGCAATAACATTTCTACAATGGTAAAGCTGTAAAAGTGTAACATATGTATTCTCTAAAATAAATACAGTGAAATCACATTCTGTATGACCTGTACTACCCATGCCAGATGATTGTGCACCTAATGTATGTCACCCTTTACTTTTAACACCACTTTCTGAAGGATGCTGACTTTGCTGTGTGAAGAATATGCACGTTTAAACCCAAGTGCACATTAGGAGGCATGTCTGAAAGGCTTACAGACTGTAAAGCGGTTTACATATGACGGAACATTGTTTAGTCCAATTAGCTTGTTTGGATTGTCTCAAATGAACTAAATCTACTGTAGGTATATATAACACAACTGAACAATATGCTCTAGGCTTTCGTTCTTTTTTGTGTAGAGAACTGCATCCTGTGCTTCTTATTAGGCTGCACTTGTGTCCTCCAGGGTAAGACAGAATGAGACACATTCTTTTTACATTTTACAAGCATGTCCATACAGGGGAGTGAATCTAGAAAATGAACATTAATACTGTGGAAATTCATGTTGAGACAGTTTATACAGAAGGAGAATTTCAATGGACTTTTTAAAGAGAGTATAAATAATAAATAAAACTCATATCATGATGGTTCATGAGACACAAAGAATATCTGTGACAACCATAAGGAAATCAAAACACATTAAATAGTATTGTAGTGCTGCGTTCTCCATGCTGACCTAATCGATTTTCACATTTTAGGTAGAAGGACTGCTTGCTTTAGCCACATTAGAATGGCAATTGTGTAACAGTGACCAGTTTGCTTTTTTAATGCAGTGAATTCAGAAAGTATTCACACCCCTTCACTTCCTGCACATCTTATTGTTGTTGTAGATTTAATTTTAAATTGATAAATTTTTGTCTTTCAGTCTACTCTCAATAACTTACAATGACAAAGTGAAAAAAATTTTTTAGAAAGGTTTGAGAATTTATTAAAAATCAAATGTGTCATTTCTATAAGTACAGGTAGTCCCCAGGTTACGGACATCTGACCTACGATATACAAATGGGGCCGCAGCTGCGACGCATGCGCCTCAGTAACTGCTGCTCCATCATCTTCAGCCTGGGGACATTGCAAGCGGTGTCTGGACAGAGGCTGGAAGGGGGGCGATTTCACTGCCCGCGCAGTGTAGTGTCCCTCGGGCGGTTTCACCGCCCGCCCACCACACACGACTGCCCCTTTCATTTTCAGTGGGCAGCTGGTAATGCTGCAAGCGGTTACCCGGTTGTGAATGAATGGAGGCCATTGAGGGTGAACGGGGCGGCGGGGGGTAGCATTGTAGTGTGCCTCGGATGGCTGCCTGTTGAATGGGGGCGATTCACTACCCGCCTTTGGCCGCACCGTGTTCGTTTTAGGTGGGCGGACGCTGCAGGCAACATACTGTAGTGGAGGTGACTGTGAGGTGGGCTGGTGATGAACTGCCCGTTGATGCCCCCATTCATTCTCAATAGCAAGCCTGATTGTACTGTTACACACATAGCAGGAAGTTGTCTCTTGTCAGTACATAAGATGTGTTAACGACGGGTGCCTTCCTACTGTGATAGCGTGTACAGTGCTGTGCAGAAGAGCTCATCTTAATCTTTTGTCTTCACCCTTCAACAATGTCTCTGAAACACAAATCTGATCCAAGTGCTGGTGATACAGTAAAGAAGAGAAAAGCTATCACCATTTAAAATAAAGCAGAAATAATAAAAAGGTCAGAGAGAGATGAAACTCCATCATTCATTGGCAGAGCACTTGGTTACAGTCAGTCAGCAATAGCATTTATTAAATTTATGTACCTGTTCCAACTTACATACAAATTCAACTTCAGTACAAACCTACAGTCACTATCTCATACGTAACCCGGGGACTGCCTGTATTCAGACGCTTTGCTGTGGCACTCCAAATTGTAGTCTGGTGCATCCCGTCTGCTTTAATTACCCTTAAGATGTGTCTAGAACTTTTACTGAGTCCACGGTTGGCTAATTGAATTGATTGGACATCGTTTAGAAAGGCACACACCTGTGTATATACAGTAAGATGCCACAATTCACACTGCATGTCAGGGCCAAAAAAAAGCCATGAAGTTCAAGGAACTCTCTGTAGACCTCTGTGATCAAATTGATGGTTAGGCATAGATCAGAGCAAAGGTATACAACCATCTGTAAAGCTTTCAGTTTTTTTCAGGAGCACAGTGGCTTCAGTAATTGTGAAATGGAAGACATTTGGAGCCACCGGGACTTCTCCTAGAGTTGGCCATCTGGCCAAACTGAGTAACTGAGTAATAAGGGCCTTGGTCAGGCAGGTGACCAAGAAGCCGATGGTTGTTCTAAAAGAGCTTCAGAAGTCCTCTGCTGAAGTGAGAGAACCTATTGGAAAAACAATCTCAGCAGCATTCCATCAATCAGACATTTATGGTAGAGCAAGTAGTTGGAAGTCACTCTTAAGCAAAAGGCATATGCCAAATTAAAGGTCTCAGGGAGAATGAAGAAATAGATTCTCTGATCTTATGAAACAAAAACCAAACTGAGAAGACTTCCAAGCACTATGTCTTACGAGGACCAGGCACTGCTCAACACCTGCCTAATACCATCCCTATGGTGAAGTATGTTGGGGGCAGCACTATATTTTGGAGGAGCTTCTCAGCAGCAGGACATGGAGACTGGTCGGAATTGAGGGAAGGGTGAATGTAGCAATACAGAGAGGTCATTGCAGAAAACCTGCTCCAGAGAGCATGTGTACTGGGCAAGACTGGGGACAATGGTTTGCCTTTTAGCATGACAATGACCCAAAGTGCACAGCCAAGACACTGCTGCAATGGCTTTGGGACAAGTCTCTGACTGTCTTTGAGTAGCCCAGCCAAAGGCTATAAAACATCTTAGAGAGACTTGAAGATGGTAGTTTACAGATGCTTCCCATTTAATATA
Source organism: Polypterus bichir lapradei (assembly GCA_026402145.1). Taxonomy (NCBI): domain Eukaryota; kingdom Metazoa; phylum Chordata; class Cladistia; order Polypteriformes; family Polypteridae; genus Polypterus; species Polypterus bichir. The sequence goes on from JANRMT010062813.1 coordinate 98,435,125, forward strand.
ACAGAGCTTGAGAGGATCTGCTAAGATGAATAGGATAAATTGCCCAAATACAAGTGTGCAAAATTTGTAGAAACTTACCCAAGAAGACTTAAAGCTGTAATTACTGAGACTTCTACAAAGTACTGCATTAAGGATTTGAATAGTTACAAGAATGAAAACTTGAAAATCTTTCTGAAAACATGTTTTCATTTTGTCATTAGGGAACATTGAGAGTGGTGAATGCTTTTGGAATCCAAGGCACCCCAGCAGTTTGGCATTGAAGATTAAGCATTTGAATATAGAATTCCAGCTCATCATGTTGGTCACTGATTGTTGTCATTAGATGTCCTAAACAAAGGGTGTGTGAGGCCTTCTAATAGGATCATAAAAGCAGGAGAATCTACCCAAAGTAGTCAGTTTCAGAACTGCTAACTGCACATAGATAGATAGTAAGACACAAATGGAAAACAGCACATAAAATTACTTAGTCAAATTTGAAAGGTAAAATATAGAGTAACTTAAAATAACTTACAGAAATAAAAAGTAGCATATAAAATACCTTATGTAGATAGAAACAAAAAGCACAATAAAAATGTCTATCTATCTATCTATCTATATACAGTATATATATATATATATTATATATATATATACACTAGCCATTCCCCGCAGCTCCACCCATGTAATATTGACACAGAGAGATGTTAGGAGCGCACACTGATACAGTGCATTGCCGCACCACCACATGACAAATCAACTCAGGATCCCAGATTAGGACCCAAGTGCAGTCATGCAGTGGATGACACCTCAGCACCACACTAGTTCAGATGGAGTGGATCAGGCTGAGATTTTTTATGGTGGCTGGAGTGCCAATTCTGCCACCTATAGTGAAACAGGACATACAGTACTTTAAAAATCAATAAACAAAAAGGTATCGCTAGCTTGTGGTATGGTATGATATTTTAACACACATAATAAAGAGGAGAGATACAGAATAACTTTTTTTTTAACTCAGCATTATTATAAATAAATAACTTTATTATTTTGCTTAATGTAATAAAGGAACTGCAAATGACTGAAGAGTAACGAGCATAACACCTCAAATTTTTAAAAGCAAGTCTTTATGTAAATAAAAACCTTTGTTTCACACCAGTATAAACTAAATAAGACACAAAAAATAGTAATTGTAAGCATTTCTTCTTCAAAAAATGGAATTTACAGTATGTAACTAAGATATTTTGCTCGTGTATCCACTCCCCAGTGGAATTATAAGTTCAAGGCCCCCCAGATGAATGGTGATGAACACTAAAGAAAAGACCCTCACATGCTCCTTGTTTATTTGTTTGTTTTTCTTCCAGTAGGAAATACACTCAGATTTCATATGAATCCTCTTAGCGTTGAGTCAGATAGTAGTAGACACGCCACCCCCTGCCAAAGACCTGGTCACACTAAAGACTAGGCACTTAAGTTCTTTTAAGGAAAGCAATGGCTTTGTGAGTTTTTACTTCCTCTGCATTTTCATAGGTCAAGCCATAACTGTAAAAGTGGCCAAGGTCCTTTCACCGTCTAGACATTTTGGATGTGATAAGACAACCAATTCTTCCTGTTTGCTTTTGGCTGCTGTAAAACACGCACTGTTCAATGGTTTATTTGATTTATTTAACTGTGCAGTGGCAGGTTCAATAACAGTTTACTTTCCTGTTGTTTGCCTGGCAGAAGTATGAATTATTTCTCAGTACCGCAGAGCTCCCATTTTGCTATGACTGTATATTAATCACATTGAACCAGGATAAAACTCCGGCCCAGATATGAACAGATATAAAATATACAATTTAATGTGTATATGTATTGTTTTCTGTTTCTCCTGGTACATTCTCCATATCCAGACACCTGCACAACTGGCAGCATCTGTCTAACCCAAAGCCTCGCTAAAAACCCACATGAAGACAACTGACGATTTCTGCACTTTTGCCTTGCACTGTTTTATAAACTAATGTTTGTAAAGTTAGCTGAGCAGCAACAGGAAGTTGTAGAATGTGAACTAACCGATATTACCATCAAATATGAGACTCCTGAGCACATCTCTATTAATCTCAAAACACGTCTGGCTTTTGTGATGGCAGCTTCACAGTATCCGCTCTCAGGCCATACCTAATGCGTCAGAAATGTGAGAAACTGCCATAACACAAATAGACCTTAACCAGAGATCAGATCAACTCTAATTGGCCTCTTCCTTGGATGAATTGTGGGTAAGTTACCATGTGAGAAACTGGTTCATTGCTTATTTATTTAAAATTAAAATTAAACCCTTTACTGCACTGACAAATTCCAAAACAATTTGTAAATTACAGTTTGGATTCTTTTGGGGGGGGGATGTCCAGCTCATTGCTTCTGCACAAGCTGGGAAAGGCTAAATCGAATGTCTAATAAAAAAAGGAGTGTTACACTTTCCTCCAAGCAGTTTTTCTTGTTATTTCAGGACAAGCAGACTTCAACATCTGTACCCCCTGACTGTTTTCGGAACCTGAAGCCCCAACCTCCTTCAATGCATCACCTCACTCTTCAGTGGTTTCAGCTGACTCAAGCTCCACTGATCCGTGAAAGGGATGGGAAACTGCCAGTCTGGTTTTATGGCTTCACCACACGCAGGTAATAAAAGTATGGGTCTGAACAGAATAATAAAAGGGTCCAGAGTTACAAAGGAAGGAAGATTACAAAGTGTCAGTGAGTATTGTGTTCAGCAGGACAGTAAGATATGTTATGAGGAAAACAATGAATCTAATGACTCTAGTGCTGCAGACAGATGTTATTGATGGCAACAGAATTGTGATGTGCAGGGGTTCCTCTGTTAACAAAGCAAAGCCATCAATAAAACTATGGATCTGTCAAGCTAGAAATGTACATCAGAGCAGGAGAAGAAACAAAGCATTGTATGCACGTAACAAGAGATAGCATGTCATCACTGAATATGTTGAGCATAATTGTGTTGATGGTTAGCACTGTAAGGCAGCAAAATATTTGTAAATTCATCCATCCATCTATCCAATTTTATAAACCTGCTTTATCCTGGGAAGGGTCACGGGGGACTGGAGCCTAGCCCAGCAAGCACTGGGCAAAAGGCAGGAATAATCCCTGGACAAAGAGCCAGTCTGCCATGAGATGAACACACACATACTGAAAATTTTAGCATTGCCAATCCACCTAACCTGCATTTCATTGGACTGTGAAAGGAAACTAAAGCACCCACAGGGATCTCACACAGACAGGGGGAGAACGTACAAACTCCATGCAGCTATCACCAAACCAATTTAATCAAACTGGGGCTCACAGGGTTGGGAAGCATTGGGTTCAAGTTAGTAAAAAACCTTGATGGGGCTTCAGTCCATTGCAGGGCTCTGACCCACAGATACCCACACAAGACAATTTCAAATCACCAGTTGATCAAATCTGTGCATTTTTTTGAGATGCACCAAGGTGGCTCTGGCTCACATATTATAAACTGCTTGGAAAGGCTAATATCGACTCACTTGCAGCCCCTGATCAGAACATCACTGGGCTCTCTGCAGTTTGCCTATCAGGACAATATAGGGCTGGATGATGCTGTCAGCTATCTGCTGAATAGAGCCTAATCCTATCTGGAGAAACAGGGCAGCTCGGTGAGGATATATTGTTTTGTAACATCTCTAAAGCATTCAGTGCCATATAGCCCAAAGTTCTGGGGGGAAGATGTAGTCAATGAGAGTTAATTCTACCACATTGTCCTGGATATTGGACTATTTAATTTTCTGACAACAATTTGTGAGGCTTAAGAACTGTTTATCATGAGCAGCACAGGGGTTCATAGGGAACTGTACTACCTACCTTTCTGATTATTCCGTATATATCCAACTTTAGATACAATAACGAATCATGTCATCTACAGCCATTTTCTGATGACATAGCCATAGTTGCATGTATTAGCAGTGGGCAGGAGAATGAATACAGGACTGCTGTGGAGGACTTTGTTATATGTTGAAAACTGAACCACCTGCAACTCAACATCAGTAATACAAAGGAGATTATTGTAGACTTCAGGAAATTTCCTGAGAAGGTTAAGTTCATTTGGTGTATGCAGGCTGCTCTTATATGTTTTCTGTCAGTCGGTTGTGGCCAGCGTATTTTTTCTAGCCGATAGTGTGCCACTATATCCTAACTACGGGGGTCCCCACACAGGGCACAAGGCAGGAAACAAACCCCGGGCAGGGCGCCAGCCCACTGCAGGGTACACACATACACACCCACATGCCAAGCACACACTAGGGACAATTCAGAATCGCCAGTGCACCTAACCTGCATGTCTTTGGACTGTGGGAGGAAACCGGAGCACCTGGAGGAAACCCACGCAGACACGGGGAGAACATGCAAACTCCACGCAGGGAGGACCCGGGAAGCGTACCCAGGCCATAGACAACCAAGCAGAGCTAATTTCAAGACACCAGTTAGCCTAACCTACACATCTTTGAAGATGGTGGAGGAAAACCAAAGTACCTGGGAAAAACCCAAGCAAACTCCACCTAAAAAGTAAATGGGGTAGGATTTGAACCCATATCTTAGGGAACGTGAGGCACTAGTAGTAACCACTGTGATACCATATGCATGTGTCAGTCATAAATATAGAAATATATTCCATTAATTTGTACAAGAATGAGAAAGCATTCAGATTATACATTGTAGTTTCTAATATTCTCCTCACGACACTCAAAATATCTTTCATGCCTATGATACATTAGCATTTACCAAGAAAGATCTGCCATAAAAAGTGCAAACAGAAGCCTTCATTTGGGCAGCATGCCACAGCACTTAACAGAATTAAACATGTGCATCATCAGTCTGAATGCAAAACGGAGGCCGAAAATGTTTTCTTAAGTAGAACTGTTCTCTCTCCAGCATGAACCTGTAGGTCTGTGGGGCTCCACATGACACCAGTTAGCATTGTGGGGCCATCATTCCTTAATGTCTTACCCGCATTATCTCACGATGTTCTTTGGGTCTCCTCTTACCGGTTTTTTTTGCTTTGTCACTGTTAAACTCAGAAAGCGCTGTTGTAAGATTTTATAAAGATGCTGTAAAGAAGGATGTGGACTAACTGGCATCCCAGCCCAAAGGAGTCATATCTCTGCCAGGGGGTTCAAATGCTTGTTTTGTGTCTTTGTTGTACATTTTTGCTTTACTTGTATATGTGTTACTCTTTCGTTTGTTAATGATTTGCAGTATTCTTTATGGTTTATGTATCTTTATCTGAGTCTGTGTTATGTTTCATGTCTTTTGTGGGTGGTTGCCGAAGAGGTGTGACCGCCTGCCATTCACCACAGGAACTGCCTTCTGCCCTGTAAATCTGGAGGTCCTTCCATGGTTCCTGGTGGTTCATTTTGAATGTACTGAGGAGTAGTGAGTTCTTGTGCTTTTTGTAAATTCAATGTGCCTTGAGTTTTTCTGGAATTTTTCGACCTTCTTCTCTATTTTTTGACCCTGCTAAAGAAATCTGTATTGGACTTGTTTGATATGGGTTGTCTTCTTGTTATAGGCAATTCTATTTTGCCTTTGTGCTCCATGGAGCTTCATTGTTATTTGAGAACATTTTTTGGAAGAATAAATATTTTATCATATAAAGGTTCTATAAGGCCCTTTTTGTATCTAGTTGAGGTTTTTGATGGGATTTCCCCCTCTAATGTGCTTTGGAACTCCTAGTTCATTATTGAAGGATGATGCCTTTCCGGAGCCATGTGTTTCCAAAACCGCTGGGTGGCAGCATCCCTCTAGTATGGCTCCCATTTGGGCACCCACAGGGCTACATGGGAATAGTTGTTCTGGTGGAAAGCTCTGTTGGGTCCTTGGGTGCCACTAGAAGAAGGTGCTGGGGTATGTTTCCCCAGTTAGGAGGAAGTTCCACCTGTCCTGAAAGTTGTTCCTGGTTACAGTGCTGATGTGCCCAAAGTATTTCCAGGTCTGGGTTAAAAAGGAGCGCTTCACCTACCCCAGGTGAGTCAGAGTCGGAAGTGGAGTCAGGCAAACCTCTCCTGGGAGGAGTGGAATAAGACGAGGAATTAACTAAGGGGAATTGTTAAAGGAAAAAAAAACTGTAAGATGGTATTTTGATTAATAAAAAATAGTTTGTTTGAACCCAGGACTGTGTTGGTGAGTTTGCATCTGGGGTTTGGGGCTCACTGATGCCCCCTATAGGTCACAACGTAATGTAAAACTTTACAGAATAGGACATTGTAGTATGGGCCACTTTAAAAATGTAAAGAAATGTATGTGTTGTTGTTCTGACAACAAACACACAATTGTGACCTTTTTTTGTGTTAATTTTTGTATTTTGCTCACCATTCATTATAAATGGCTGTTTTAAAGACAGACAGCTTTGAAAACAGTTGTATAAAGTAACTGACAAAGTGTTCCTCCGTTGCACCCAAGTTGTTTTGCTTCAGCAGCTTTTTAGACTGAAGTAGACATACAGAATGAAGTTCTGTGAAGTGAAACTAATGTACAAAGTTTAATATTAGTGCATTTCTTAGAAGAGCAACAGCCACACACTTCAGGGCTAAGTATATCAATGGGAAATAAGAAGTAATCAAAATTTCAGCTAAATGATGACTAATGGCATGAATATAGATTTAAAGCCAATAACCTCACAGAGAGTCAGTCTGTGCTTTTTTGAAGATACTGGAAGTTGAGCCTGTAGCCCATAAATCCACCCTGGAAGAAATGCCAGGTGATCATTAGACACATACAATCACTCTTTTATTGCACCATTTTACAGCTACCATTTAATATAACATGCACATCAGGTAAATCTGCATCTCTAAATTGGTTTCACGAGTGTGTGTGTCATGCATAAGCAGGTCTTGTCATGGATGGTCCCCCTGTCCAATGCTGTTTTCTACCTTGTGTCAAATGAGCCAGGAAAGGTTCAGTCTCTAGCCCCCATTCTCACTCCCAGGCCCCTGAATTGTATTTGAAAATGTATTTATCTCACTGGATCAAGCCATAGGGGAAACAAAACATACATAACAATCCTTATATGGATTAAGCACGTTTGAGAATGTTACAGGATTATAGGCTTATGGAGTCATTATTGTCAAAATTGTCTAACAAATCTTTGGGATGTAGCCAGAAACTGACACACCTGGGCAAAACTTACAACAGGGGATATGTAAAACCTATATAGATTGGCTATAAAATGTATTCCTTAGACGTCTTTACGTATTATTGTTCTTCAACACTGAATCACAATGGATTTAATTTTGCTTTTTGACACTGATCAACAGGGCAAGACTATTTAATATCAAAATGAAAACATATCTCTACAATGCGATTTAAATGAATCACAAATATAAAACACATAATAATTGATCATATAAGTATTGAACCCCTTTAATATGACCACTTAAATTATCACTGGTGCAGCCAACTGGTTGAGGAAGTGACATCATAGCATAATGAAGATCACCCGTCTGGGGTGTTAATTCATTGTACAGGGTGGTCCAGATCTAATTATGCAGATCCAGATCGTCTGGATGACTTTGATTTATGTGGGGACAATTCCAGTTTGGCGCAAAGACGATTCTCCATGTCGACAATTCGCACACTTCTCGATGGTCTGGGATTTTTCGGGTGATTTTCTATGTAATAAACTTAATAAGTTATAGCATAATGAAAATTGCATAATTAGATCTGGACCACCCTATAGTATAAATGCACTTATCTAGAAGGTCCAACTAGTGGTGGGTCTGTAACTAGGCCTAAACTACACAATGAAATCAAAAGAACACTTCTTCTGTTGTTCAGTATAAAAAAAAACAAATGAAATCCACTGTACTTCAATGTTTTATTTTAATAAAATGTGAACACTTTCAAGGTGTAAAGGCTTTATATAGGCACTGTAGTTCATGATGGAGTTGTAAGGCAGCAGTAATAAGCACAGCACAAAATCACTCTCCACTGTCATATATCTCTTAATAAATTACCAGACTTCTGTCACATATGTATGTTTACCACCACACACACACACACACACACACATACATACATACATACATACATACATACATACATATATATATATATATATATACTGGCGCCCTGCCTGGGGTTTGTTTCCTGCCTTGAACCCTGTGTTGGCTGGGATTGGCTCCAGCAGACCCCAGTGACCCTGTGTTAGGATATAGCAGGTTGGATAATGGATGGATGGATATATATATATATATATATATCTCGTATATATATTGTCGTGGATGCCAGGGGCAATGACCCGGCCGGGATGCCTTCGAGGACCGGAAGTGGGCGTGTGCCCATCTGGAATCACTTGGGGGCCGCCTTCCTGGTTGCTTTGGTGGCCACGGGTTAAGGGCATGGAAGCCCTACCCTGCAGGGGCCCGTGGTCACCGCCAGGAGGCGCCCCAATGCCTTGGGGACCTGTTCCCTCAGCACTTCCACCACACCAGGAAGTGCTGGAGGGAAGATTTAGAAGGGCACCCGAAGAGCTGCCGGGAGAACAGCCGGCACTTCCGCCACGCTGGGGCGTGGCCAACGAGGGAATGCCGGGAGCCACTTGGAGCTCGTCTGGGAGAGGATAAAAGGGGCCGTCTCCCTTCATTCAAGGCTAGAGTCGGGTGGAAGGAGGACTAGGCAAGAGAGGAGAGTGGAGGTGGCCCGAAGAAGAGGCATTTGTGGCCAGGACTGTGTTTGGGGTGTTTTGTGCACTATTGGACTGGGTCTGAGTGACCATTATCTGTAAATATTGTAAATAAAATACGTGTGGTGGTGACAAACAACATGTCCGCCTGTCTGTGTCCGGGTCGGCTCCACA
>JANRMT010062813.1:98444051-98511729 GCA_026402145.1 Polypterus bichir lapradei
CCATCCATTATATATATAGATATACTGTATATATAGATATATATATATATATATATATATATATAGGCAGTGTGGTGTAGTGTTTAAGGCTTTGTCTCAAACCCTGCTACTGACACTGTAACTCTGAGCAAGTCAGTTGAACTGCCTGTGTTTAAACTGAAAAAACAAAATAAAAGAAAAGGAACCAATTGTATCATAAATGTAAGTTGCCTTGGATAAAGGTGTCAGCTAAATAAGTACATGTGAATATATTGATTTAATAACATATTTGACTTGTAGACTGGTTCTGATATTATAGATGAAGTAAAGCACAGAAGACTTACTTCATGTAAGGAAATATTCAGTACTCAATGGGATGGAAGAACAAATCTATTTTCTTGTCAAATCAAGCTGCCATATGGGATTTTGATGTTTATTAAAAAGAATATAGGAAATAAAAGGCACAAACGGAAAGAACACAGCAGCTCTTAAATTAGAAAGTGACTTCTTCTTTCTAAGCTGTTTCTAGCAGTCTAGGTCTGCGTCTGCTGAACTGTCATCTTCTTATTCTTACTGAAAATATGTTTGGTGTCAAGTTGTCACAGTGTTAGGGGCACTGACTAATAATTTATAGATGTCAGGTTTCGAACCCCAGACCTTTTACAGGTTGTCAGATTTTCTCCCATATCCAAAAGGCTGGCATGTTAGGTAAGTTGATGAAACTAAATTAGCCAAGTATGGGGGAATGTGGTTATGTGCATGAATGTGCCCAAAGATAGACTAGCGCCTTAACTCATCCAAGGTTAGTTGCTGCCTTGCAACCAATCATTTCCTAAGACCATTTTCTTTGAATGTGTATGCATTTACTTTGCTGCTTACGTATGTGTTTGCATTGCACCATATTTGGTGCCTTTGCTGTCAACGATTTCACCCATAGGAAAAATCGTGTGATTCATTTTCTGACATATTTTGAAGATGATATACAGTATGAATATCACACAGTATTATGGAAACTTAGCACTGTTATTTGCACTGTAAAACAGCAGAAGCCTGCTGATTTTAACCATAATCATTTCAGTAGATTTAGGCCTATCAGGGTAAAAAATATAAAATGTCAATATATTTATATAGGGTACTATGAGGTTTTGAACTGAAGACTTTTGACCAATGAAAGAGGTGGAGAGGTGGATCTTCAAGTCAAAAGCTTGTACCATTTGAACAAGCTTCACTTTTTTGCATTATTTGTATTTTTCAGCAGTATTTATTTACCTTTTATTTGCAAAAAATGCACACATTCTGAATGTAGTGGATAACTGAAATGCAGATTATGAAGCACGAATGTCTGAGATTTTTTCATGAATGTTTTAATGTTGTTTGTTGTTGTTCAGTTTTAGCTCCCTGCCGGCCCCCACTGCAGTCCACTCATTGTATCCCTGAGCCAAGAAAACATTAGATTAATCATATTTGTTGGCCATCACTAAAAAAACATGGGTTAAGTAACAGATAAAAAAATATTTTTAGGTGGAATATTCCTTTAAAACAATAATTCAAAGCATTCTCCTAATGAAGTTCTTTGTCATGTCTTCTTTGCCTTGGCTTTCCATATGGATTACTATTTTTAGAAACTGTGCAGACATACATTGTCTAAACTTGCTTTTTCTGCTTCATATTTAGGAGAAACTAGAGGATTTCCCAATAGTATCTTCTGGTGGTTTAATGAGGGCTTTTCAAGCATGTTTAATGTTGGGATTTGCTGCCCTTCATTACACACAGTTCTGGCTGTATTCCTAAAGCTTCTGCTTTTAATTGTTCTTTTTTTTTCAGAGAAGCTGAAGATCTGCTGCAAGACCAGCCTACTGGATGCTTCTTGCTTCGTTTCAGTGAATCGAAAATTGGTTTTGTCTTGTCTTACAAGTGAGTAAAGAATCTTTAGCCCCACATACACTCTACAGGATGGTCCAGATCTAATTATGCAGATCCAGATCTTCTGGATGACTTTGATTTATGCGGGGACGATTCCAGTTCGGTGTGAAGACGATTCTTCATGTCGTCAGTTCGCACACTTCTCGATGGTCCGGGATTTTTTGGGTGATTATCTACGTAATAAACTTAATAAGTTATAGCGTAATGAAAATTGCATAATTAGATCTGGACCACCCTATATTATTATCATTCAGTAAGAATGCTTTTATCAGTTTTTTAAGTTCTTCTTGTGAATAAAATCAGAATACTGAAACAAAAATGGAGTCTAATTTTCTGTTGCCAAATAACCAGGGGAAACGATCGATGTCGACACTTCATCATTGACCATTTGAAAGAAGGCCGGTATTTGATCATCGGAGAGGAGAGTACTCACCCAAGCATTGAGTCTCTCATACAGTACTACCAAAACAACCCCGTCGGCCCTTTCAGCGAGTACCTCACCACTGCTTTTACAAAGGTTTGGAAACTAGATCTTTCTGAAACACTTTACATACTGGTACACCAAAATGCTAAATAATATGATGATATGATTTCAAAATATACTAACTTTATAATCAAGTGTGAAGCCATTGCAGTGTTGACCACACCAACCTACCTGTTGTTAATATGCTTTAATTCCAGCTGATTTAATCTTTGCATACTTGAATTCAATGTAACTCATATGTTATTGGTAGCACAGTGGTCAGCACTGTCTCGCAGCTCCTGAGGTCCTGGTACAAAAGCTTTGGTCATTGTTTGTTTGGCTTTTCATTGGATACTCCATTTTTATTCCCTCAATCGAAAGTGACCCTGAAATGATCAGCGGTGTGAAGGAATGTGCATTGGATTGGGCTGCCACATCATTTATTGCTGATGGGTGCTTTGCTGAGCAGATACAGGCCAGCTCTCTGTAACCTTAAAACTAAATTAGGTATATTGAGTAAAGAGAAGAATGGGTGCTTTTTTTAAAGGCCCCATGATTATACATAAATGTTCAACATTGCTACCTTGTTGCTCTAAAGTTCTGTGTTAATCTCACAACCTGAAAACTGTGTTTGTGGAGTTTGTATGCCCTTCATTAGTCTGCTTGAGATTTCTTTGTGCAGCACTGTGACTCTCAGTTGGCCAAACATTGTAACCCATCACTGAAATAAGCAGGTTTGGAAAACGTATGAATTCTAAAGTTACTGACTGAACCTACAACTTAGTAAGTAGGTCAAATATAAACTGTGTATGATCTGATTTCCTTTGTTTAAATCTACACATTACAATATCTATACTAATAAAAGGCAAAGCCCTCACTGCCTCGCTCACTCACTCACTCACTGACTGACTGACTGACTGACTCACTCATCACTAATTCTCCAATTTCCCGTGTAGGTAGAAGGCTGAAATTTGGCAGGCATATTCTTTACAGCTTCCTTACAAAAGTTAAGCAGGTTTCATTTTGAAATTCTACACGCAACGGTCATAACGGTCGACAACGTCCGCCATGTTGAACTTTCTTATTTGTGGCCGCATCTTCAGGAAATTTGGTAGGTTTCCCTACGCTAACCGAAACCGATGTACGTACTTATTTCGATGGTATGACGCCACTGTCGGCCGCCATATTGAACTTTCCAACGTCATTAATTCTCCAACTTCCCGTGTAGGTAGAAGGCTGACCCCATCTTCACGAAATTTGGTAGGCGGCTTCCCTGCGCTAACTGAAACTGATGTACTTACTTATTTCGTTGGTATGACGCCAGTGTCGGCCGCCATATTGAACTTTCCAACGTCACTAATTCTCCAACTTCCCATGTAGGTAGAAGGCTGAAATTTGGCATGCTCATTCCTTACAGCTTACTTACAAAAGTTAAGCAGGTTTCATTTCGAAATTCTACGCATAACGGTCATAATGGTCGACAACGTCCGCCATGTTGAACTTTCTTATTTATGGCTCCATCTTCACAAAATTTGGTAGACGGCTTCCCTGCGCTAACCGAAACCAATGTACGTACTTATTTCGGTGGTATGATCCCACTGTAGGCCGCCATATTGAACTTTTCAACAGTCTTTGTTACTTATGGGCCCATCTTCAAGAAATTTGGTACACGGGTTCCCAACATTAACTGAATCCTACTTACGTACATATATACGTCCATAGCCTGCAGCTCGGTCACCGTGTGAGGCAGCGTTGGGTCCCCCATCCCAACGCCTCCCACGTTGTTGGCTGCCTGCCTATATAAGGCCGTCTGTCACTCCAGTCTCTACATTCCCTTACTTGCTTCGCCACGGGATTCACGTCTCCCTGCTGATAACTACAGCCTTTTTATTTAATCCACGGCTTCTCCGCTGTTTTATTGTTCGTTTATTACGATTATAGTTATTGTGTAGGTATTTTAGACTTACTTTACATTGCTCAGGTACCCATTTCCTTTATCATTCCAACCATACCCCTATTAACATGTCTATCGAGGTGATCACCATCGATCAAAGAACTGTCACTTACCGAGTGGTTTCCATGCCCAGAGATGGCACCTACCTTTTCCATTCTCTATGTTACATATTGCACGGCCATATCAGGCTCACTCTTGATATCCGGAGGAACATTGTGTCTTATGTATTGAATGACTGAACAGGATCAAGGTGTGGACTGATGACGGTTCAGGAGATAATTATACTGCACAGGAGCACTATAAGAGTGAAATGCTTAAGCCCTTCACCTATGGTTCTGCATGTGAGTTGATGGCTGCTGCTGAATTGTTTGGTTGTCGCTTTCAAGTGTACCGAAATGGCCAAATATTTTACACCTTACACCGCCAATGCCTCTTAAACATCTTAGATTCACAGGTGACGATTTCAGTAGTGGACACTTTGATGTTTATGAATGTTTAAACTCTCAAAAGCTGGATGCGAACTTATCGATGAAACCGGTTGTATGCTTACAACGCTTGACGGATGCCGAATGTCACTTCAACACAAGTCCTGCAAATACTGTCGTAATTGAAACAAACCCTGAAATTCAAACCGATTATGACAGCAGCAATCCAAGCTGTGAGATTTGAAACAAGATTACTGTTCACATGGCCAACTGTACGTTGCATGCTCAAGAGTAAGCTCAGCACACAGCTTGGTCATATTACAACCGGAGGGCCGAAATGACAATGTGGTATACAAAGAGATCCTTAACAAATAATTATTGGCATATTTTCCCTCAGTTTAAAAAGGTTTCATTTTCTTCTTAATAAAAATTTTAATGCAGTACTTCGCCGCTGCGAAGCGCGGGTATTTTGCTAGTTATTAATAAAGTACTATAGTGTCAAAAGAGCACTCATTAGTAATCATGCCACCAAGGGAAAAAATATGTAGCAGAATTAAAAATGATCAAAAAAAGTATGGGGGGGGGGGGGGGTATACAGTGAGTCGGTCATTAATTGACCAGATTGAATGGCCTTCCATTAGCTCATTTCCTAGAAATTATCCCTCTCTTAAAGTTGTGGCTTCCCTACCTCAATCTCATCAAGCCTTCGTCCGAAATTCCATAGCTGACTGTGCTACTAGGAAATATAACACTTTTTTGCCATAGCTCAGAACACTTTCTACACCATGTTCAGAACTGCTCTCCAGAACTGCTACCTTCTTTCAATAGTGCCAGTTTCACTATATGGAGATCAGTCTGCCAAGGCACTTTTTCCCAGTGAGGTTACAGGGTCAAATCCAGGTCTGAGGTCATAGTTCTTGGCCGGAAAAGGGTAGAATGCCCTCTCTGGATTGGGGATGAGGTGCTGCAGAGGAATTTAAGTATCTCAGGGTCTTGTTCATAAGCGTGGGAAGAAGGGATTGGGAGATCGAACAGAGGTTTGGGGAAGTGTGTTCTATCATATGGATGTTGCACTGGTCAGTCATGGTGAGGACAGTGCTCTCAACTTACTGGATGATCTATATCTCTGTCCTCACCTAAAGGTCACAAGTTGTGGGTAGTGACCAAAAGAAGTAGATCGCAGATACAAGAATCAGAAATCAGCTTCCTTTAGAGGTTTTTCTTGGCTCAGCTTTAGAAAGTGGGTGAGGAACACAGACAATCAGGAATAGAGCAGCTCAAAGCGCTGCTTCTCCTCCAGATCAAAAGGAGCAACTTGAGGTGGTTTGGGATTCTGATTACAGTACCTCCTGGAAACCTCAGTCTGGAGGTATCTCAGACATGTTCAACCAAGAAAAGGCTTCGAAACAAACCCGGACATGCTGGAGAGATTATATCTCCCAGCTTGCCTGGGACCATTTTGGTATCTTCCTAGAGGAGTTTGAGGAGGTGGGGATGAAAGGGACATCTGGGCATCTCTGCTCAGACTGCAGCTCCTGCAAACAAAACCTGATTAAGCAGCAGAGAATGGATGGCTGGATAGATGAATGAATTGTTTACCTTGTAAGGCCCTCATCACTTAAAGAAGCAGGTGTCCATAAAATACTTGAATGTTTTTGTTATCAGGAAATTAGTAGTCCTCTGCAATGTATGACTGCTATCCCCTAGGGTTCTAAAGGGAAAACTTGTGACTTCCTCTCTGTTTTCTATGACATGTTCTATGCTTTGACGTTTATGAAGAATGAACTTCAAGGACACCCATTTACAATGGTGGTCCTTGTTTACTTTCACTGGCTAGTGGAGAAATTCTCCAAATTAGAAGGTGGGTCTCTCTATCTCTCCTTTCTTAAAGGCTCTTATTGATCCCTTCTCCTATTCTTATTGTTCAAGGTAGCCTCTACTGAGCCACAAAAATCCTGGCTTAGTTTGAAAAGACAGCTGGAGAAAGCTTCTGGTGTTGATGTACCTACAATTTCAATAAATAACTATACTTTTTCAATTATCCAAATTGGAATAATTCTATTTCTGTGTGACTGATTTAGTCCAAATATATCACTGAGTCATTTGAATATGTCTAGAATACTAAATGGCCTTTACTCATTTTTAAAACATTTCCATGTTTTTGATCCTTCATTATCCAGAGTCTGGAGTCACAAAACAAATCCTGTACTTTGCGAACAACACAGGTAAGGCGACTCAGTGAAGGAGACTGCAGGACACAAAATGGGACACAACAGGCCGAGAGCAGTGAAATGCTTCTGACTGAATCACAGGAGAGCATTTCAGAGTCATCCTCTTTCTCCTCAACACCAACTGCTGCTGGCAACCAAAAGCAAGGTGACCCTGAGTATGCAGTGGTAAAGAAGTTATTAAGAAAAACCAAATCTCTCAACCTGCCAGATATTAGAATCCAGGCACCAGCTGTGGACATGGATAGTCACATCAACGGTCATGAAGACAGCCAGAGCAGGGAGGTGGAGGTAACAGAAAAAATGTTTAATTCATTATATGCTAACCATTATATGCTAACATTCTGTGAACAAAAGGATGGCTTTTTCCTCATTATAGAACATGTATTCTTGAGGAATTCACTCAGGGAGTCACTCTCAAACACAGCCATTCATCCTCCCTGTGACAACAGTAGTGGGATACAAACTCAGGTCACTGGAATCACCTTTATCCCAATAGCAGAACTCACTGCTTGTAATTTCATGGACCTGTGTTCTTTCCCCACTGCCACCATCTCAGGGAGGACATATGGCTGAGAAAGGGGGACAAATCACTAAGTGCTTTTCTTACCAGAGACATTAGGTAATCCCACATGCATTAAATTAGGCAATATAAGTAAGCAATTCAGATGCTAGCTTCCATTCATAGATTACAAACATTTAGAGCTGTAGTTACCTTAACCAGAGCCTCAGGATATGGAAGAGATCACTAATATGACAAATATGAAAAAACTGGAGGGATGTTCCTCCTCCACTTTTCACTCACAAAATGGGAGGTGGCCGCCAGTTTTTATGATGACTTCTGTCAGCTGAAGGTCCAGCCTGCCTCTTGTGACTCAGAAAAGGTTTCTCATTGTTCATCGTTTAACTGTAGGCCCTAATACAGTTGTCACTAAGTAGTGTTCATGTCAGCACTTTTCATACAGCAGCACAAATGAAATCAAGTTGGCCAAAACACAAAATCACTCACAGTGCATTCAAGAGACAGTGTGGTCAATAGATTTCAGTTGCTCTTTCAGGTACATCCTTGAACTCCTGGTTCTGAGCGTGCTCTACAATGTTCAAAACACATAAAAAGCATGTGCCACCTTCTAATAAATAATCTCATTTAGTGACTTACACTCCTGCTTGATTCTATTTACATAATTATGTAATGAGACACACCATTTTTGAAAAAGATAATCCTCTTTCCTCTTTATTATCGATGCTCTATAACTCGTCCGTCACCAGTGGCATTGCTGTCCTACTCTCCACATACCCTATTAATGTACAGTATATCCATATCTATCTATCTATCCATCCACAAAGCATTTTCAAGAATTACACTGCTTTTATTTCCAATCTGATCTGTTTTAGAGTTACTTTGTCTAAACACAACCACAGTAAGTCAAAAAATTTTCGTAATGCATTAATACAATGGACACATGAACAAGTCCATCATATCTTCTCTCACATTACTTTTCAACACACTTACTTCACCTTCACCTTTTTCAATAACTTTTCAAAAAATGCTTGCCGAGTAAAGAAAACATCACCTCTATTGTTCAAAAATACTTGAGGAAGAGAAGAGAGAAAATAAAGAATACAAATAAACAAAAATGCAGTCCCCCAGGACCTACATACATGAGCTGTTGACCCCAGTCTATTGGGTGGTTGGCTTGCTCACTTACCCACTGTAGTAGCACCTAAAACATCTTGTATTGACCTGTGAATTTTTCTCCTTAAAATAAAATAAATCATCTGGGAGTCTTAGCAGTCTGTCACTTCTCACTTGAATCTGTTGTTTTGTCTGGTACTGGACACTGGATTTAAGAAAAGAAAAGTTTGTGTCTTCTTATAATGGGCAATAATTCATTCTTTTAAATTCATAGGTATCTGAGTGTACATACTATAGATGGCAAAGAGGTTAGTGTCTGAACTCTATTAATATCTAAAGCCATGAACCCACAAAAACCTGCTTTTATTCAGCCACGTTACATTGTCAAAACAGCCAGTGCTCAGTGAAACTGGGAACAATTTTTGCTGGGCTAAAATTTACTTAATAATTTTAAGCCCTTTGATTTTCAATTTCCAGTTATTTCTAACAATAATTTATTGAGCTTATTGTTGTGCTCTTAACACCTCCAAAGAACATTTACTTTGATTGCATATTATTTACTTAATACAGAGGTTTGCTGACATAAACAAATGAGTGATGAAACAGGAGATGCAGTGCATAGAGACTTTACATACGATTAGAAGAGATAACTTAGGCTACCAAAATAGCTATCAGAAAACAGCATTCACTCTAAGGTTGATTTTCTCAGTTAAAGTGGTTCATCAGGCTTTCTTAAAATGAATTAAAATCTGACTGGGTCATTTTTTCTGATTTTAGTTACCTGCTTTTATGCCTCTACCTCCAAACCAACCACTTCTCAGCAATGGCCTTGCTGATTCAGCTTTAACTCCTGCTACTCTTAATCCACCATCAGCAACCACAAATGCAAGTGATGTATCCAGTGGTTACGCCCGTGTCAACAAGCAGAGGCCTGCAGCAGCACAAGCCGAACCCAGTAGCTCAGTAGAAGAGAAATACTCTGAACTGATGGTCCTCCACACATATGAGGACCCCTTTCTTCTCACAGGACGCCATGACATGCCACGACAGACTTACTCAGAGCCAGATGACTCCATAGAATTTTATGCTGTAGGAAGAAATTTGAGAACAGATACATCAGGTATTTTTTTTTTTTCTGTATCCAGTCTTGACTACAAAAGTGTGGATTCCTCCAAACACTTTATCAACCCTGGCAAGCGTCACCAAAGTTATGCATGTTCATGAATCGTAGAGGGTGACACAGTGGTGAATGTTGCCTCCTCCCTCTGCTAATGGCTTTGACATATTCCTGCTTCACAAATCCCCACTGTTCCATCAATCACCTAATCCATCTTACTCTAATATTAGCTACTGTCACCTACCATGGACTGGGGCCTCTTCACAGCTGATTCCAGTACTGCTAGGACTGGCGCCAGGTCATTTAGACACTGTAATAAAAACGTGGCTTCAGAAGTTGATGGCTAACCTAGGGAGCTCTTCTTTAGCGCATCACTTCTACGGCATGTCTTTCTAGCTATTCAAAGCCTGTTTTTAACTTTAATGTGTTTTCTTGTAACCAACAGTTTTGCCTTAGTGAGGAATTTATTAGTTAATATGCTCCTTTCATGAGATTTTTTTCCAAACCTGTCATGCTAAGTGATGTCTGAGGTTAGCCAGACCTTGCAGTGAAAAGATAAGAAATTTAAAGAAATGAAACAGGCTATTCAGTCCATCAGACTACCTTTTTAAGTTAATGGGTATAATAAATTACCTCAGCATCACAGTCAATCATTTTTATAAGCTGTTTGGGGGTCTTGATCTCGATAAAATAATGTGTTAGCTTATTCAGATTTCAGGGAGAACATGCAGACTTTCCACAGGCGGCCACTGGGGCCTCTGCAGCTGTGAGGCAGCACCATGCCACCCACCTACAAATAATAAGTAATCAGAAAAAAAATTAACTTTTTTTCCAATTCTTTTGTACTTCAGTTGCCTTGCAGAATCATAACATTTATTCTGAAGTACACATGATGCAGATTGGAAATGCACTTGTAAACCCCTTACAGAATGATGTCATTGGAGATGTGCAACATACTAGTAGAGTGGAGAATCTGTCTTCATCATCATCAACTTTACTGTCAGCTCCTAATCTGCCAGTGCGACCCCAAGAGAGCTCATCAGCTCATGGACTAATGCCACAGGTAAATATGACTACACATCTATATACAGATTAAAAGTCATAAATAAGGAACAGGCAAAATGCTGAAGCCACCCAAGAAAGTTAGTTTTAAAGCCAACTTTATCAGTAAAGTAAGTGTTTGTTTGCATATTAGATTAAACTCAAATAAACATTGACACAATAAATGGTAACACGTAGTGATGTTACATGAGACGTCAAATCTTCGAAACGTTTTTCGAGTAATGAAACATTCAGTGAAGCCTGTATCTGCGTGTGTGCGGTTTCGGACGTTCGACGTAATCACGTGTGATGACCGTCGTTGCATCACGTGACTGGTTTGGGGCGATACCTTCTGTGGGACGCGGGAAGGGGCGGAGGCAGAGCTCAGGTGGGCTTGAGAACGGAGGTAAGAGGAGCGAGTCGGACTTAGCCGCCCTTCCTGTCCTACCTGCCGATGCGGGTGCTTTATTCGATCTGACAAAAGCATTTCTTCGTTTTCCTCTCAGAAAAATCGGTTCAGAAAATGGCAGAATCGGCATTTGAAAACAGCTCTCGCTTCTGCGTCAATTGGGTTATTAAATATTTTTTTCGAGGCACGTTTATGAATTAGTATCTTTCAGGTGTCTTCTACTGAAATCTACATGTACCATTAACTTGTCGCTACATCATTGAAGTTCTTGGGATTTGATCCATTAACCAATTAATCCATTGGGTGATCCATTAACCAACCCGCTGTAGCCTAACTACTGGGATATGCTGGAGCCAATCCCAGCCAACACAGAGCGCAAGGCAGGAAACAAACCCCGGACAGGGCGCCAGCTCACCGCTGGGCACACACACACCAAGCACACATTAGGAACATTTTAAAATCGCCAGATTGCATGTCTTTGAACTGTGGGAGGAAACCGGAGTACCCGGAGAAAACCCACGTACACACAGGGAGAACATGCAGACTCCACGCAGGGAGTACCCGGGAAGCGAACGCGGGTCTCCTAACTGCGAGGCAGCAGCGCTACCCACTAATGTTACTTTATTTCACATAGGTTATGGTGCGTTGATGCGCAGTTTTCTGTATGTGAAGGTTTGGACTGTAATGCATGAACTTTTTAAAGATGCATTTCCAAATTATTACTTGTTAATGTGGCAGTGGCCATGGTTAAGAAACCATACACGTTCTTGCGGCTAACGTAAAGGCATTGGACTGATTGTATTTCATCCGCGCCCCCTGTGCCCCGTCTGTCACCGCCGCATCTCGCGACCCGTTGCAAAGAAATGAGTGATTAGAGTACCCCTGGCTCAAGTCTGGGCAAAACCCATTTTGAACCCAAAGCGGGGTGGACAGACGTCGGCCCTCGATGTCTATAGCGCGTAGTCAGTATTATTAGACTTTGAAGGCCTTCCCATATGCATTTGATCATTTATTAGTAAAGTGAGTGTGTTTACATTCATATTGTTATTATAAATACATGCTGCAAATTAAAGGCCGGACCTACAAGGATTTTCATTTATTTATAATTTGAATAATGTTCAATTTCAAGGTCTGGTGAGAGGTTACAAATCAGTGCGTTTACATGCACGCACATAATTGGGTGATGGAGAAAACAATTCGATTGAAACAGAACCTTGGTTTCTTAAAAATCTTTACACGCACAAGTAACCTTCCCCTGTTCTCCTTTGTTAAAGCAAAAAAATTAGTTAAACGACATCACGGCCGCCGTGAATCAGAAAACACGTATGAAGAGCCTGTGATGATTTTGCTCAGTTTTACAAATAAGTTTAGTCAAACTGACGTTTTATTTATAGTGCTGTTACCTGATTGGCCCACAACACACTCTTCTGTATAGCTGTGCGTTTGAGACCCTGCAAAGAACCCAGTAAGCGAACTTCTTGCCTTATGCCCAGTGCTGCTGCGATAATAATTACTTCAATAAGATGTGCCTTAGGCTACTTATTACTTTTAAAGTAATCGGAGTACGTAACGCACGCAACTTTAAATGCGTTACTGACTGCTCTCAACTCGAGTATGTGTTGGCTGAGTTTAGCTCATCAGTATAATTTTAGCATTGAGGCAAATCATTTTAGCCAGGGGAAGGGATAATGCGAACGTTTGCCTAGTAAAAGTTATGTTGTGGATGCTTCTATACCTGGCAGCTGAAATAGTATGTTAAGAAATTACATGCGCAGACAACAAAATCCTGAACTGTAACCCGCTTTTAGTTTACATGGCCACATAATCGGGTTACTCGAGGAGAAATCTACCTCTGTTAACCCGGTTTCTCAATTTACAGGGCAATTTACAAGCCAGGTTTCTGTGAATAATCAATTACACTCTGCGGATTATTGCTGCGCATGTAAACGCGCCATTTGAGTGAACTTATAGTATTTTTGTCCGTTCCACAGGCTGCCAAGAGATGGCGGAGTGTTTATATGAAACATCAAGAAATAAGGCCTTTTTCGAACCATGTCGCCAGGTTTGGTGTTTTATGAAGTTTAAACGTCACTAGTAAGAATTTCTTGAATTTTGCAAAACATTATTGAGCTCTAGTGAGGTGCCTAAAACATCACAGCTTTGGTTCCAAAACCACTCCATAAGGCACGCCTACCATTTCATGTATTTGTTAAAGTCTGCCAAAAGCACACCTCAGTCAAACAAATACGGCAGCAAGTTGTCAAACAACGCATATTCTTTATGTAGTTTTAATAACAAACAGGCGTATCGGACGGTAACCATAAATACTGTGGTGGTTTTTGGAGAACTTTGGAAATGGCCAGTGGCCAGCAGGTGGGGCTCTGCTCATTGGTCATTAAATAATGTGTACCCCTTGTCTATTTCAGCTTCCACCACGGGGTATTCAGACAGAGATGAATCTTCAATTTCGACAGCCACTCCCTCATCCTTGGCGTACTGAAACAATGCCTCAGCAGACAGAAAATTCTATATATGAACAAATCAGAGACAGACCACCCAGACCTCCTCTACCACCTCTTAATAAGAGACCTTGACCAGTTTCGGCCTTGCTGGACAACACCACATCCACTGGAAATCAATGACTTTGTGTGCAGCACTTTCATAGATGGCAGTTTAGAAAGGAAGAAGCACTTAATTCATCAGGATCTGTTATGCATTGCAAAGTGTGAGAATCAATTATTAAGTGGTGTTGATAACGGCAAACTGCTATGTGTGCCAAAATCTGAAGTAAGCCCATCAGACAGAGATGGAGATCAGGACTGAACCACTGTATGCTGCTGGTAATGTGAAAGGACTTAAAAGACGCAAGCCAGTCCGGCAGAGTAACAGCAAATAGGCATGTCTCAGTGTTTGGGTTTGACTTATATTAGTTGCCTATGCTGTATGTAGATGCAAAATCATATTAACTAGATATGTATGTTCATATTAATCTCATATCAATATTGAAGTCTTTATTGTTGAGGTTTGGACTATTATTATTTTATAAGTGCTATAAGAGGTATTACAATATTTTACTTTTAAACTCTTTGAACATTAAACTATGAATTAAGTGTGCATTACTAACTACCCTCAGTGGCCTCTTTATCATTAACACAAATAGCCTTCTTATCCAACAGCCAATCATGTGGCCATATGGTCAAAGCATTTAGTTGGCGCTGGACTAAACTTTAAAATGGACAAGACACGAGACTGTTGGTGTCAGAAGTGGTGGTCACAGAATCTCAAAAACAGCTGCCCTCCTAGTAAACACCAAATGATGTGTGAAAGAAAAAAAGAAAACTGGTGGTGGGCAGTTCAATGGGCAAAAACACAGAGGTCAAAAGAGAATAACCTGGCTCATTTGAAGCTAAAGGAAAGGCCACAAATGCTAATATAACAGCTCTTTACGGTGGTGAAGAAGGCCATCTGTGAACACGTCAGGCGCCTCATGTAGAACACTGTGCATGGAATTCACACAAAAACATGGCGTATGGACAAAAGTAGAAATGTGCGTACACACAAAAAAATTCAGATGCACAAAACCATGCATAAGCCAACTTCCGTGCACTTCCACTCCATCAATCCCGACTGGTGTGAAATATAAGATGTGCACGTGCCTCCTGTCCCAGCATGACTCCTCCAAGAATTACACCCCTTTGAATATGCAAATCAGTACAAACAGCCCCTTATGTTCAGCTTTTTGTGAAAAGACAGTGACAAAAGTTTGGGGTGTATTTCAGCTAATGCAAAGTGGAGGTCCTACCCAGTGAAGTGGAGGCAAGAAAAAGCATACATTTTGGTGCCTTAGGCAGTGGTATCAGCAACAAAAGGGAACTGATGGAGTGGCGCTCAAAAGTTCAAGTTCAGAAAGTCACACAATGCCTGAAACCAAAAAAGAAGGGGTCAGATGTCAAAGGCGAGTCGTAGCTCACCATCAGTGTTATATGGAAGCGTATCAGGGAGCAGAGAAAATAAAAAAAAAATTAGGGACACTGAAGAAAAGAAAAGTCGAAATGTAGACTTTAATCTTGTAGTTTATTTTGTCACTGAAGTAGAATGTTGTAAACTTCATCTTGATATCGATGTCCAATTTACTAGAGTTTCTCAAATCTCATTGTAACTAAAGTAGCATGGTAAATGCTTCATATTCTATGTGTTCTTTGTGTGTGAATTACTACATGCTACTTAAATGGGTTTTTATTTCATAGAAAAGAGCGAGCATGCAGTGCTCACCACAAAGAATACATTATATTCATGATATCACAGCTCTCTGAACATTTTAGAATAGTAAGATGGATACTTGATATTTTCAGGATGAAAAAGCATGTATTAAACCTGTGGGGGCAAAATGGTAGCAATGAGCTGGCACCCCATCCAGAGAATATTCCTGCCTCCCACAAGATGCTTGTTGGGACATGCACGACCCAGAATGGAATAATTTAATGCAGCATTAAAGTCTCTGTCAAACATACAAACCCCCAATTCCTGTCCCTGTTTTCTTTCTCCATGTAAACAATTGCCACACAATGAGCTCTGTAATAAATGTAAAACAAGTGGTAAGCTTAGAATCCTGGTTTTTCAAAACTTTTATGGAACATTGAAAAATCTTCGTTATACAAGTTTAATTATTCCATCCATCCAGGGTGATGCCAGTCCCAGCAAGCATTAAGTGCGAGGCAGGCACAATCCCTGGATGGGGTGCCAGGTCATCACTACTGCTGCGCCACCACACTCACGTGTTTAATTATTAACAGTATACATTATTTAACGATTTATTTGTAAAATGTAACATGTATACTTGAATGGATTTCATCATAAAAATATCAAGTATACATCCTAGTATTTTAACATACAGCTCCAAGAGAATAGCTCTTGGAAACCTAAATCAACTTAGAAGCCAGTCATCATCATCTGAAAATACATGCTCTCTTTTAATGAATTGTACTCAATTCCTTTGTCATTGTATGGTATGAGATTCAATATGAAAATCCTTCATAAACGTATTTTCTTGTAAAATGATTAAGAAAAATATATTAAAGCACAAGTACAATAAACATACATACAGTGCAGATACTACAAATGGCTCAGGTTGTGCAAGTTTACAGTGAGGTCTTTGTAAACTTGATGCACTGATTCTGTGTGTTTATAGTTCTTGGGACAAAACGGTTTCTTTAACTTCAAGGTCCATACAGGAAGGGTTGGAGAAGTTCAAATAGACTGCGGCATGACTGAATGGAAACCATGTAGATGCTGGTGGGTTTCCTTAGGCAGCAAGTGCTCTAAATGTCCTCCACGGATGGAAGCTGCTATCCCAATAATCCTCAGTGCTCTTGCCACAACATGCTGTATCAGCTTCTGTGCAGCTATGATACCAGACACACAAAGAATGGGTTAAAATACTCAAGAGTAGTGCACTGAGAACAACAATGCTAAAGCAGATATGGCATTTGGAATAGTTTGGTCAATCCATGTCCCATTATAAGGTTACAGAAGGATTACAATTAAGTGAATTAATTTTGTAAATGATATGTTATTCATTTTGGTGTATTTGATAAAACCCTTGTCACTGATGCAATTTTGAAAAAAAAAAAAAAGGGGAGACCACACAAACAATAGCACTGCTCTGCCCCTAGGTACCACCAGTTTGCAAAACGGAGCAGAAAAGCACATACACAATGGGGAAGGCTGCCAGGAGAATGTGCATGGCTTTACGCCAAGTTTATTTTTTATACATCACAATGTGAGCTTGGAAACAGGCATACACAACATTTTTGTACGTACGCACTGTTTATATATGAGGCCCCAGGTGTTGGGCTACAGTAGCACAAAACCATTATGAGCTCAAACCGATTTGGGTGAAACATTAAAATGAGGCTATACTGGGCAAATTACCAAATCAGAATTTGGTATAAAAAGCATGAATCCACAGATTCACCCTGCTTTGCATTAACAGTCCACACACTTGATTGCAGTATTAAAAAATGTGGAGAATAATTCAAACATCACCTCAAGCCGAACAGGACTATGGCTCCAGTTTACTCCTGTAGCGTGCACAACTGCCAGATCCTAATTAAAAACACTATCTTTGTGATGAGGCGGAACAGGAAGTTTGTAGCATGAACGGTCAAAAAAAAAAAAAAAAAAAACCAAAAAACTTCAAGCTATTAAGAATGAAGCAAAACTCCTCAAGAAGCACTTCCAGCTCCTTGTTGAATCCGTAACCCATGGACTTCAGGCTATTCTCAAAGTTAAAAGGGATCCTACTCAATATTAAATAGGCATACATAATAACCTGTCAGAAAGGTGTAATCTAAACTACAAAACAGTTGTAACCATAGACAGCAGTTATTAGAAATACTATATGCCCACTAACAGAGCCCTTTCACTTATTCCTTTTGATTTTCTTCAGCAAACCCTGCAGCAGCACTGAGCAAACCCAACATACTGCAGCAGTGGCAGATCTGCAGTTCGACCATTGTGATGCTCACTGTTTTTTTCCTCCACCAGACTATTTTTAGAGGAATTTTTATAAAAAGTACCACCAATTTGACATTTTGTTGATCACTTCATATCAGACTACTTCCCTCAATAAGCATTGGACTTCTGATAAGTGGACTCCAAAGTGAACGATAAAGTTATCAGTGCCTGTTATACACCACAGTGTTCATTCATTCATTATTCAAAAGGGCCGCTTTTTAGATAAATAACCTGACAAAGAATGGTGTCAAAAAGCTTACAAATCTGAGCCAGTGCTCCAAAAAGCCCCAATTTACTCCAGCCTCCTCCTCACCAGTTCTACGTTACTGTTTGTATTATCTGATTGTGGTCATTGGTTATACTATATAAACATATGCAGCACTTGGGACTATATTGGAAGCATATTTTATAAAAAGCTGTTTACAGTATCCTACAACCCTCCACTTTGAGTTCTACAGTGTACACCTTCACCAAGTCTGTGTTCCTCATACAAACACTGCAATCCCTACTCTACCAATGACCTTCAATGCATCTCATTTTATTCCAAAGATTCAAGCATGTTAAAGATACAATTTGAATTACAGCAGACATTCTCATTCAATAGCTATGCCACTTGATTTTTTTTTCCCATAACATTTCACACTTGCCTTTTTAACATTCAGGACACAGATTATTATTCAAACTAGGGGTTTGTTACGCCTTACAAACCAAAACAACACAGCCTATCAAAATCAGGACAGATTGTGAGCAAATTTTACACCAGGCAACAGATTTAAAAACACTACCACAACACCAAGGTGAAATGTACCAAATCTTTTTGCCAAATCTGCAGAAAAGAAAGGGTGGCCAAACTACCAACCATCCATCCATCCATCATCCAACATGCTGAATCCGAGCACAGGATCACGGGGGTCTGCTGGAGCCAATCCCAGCCAACACAGGGCACAAGGCAGGAACCAATCCCGGGCAGGGTGCCAACCCACCGCAGAACTACCAACCAAAGCTTACCAATATATAAAGAACATGTTTCAGATGACAGAACAGACCAACATTAGGCTCACTGAAGAAATACCATGGAGAGTCTTGGAGACATTGTTTTTTTATTAGAAAAACCTCTTAACATGTACAACAAGTACAGTTCAATACTTTGAAATTCACTGTAAAGTAAATGACCTGCACAGCACAATCTCACGCCCTCTCCCTTCATACAAAGTGATTATTTATTACTCCAGTGTCCCGTGTACAATCTGTTTGTAGTAGTAGTGGGAAAAGCTGAGTGTTCTGTAGCGATTAAAACTGAAGAACAAGCTTTTCAAACTCATTAAAAACTTGACATTTTAAACGTTTCTACAGTTATTCTTTATGCTTGAATTGCACTCATCACGGTACCAAGTAGTACTTTGGTAATGACAACCTAAATAAACATTTATAACATCTTCAGGGATCACCACCTGAAAAACTGTCAATTTAGAATTTTTGCCCCTTAATGAAAGTAAACATGAAAACACAGAAATCAATGTGGAGATTTATGGATTTTAAGTTCTTTTCCCCTGGAATGACAGATGTGGTGTTGTGATGTTTCCTAATGCAAACAGCAGAAGATCTGTTGTGGTAGCAACACTTATGCAGGTGTTCTAGAGCCTAAGCTGCCACTTCAGTGCTTAGGTGACACTTCATGTGGCATGAATTTAAATTACAAAATGCAATGCTTTGTATTTTCTCATCTTCAATTTTTTAGTTTCAATTTAAACAAACCTGTATCAGAAACTTTCTGAAGCATTACACTTTCAGACACTGAGTGGGCTGAGTGCTGGATCATTTGCAAGAGTCTCTAAAAATTCTTTTAGTTTTTCTTGGATTTACGAGTGTCGTATTTTCTTTTGCTGGAGTACCAGAGAAGGAGTGGAATCCCAATTGAAGGCAGCGTCATGACTCCAAAAGCAGTCCAATCAAGCTGAAGGAAAACAAAAAACAGACAATTAAGACTGAAAGTCACAGACTGCACTGTAAACGACAGAATGGCATCTGTCAAATTCTGCATTGCAAAGCATAACTTGACAGCTCATCAGTACTTTTTTCAGAGGAGCTGAAATACTTGTACTAAATTTTTTTAGAGAACTCACTGGCCTGTTTCCCCTCAAGATACAAAGATGTAGCAATTTTAATTCTGTTTTAAATAACTTTAGTGGAGTATGCAATTTCTAACAAGTGAATCAGACTATTCAATAGACATCCAACAAAAGCTGTACCCATTATTATTACATTAACCCAACACAATAGTAACACTGGTACAATTTTAAGATATCATTCAACATTGAAGGTAAAAGAAATATACTGTAGTTGCATACACTGAAATCACTAACTGAGCAGGCATTCAGACTCCATTCTACATCTTGGACTAATCACACAACAGGTTGGAGGTTCTGCTTAACCAGAAAACTGTGGTGTCCCAGTTCCTACTGGTATCATATGTTCCATAATATAGCAGTGCCATAGTTAAAAGGTAATTACATTTTCCTCTTAATTATATTTTTTTCAATAACCCCATTACTTGGGGAATACTGTAATATGCTAACAATTATCTATCAGAGAATAAATTCTAGCAAAAATAGTCGATTCGACCAGATGTTAGAAAAGAGGCAAACAAATAATTACATTAAGCTTGCCATATTATATTAGACCAAAGAACACCACACACTGCTATAAACAACATTGTACAGTCTAGCAGTTTCTCATCCCCTGAAAAATAAGATGAATGAGTAGCAGCATACAAAACTGTTGCATCAAGGGATAAGGTAGTTCAGTTACTGAAACATTTAAACAATGGATGATAAAATATTTTTGACTTGCGTTTACAAACAAGCTTTTTCAAATATAGAACAGATAAAAGAAATGCATTTCTTTTGTCATTTGCTTTCTATTCAAGAACTATACAGTGTAATTTTAATGCATGCATAACCTTATACTGTCTTGCATAATAGTTTATATCCGTGACAATTATATTAAGTAGTTTGTTCATAAATAATTTGCAAAATTCTTTGCTTAAATCATCATATAACAGATAATTCACATCACAACTGCCTATAAACACGAGTGCTATCTAAAGAAATCTCACATGGTAAAAACGACGACAGGCGCTGTCCCAGCCACCATTCCAACCCTCAGTCATTACCAGCACATGTACTGCAAACTCTGAGAAGTTGTCCTTTTACAAACACCTTCTGCCAAAGCTATTTTCTTAAGCCCACAATTAAAGTAAAAATTCTTGAAGGGAGTTTAGTTTCAAGATAGCAAAGTTGCATGGTAATCCACTTATTTATCCATTATCAAACTAATTTATTATAGTACAAGTAAGAAAATGGTCCCTGGACAAGGCACCGGCAAGTTTAGTAAACACAAAAACCTCGTAAGAACAAGCATCTCTGGCACCGCAGCTATTAGAGAACTGGTGGACAAGTTAATCCACTTTTTGTTGACTTAGTGGATCTCAGAAGATGATGTACCAAATACAGATTAAAAAACAGGAATTTCAGTATTTTTACTCGTCATCCAACTATGTCAAACTATACACAAGGATTCCAATGTCAGTCCATAATTCATGTTCATTAAACATATACTCGATCCTTAGTTAAACTATGAATAAAAACTTGTTTTATCTACTTGAAGTTCTCCAACCTATTTTTTTTTTTTTTTTGTATAAAGGCATCTACTAGAGCATTCTCACAGGTCGTGAACTGAAGACTGTCCTAATGCTACCCACCACTTGCAGTGGAAGGTTTTCTGCAATTTTCATACTTTTCAGCTGGTGAATATCCCAAAGTTCAGGTGCTGTGCTGTTCCTTTTCTATATAAATGCTTTTTACTTGATAACTTAGTTGATAAAATTGCTTTATTGCTGTTATTTTTGGTTTTTGAAGGTAAGATGGTGGCTTAGTGAAGTGATTAATAACACAGATACACATCTACAGTGTTGACTTCTACAGTAATAGGATACATTTATTTCCCCCCCCCCCCATTAACTTTTGTACACAAATATATAAAAGCAGTGGAATGTTACCTGCATACACTTTATAAACAATGAAATGACACAGGCATGCACAAAATTAAAAAAACAAAAACTTGCAGCTGTCTTTGCTGCAAAAAATTGTGACAATCACAAAACAATTTAATTACAACATTTTACGTAATCAGAAAATCTTATTTTAAATTTATATAGTAAGGCCATGTGTCTCTAATGTACTATGCACTCATATACTAAAAGGCCCAAGATAGTCCTGGTATGTAGGAAATTTTTCAGTGCATTTAAAAGCTCCCAAAGCACAATAAAA
This sequence comes from Polypterus bichir lapradei, assembly GCA_026402145.1. Lineage (NCBI taxonomy): Eukaryota > Metazoa > Chordata > Cladistia > Polypteriformes > Polypteridae > Polypterus > Polypterus bichir. Next base: position 98,466,071 of record JANRMT010062813.1, read on the forward strand.
TGACTTATAAAAATATAACTGGGGCACTGTATTGAGACAAGAGGTTAGTGACAACTAAGAGAGAACATGTGGCAGCTCTGACCGCATTCTAGTCCTTCATGATGAAGTGAAGTGTAACTGCACATTAGACCAGATTCCTGGGTGCATAACACCTGGGCTCTCTGGGATAGTGTCTAAATCAATGGCTCTCAACCTGTGGTTTGTGTACCACCAGCGATAAATGGGTAACCACTACATGGATCATGAGGCAGCAGTGGCTGAGAGAATAAAAGGTAAGCTGTGTCAGGTACCATTACAAATCAAAAAACACTTCCAGGGTTTGCATTCAGCACAGGATTGTCTGTTGACTTCAGCTGCATCTGTGAGGGACAGGACAGCAGGCTATGTGCCTGCAACTGACTAACACATTTACAAAACAAAGGCGATATCAGTGAGAATAAAATTAAGGTGGCTCGGCATTACGAATATTTTCGCAGGTCTCAGAGATTCTAGTGTTAAAATTCCAGCATAGTTTAACTTAATAAAGCAGCAGAATCCTGCTATGCTTCAAAGGGAAAACGGCTTTCATTATGGCCTCCTTTATGCCATTATTGAATTAGAAATAAAAATATACAACTAGTGTATGCTTAGAAAGGGTAATGCAATGAACAATCAACTGTCAGTTGAGTGAATTTAGCAAAAGGTGAGCTCATTCGCTTTTTAATACAGCCACGCTAAAGGAATGGTTTTGAAATTATCTTATGAACATTGCTATACTTTTTCATCCAACCACCCTTTTTCAGTCTGGTGTACCCAGCCCTGGGTCACTGGGAGTTGATACCTATCCCAACTGCAGTGGGAACAAGACAGGACCCAGTCTTGAATAGGGTGTCAACATCATACACATTTGCCTATATATAACTCAAAAAATAAAATATTTAGGTAATGTTTCAAACCTTCCACATTAGCCAGACATTTGTTAATATTGTGGAGCATAAGGCAATTCTCACAGGGGTCCCCAACTTCGGTCCTGGAGGGCCCTAGTGGCTGCAGTTTTTCATTCTAATCCTTTTCTTAGAGTCCTGTTTTTGATCCTAATTAACTTCTTCTGAATTAATTTTATTTGACTTTCTCTTAAAGACTTAGACCCCTTGTTTCTTTTTCCTTAATTAGTAGCCAAACAATAAAGATACAAAATGAGCCAAAACATGTGTTGATCATACAATATCTGAAAATAAAGAAAGGTGAAGGTTGATTTGCTCAGGTCCCTAAAACATTTCAACACTGCTCTTAGAAAAGAGAAAATCAACAATTTCATAAATGTATGCTACTGCACAATGAGAGCAGCAACAAACCATGCAATTAAAGAACAGGTTTAATTAACAATGAGAATCTGCACCTAATTAAGCAATTGGCTGGAGTTTTAGACACTGACTTGAGTCTTCTGTTGGTTCGCTCACTTCATATTTTATTTCTGTTTGGGTGCCATTTAAGGAAAGAAATTAAGCAACTCAGAAGAATGATGAAAAAAAATCAGGGGAGGAAATCTTAAAATAAGTCAATTAAAATTAACTCAAAAAAAAGTTGATTAGGAGCAAAAACAGTGCAGCAATTAAGGGCTAGAATGAAAACCTGCAGCCACTGGGACCCTCAGATCTGTGAGCCCCTGCTCTACAACAACACAACATTCATAATGTTAACCAGGGGTACCAATAATTTTGGAGGGTACTAACCCTCCACAATTATTGGTACCCCTGGTTAACATATGTTCTTAGGCTTCTAATAAATTTTTTTTTCCCCAAAAAAAATATAGGCTCACAACACAAAAAAGAGAAAAATCCAACCTTTAATGGAAGTACATTTACTCATTGGGAAAAAAATCCCACATTAAGAAATACATTTTTTAGATGAAATCATGTGTGCCACAATTATTGGCACCCTTGCTGTTAATACTTCATACAACTCCCTTTTGCCAACAAGACAGCACTTAATCTTCTCATATAACATTTCACAAGGTTGGAGAATACAGAGACTGGGATTTTTGACTAATCCTCTTTGCACAATCTTTCTAGATCATCCAGAGTCCTGGGTCCTCTCTTATGTACTCCCCTCTTCAGGTTGTCAATGGGGTTGAGGTCTGGGGACTGAGATGATTTTGATTTTGTGTCCGCTGAGCCATTTTTGTGTAGATGTTGCCATAGGTTTTGGGTCATTATCCTGCTGGAAGACCCAATAACAACCCATCTTAAGCTTTCTGGCAGAGGCCACCAGATTTTGATTTAAAATGTCCTGGTATTTCAAGGAGTTCATGATGCCATGCACCCGAACAAGGTTTGCAGGGCCTTTGGAAGAGAAACAGCCCCACAGCATTACAGATCCTCCACCATACTTTACAATGGGCATGAGGTGCTTTTCCACATACTCATTCTTGGATTCACGCCAGACCCACTTAGAATGTTCGTTGCCAAAAAGCTAAATTTTAGTCTCATCTGACCAAAGCACACGGTCCTAGCTGAAGCCCCAGTACCGCTTAGCAAACTCCAGACATTTACTTTTGTGATTGTAGGTGAGAAAAGGCTTTTTCCTTGCATGTCTCCCAGCCAGCTTGTTGGCATGGAGATAGCGTCTTATGGTTGTCATGGAGACGTTGTGACCTCCAAGATACCACTCTTTGGTGCAGTTCTCTAACAGTGAGCTTTGGAGAATTCTTTACTTCTCTTACCATCCTCCTCACTGTGTGTGGTGGCAACATAAACTTGGTTCCTCGTCCAGCCTTGTTTGTCACTGTTCCCGTTGTTTTACACTTCTTTATTATTCCTCTGACTGTATATATAGGCAGCTTTAGGCGAGTAGCTATTTTCTTGTAGCCATTACCTGACTTATGAAGGTCGGCACACATCTGCCTTACTTGAATGGCATGTTTTCTTGTATTTCCCATGTTGAAGAGTGGCTAAGAGCAATAGGACTCTGTGTCACGTCATATTTATACCCCAGGGACACGGGGAGTCATTAATTACTAATTAAAAGTTCCAATTTACTCTGATCAACTTTAAAAACTAAACTAGAAATTACATTTTATAGGAATTGTTAGGGGTGCCAATAATTGTGGCACACGTGATTTCATCTAAAAAATGTATTTCTTAATGTGGGATTTTTTCCCCAATGAATAAAGGTACTTCAATTAAAGGTTGGATTTTTTTTTTGTGTTGTAAGCCTATATTTTTTGGGGAAAAAAAAAATGAATTAGAAGCCTAAGAACATATCTTAACCAGGGGTGCCAATAAATTGTGGAGGGTGCTGCATATTATATAAATTAGGGATGCACCGAAATGAAAATTCTGGGCCAAAAACGAAACCGAAATTTTTGGATGCACTTGGCCGAAAACCGATACCGAAACCGAAAATGGCTTCATTAAAAAACATGTTTAAAATATTTTCTTTTTGTTTGTATTAAAAAAACTACAAATTAATTAAGCAATCAAACTTTTATTGATAATAAATAACAGTAATAAGGCTGTTTAACAATAACAAAACTAAATAAAATTTCTTTCTGTAACAAAATTGTGCAAAAAAAATGCTAGCTGCTTTTTTACTTCAATTTTAAATTACTGTACCAAACAACAGTGCACAAACAAGAAAAATAAATAAATCCAACCTCTTACTGTAAACAACATAACTATACACACTAAATTGGTCTGCTTTTAATTTAAGCAAAAGAAGCAGGTTTATCTTTATGAACAAAAGTTTTTCAGTTTTCTGGCTGAAGACACAGTTCCTCTTCTCATGAAGAACATACTGCACTGAATAAAATCACTCAGTCTGTGCTAGCTTTTAGTGCCTTTACGAATTGTGCAAAATATTACCTGCATTAAACGTTTTACTTCAATTTTAAATTACTGTGCAAAACAACATTGCAATAACAGAATAAATAAATCAAACCTTTAACTGTAAACAACATCAAATTAGGCTGCTTTTATTTTAGCAAAAGTGGCAGATTTCTCTTTATGAGCAAAAGTTGTTCAGCTTTCTGGCTGGAGAGACGATTTCTGTTCTCATCAAGAACATGAGATGCTGCACTGAATAATCTCTCACTGTCTGTGCTGGTGCTTGGGGCAGATAAGTACTTGCGCGCAGTCCATGCAGCAAAGGAAAGCGATCTTTGTTCGCGCGCCAGTAGTCAAGTGGATTGTCACTTCTGCCAATGGGTAGTTCAGCTAGATAGGTTGCTACTTCTTGTGAGGCTGCGCTTGCTCTTACACCGCTGTGGGTTGGGACGCTTTCCTGTAAAATTTCGTCAAACATATCAGAAAGCGAAGGAATGTGCGCCTCATCACTTGTACGTGACCGTTTCTCAGGCACAGTTTGCTCTGTTCTCCCCGTCGCGGCTTGTGCTTCACCAGAGGTTTCAAGAGCCGTAAGCTCTGTTTGCACCATTTCGCGTACATCCTGCCTTTTCTCATCGTCAAAGTAATGGTCTTTAAAGCGTGGATCTAATATTGTTGCAATGCCGTAAAGAGGGTTGGACTCAATGTCTTGGAAGCGTTTGTTAACAGCCTCCAGTAGAGTTTTTTTAGCTGTTTTTACGCCATGATCTGTTTCCGCCTCTTTTCCAAGCAGGCGCTTCAGTGCTGCGATCAGTGGAATAACTTCAGCAACAGACGCTTGAGCTGAGCTTATTTCCTTGGTTAACTGTTCGAACGGGGCGAGAAGAGAGACAATGTTTTCCACCAACATCCACTGATGTGCACTCAAAGTTGCTGGCAGGTCGTGATCTGTCATGTATGCAGCTAAAACCCGCTTTTGTTCAAGTAATCCTTGCAACATATAGTATGTACTGTTCCAGCGAGTGGCCACATCTTGCTGTAGTCGTTTTGTTGGCATCCCAAACTGTTTTTGCAAATCTTGTAGTCTGGAATAAGCAAGCGGAGAATGCTTAAAATGTCCCACAATTTTTCTCCCAGTTGCTGTGATTTCTGATATGCTCCGCTGACTAAGCACTCCCTCATTCACAGCCAACTGCAGCGTGTGTGCCATGCAAGGTATGCTCTTTAATCCACTGTCATCCATAGCCTTTATCATGTTCCGTGCATCATCTCTCACAATCACATGCACTTTAGACTTGTCTATGTTCCAAGTTTCAAACATGTTAGCCAAAGCATCGGATATTGCTGCTGCAGTGTGTGAGCCGACAAACTCCTGTGCATGAAGCAGAATGTTTTGCAATTTAAACTCCGCGTTTATCCACTGCGCTGTCAAACTGAGCATGCTAGTTGGACTAACGTCAGAGCTCCATATGTCTGTGGTAAAACTTAGAGCAGAGATATCTGTGGTCATGAGCTCATGAACATGTTTTGCAACACGGTCATACATTTCAGGTAGAGAGGTCTCTGCAAAATACCGTCTGCTTGGCAGTGTGTAACGCGGCTCAATGTGGTGTATTAGCCTACGAAATCCGATGTCCTCCACGACTGAAAACGGCTCGTCATCTAAAGCAATGAATTCCATTACTTTCTCTGTTATGTCACGTGCTTTAGCACTGTCATTTGCAAATTTCTTAATTTTTTCGAAAACTGTGGCAACCGAGGGTGTTGATGTGCTAGTTGGCTTAGTTTTAACCAACGTTGTTTGACGGTATTCCTCAAATTCAATTGCGTGTCTTGACTTAAGGTGGTGTATTAAACCTGTAGTCGAAAATGTCTTTGCTGTTGAACCCCCTCTTGAAACTTTTGCAGAGCAAATGTTGCATATTGCAACTTTGCTGTCCTCATCTGAAACTTTGAAGTGCTTCCAAACCGCCGACATACTCCGTGTTTGATGCGTAATGACAGCGCGAACGAGACGGGAGGATGGGAGAGGCGTGGCGACAATTTCGGCTTTTATTTTCGGCGCTTTCTTACGTTTCGGCCGAAACCGATAATGCTATTTCGGCCGAAAATTTTCGGCGGCCGAAATTTCGGTGCATCCCTAATATAAATGAAAGGTTTTAATATAACAACTAAAATTTGACTAAAGCACATAAGATATCAGAAGGAACTAGATTGAGGGGTATGTCTTCTCTAAATACAACTAAATAACTAGTACTCAATAGTCTGTCCAGTTCCATCATCAATTCTGCATTAATACACCGCTATAAGCAACAGCTAAGTCTGATTACTAACGTGAGGAAGTTTGAAAACACAACAAAGGCTGTTTTATAGGAATGCTGAAATAAACTTGTCAGCTTAAAAGCATTAATATCACAAAGTTACACTCAAATTTGTGATAAGTGTTCGGTGAATTGGAAAAATTAAAGCATCAGGAGTTTGAGACATTTGAAATTTGAATTAATTTGACTTAACATTAAATATTACTCTCCAATAAGTGTTACTAACCTGCTAACCTCCAAATATTGGCACAATCTTACAACAGCAAATATCACAAACCTGACAATGTGTATTTGTTGATTAAAATATTCTGAATTATTTTGGTATTAACTAATTCCCAAGGTATAATGTCTGAATTTTTTTATTGGTTTTAAACAATACTGATTTCTCAGGCAATGAATTCAAGCTGCAAGTGAATGCATTTTGTATGTGCATATAGTAAGATAATCTGGGTAGACCACAATGATCACATAATTCTTTATAAACCCACTTTGAAACTTGTTGCTACTTTGGGGGAACTGTATCCATCCATTTTCCAAACCTGCTAAAGCTGATGTCATATTACGTGACTGTATTGCCAACCTTCCAAAACAGTCATGCTTGCGACTTTTGTTCGACAGTCAATAACATGCTGCCTGATGGAAGTTGGTGCTTTATAGACAACGTAACAGGTAAGGCAAGTTCAGCCACAGTCTTGGCCCAGTTTTTCTTTTTTTCCCCCAATCTGTTTTAATACTAAAAACACAAGACACCACAAAGAAAAGACTTTCTTCTGTTGGAAAGGTTAAAAACAACGCATGCACCTTATTACTCATCGCTACATTCTATGCATGGTACTTTCAGATGAGCATTCACTGTGTGTCAGCTCTCTCACACACAGAACCTGCCCCATGGTTGAGAGCATGTGCCGATTACAGACACACCCTCCACACAATGACTAAAGACAAAATCAAATCTGTTTGTCACACACCTATGGACACATACTAGAGCCAATTTAGCACCACCAGTTGAAATAAAATGCATGTCTTTGAGTTGTGGGAAGAAACTAGAATTCCCAAAGGAAACCTATATGGACATGGTGAGAACATGGCCACTCAACGCATGGATCACCCAGGACACGAACCCACGTCTCCTTACTGCGAGGTAGGAGCACTACCACTGTGCCAACGTGCAGCCCAGGTAAATGCCTATTTTATTTTAAAGCATGAAAATTTAAAACTTTCTAGTTTTATTCCATATGAAACCACACTATTATTCATATATTCAATTTTAAAAAGGTGTACATAAAAAATGTACAAGACAAACCAAAACCATGTGTAATATCTTGTTAAAACCCCCAAATACAATATTTTTTGTGGATAAAGAAAGACCAGCTTTTTAAAAAAAAAAACAAAAAAAAAAAAACAGGTATTTCACTTAATACCAAAGTAAATGGTGGTACTTCTGAACATTTACTCTAAAGGCCTGGGGTTGGTACACCAAGACAAAAAAGCTTGACAACCTCTGGTGTAAATGAAAACCATTGCTGGAAAAAAAATGTTCATATCTAAAGTGTAGCGGATACTTTAGGCAACACCACTCTTACTTTGGTGTCTTGGGGATTGGCAGGTTGGGACAAATAGCCATTACATCAAAGTTAAGTTTAGCCAGCCAAAAAGTAAACATGTGGATTCCTAAAAACAATCTGATAAAATTATAATCAACAATGACTTTTTAACCCTCAGTGTAAGGAACAAGTACAACACTGCACATGCCCAAGAACATGCTAAATATATAAATGACAAGGGACTTTGTATAATTTTCTGCTCCATCCAGTGATATACAACAAAAGTCAAATGGGTCTGGAACAGTCTAGTCAACTTAAACAATTCAGATATTTTTCACAATATCATTGTATTAAAACTGGAAAGTCTTATTTCATTTAGCAGTCTTAAAAGAACTTTGTGGTATATATTTGTGAAAAAATAAAAAAGACTACATTTTTGAAAAGCTCTTTCTGTTAACAATCCCTAAACAATTTCAATCTCTACTGGCATCAGTGCTGCATTTTTCATTTACTGTGCTTTTAGAACTGTCCAGTTGGTTCCTCTGTACGTGGAATAACTGGCTCACAATCTGGCAGAACCGCAAAAAACAGATATATATTTACATTATGGTGCGAAAGACATTTATTTTTTATAACACTAATGTAAAAAGATGTATTTGTAAACTTACATAGTGAGGGGAGAAACGTCTGTCAAACTCTCTCTGGGCAAGGATTCCACCCTGGCCAGGGGCACTGGTATATCCCACCTACGATGGCAGAGGGGAAAAAAAACCAAAAAAATAATAAAAGATGTTCAAGAAATGTATAGATTCAAACATAAGAATTCAAGGAAAAAGGCTTGATAAATAATTTTGAATATAATCTGAAATGTAAATTGATAACAGGCAGAAATACTGTACATCTGAAGCTCATAACTTTAGAATCACAGCTCTATTTCTTTACAAATTAAAAAAAGACTTAAATTAGTGGAATATGTTCTCTCTTTAAAAATTGTAACTAAACAATGTACAGAATGGTGTATACATATTTCACAAAAATTAAGAAAATTCTAATTAAGCTTTTACTGCTTTTGGGTAATCTAAATTAGTTTTGAGAATCAAACTGCAACCCAAGTTCTGCACTACGATTTTAGTCAAAACACTACACTGCCCAATAAGGTGATTTGTGTACCAAGTTTTTAGATAATTACTCCTAGCATGGTCAGTCTGCAGTGCTCCGACTTAAATAAACATCAACATGCCATGTAAGTGAGATATGCATAGTATTTTTCACAGGAAAGCCTTATAGATTAATATCAACCATTACATACACACACACACACACACACAAATGCATAGCTGCCACTGCCAGTTTATCAGGTACACTGATTTGATAGTATGCTTCACCTTAAGAAAATGAGTTGGGTTGGGTATTAATTCTATAAGGTGCTGCATGCATCATTCTAGTATACTGTACCAATCAGAGATGACTGCATTGTATAGTTGTTGCAGGTTACACGGCTACACTGGTCTTGCTACAAACATCCCTTTTTGTCTCAAGCCAAAGATGATTGATTGAGAGAACACTTCGCTTCATCATGAAGGACTAGAATGCGGTCAGAGCTGCCACATGTTCTCTCTTATTTGGTTTCAAAATAAAGCAATGACTTATAGCAAATTGTATACAAGTGTCAATGTTTTCAGTGGTGAAATACTAAACCTTTTTAATATTAAGCTTTATCTTTTACATTTTTAAGTGCACTTTTAGAATGATTGTGCATCAAGGTTTTTTGCACTCCTTACACTAGTTTACACTTCAAAAGCAAGCTGAACAAGGGTCATCTATTGAAATCACTGTCAAAATATGAACTAAGCATTTTTGAGATCTGCATTTTTTAATCTGTAAAATTCCAAAGAACCACAAAGATAAAAACAGATTTTCTTACCACGACTTGACCACCCTCTTGTGCCAAGTAAGTAATAGTTGCAGAAGTAAAGTTAAAATAGCCAGCTTTAAGGGGTCTCAATACCACAGTATGTGAAACGTTGCTAGCTCTGTCAGAAAATGTTAAGGAACATATGCCTTAAACTACAAGGGGAGAAGAAAAAAAGAGGACTGATGAACCTCTCATTTATGGAAAAAAAAAACTGCCAAATAACATTATTCAATGTTTTACATCTTGTGGTAGCAACATTAGTGAGCGTTTTTATAAGCGTTATAGTCAGTGTAATTCTTATGCAAATTAAGCAGTTAACAGTCCAAAATAACCAAGTCTGCATAAAACTACTCTGTGCACATGAAGATAATTATACATAAATTATACAAGACAACTTGACTAGAAAAGATTGAGAAACTCTGGTTTGCGATATTTGCAGTACAAAATGCAAGAAGCAACAAAGAACTTTAATTCAACTTGACTACAAAATTACAATCTGAGCAGTTATTCAAAAATAAGCAAACAAGGATAAAATATAGGCCAATACACCTAGGCACAAATTACTAATTATAGGTTGATTTTATTTTAGGTTAACTATTCAAGCATTGGCAATACCTCCTAATAGTTTTCATATTACAGAGATAACCACTGTTACATCACATAGGCCCATAACACTCCCCAAGGTTTTTTGGTGATACCCAAGCATTTTATTTGTTCCTTGGATTTTTAATAATTTCTGTTTTCTTATAAATTCATTTAAAACTCACTACCAGAAATATATACAATGTCGATGGATTTTTATTTTATGCTAATTAAAGTAGGTAATTTTCATACAAGATTAAAAAAGGTTTGGGGTTTCAACACGTACCATGTTGTTGTTGAATGTTAAAATGAAAATCTTTTATAAGCATTCAGGGCTATTGTTTTTAAGGAGTTGGGAATAGTTGTCAACGGTTGTTATTAATTTTAAACTACCTTAATATTATAAAATGCTTTCCAATATAAGACAACATGAATTTATATGAATATGCGTAAGCAACACAGTTTACTAATGCAATTACAGTACAACAACATTGTAAAACATATCCTTATAATATGCAATCAATATTTGCCAAACACGTAACATGTTGTAAAACATGCAGCAGTGTGGAGGGAGCAAGTCTCTCTCTGTGGAAAAAAAGGATTGAGAAAGGACCATGTCTAAAGTCCAGAGAAATAATAGGCTAGGTTTACCTACCAAAACTAGAAAAGCTGTCATGTAGCCTTGTTATACTTAACACAGCAAGATTACAACACTTTTTCCCTGGCTTGACAGTTGTCCCACATCACTTAGTTAATGTAAAATCCTCCTAGACTTGAAATTTATTTTGTTCAAATGTGTTGGCAACTACTTCTGATATTAAAAAAAAAACAAAACATCAGAACCGAAAACAGAAGCAGAAGTGTTAAATGTACTGGATAGTGCCCAATATTTTGGAAACCTTGACCAGGAAAGAGGCAACATAAGATTGAACAAAACATCTTGGGGCTGAATAATTATCAGAGCTAATTACAATAGCCTCTTTATGATTGATTGTTATACGCAGTCCGTTGCCTGAATAATTACAAATTTTTGACAATACAAGAATGAGGAAAACTTACAGTATCTTAAATGTAAACAATATATAGGATAACATACTCAAAGGTCATATTGTTGATATGATATTTTGAGTCTAGTACTTTACCTGGCAATGGACCTGCAGTGGACTACACAGCAGCACAGAAATTATATTTTTAAATCATCCCTTCACCATGTACTTCGACAAACAGTGCACATGTCATATGTTCTATGATTAGCCTACAAGGATGAGTGTTTGGCTTCAAAAAGGATGAGATTCTTGTAGCTCTGTAAAGATACAGAGTTACATTTTTCTAGTAAGGCTTGAGTTTATTCATGGTCTTAAAAAGGTCATTGCTTCTATGTTATAATTCTTTACATTCACCTTAAAAGGAAAATTCTACCTCAAATTAACATCTTTTAGTGCATGTTACTTTCCCAAAGTAGTTAGCAGTGGTTATTTAGAAAAAATAATCATGTAATCTCTTGGTTTCATGGAGAATTTGAATAGCAAAGACTGTAACTGAATAGGATCCAATGTTGACCAACACTGGATGATGACAAACAATGTGGATAATGTCAAAAAAAGGATAAAAAAAAAAAAATTCTCATGGAACTTGTGTCACATAATCGACATGTCTGTTATCCATTCATATGCATTTTTTGCTAAAATAAATAAACAAAACAACTCAGCATATAATACAAACAGGAAAGGTACATTGCCATAATACTTTGCTTTTGTGCTAGTGACTCGATTGTTGATCAATGAATGAGAAGGAGAAGCAGAGCTTCACATTCCAATAATACTGTACTTTTGAATTGCTTGTCCCATTTATATTGTGTCCTGAGTTTTCCCGGAAGTAGGTAGCAATCATATTTTATCCAAAAATGCATGTATTTTGCATGTTCTGAGCATATGAATGGATAACGGAACTGCGGAACTTGTGTCACATAATCCACAATAACTTTTTTAATTTTCTCCATGGACATTTTAAACATTGTTTGCTTTTGTCCAGCACTGTTGTCTTTAACAGTTTTTTTCAACAAAAACATTGAATTAAAAAAAATCTTGGAAGTAACTAACATAATAAATGGAATGATCCTTTAATCATATGTAAAAGGAGATCTGCTCCCTAATTGAGATCATATCCAAACAGAGCATATGAGGTTACCTCAATTGTTTAATAAGCCAATCTAAGATCACAAACGAAATCGTTTAAAAGCTGGCATACACCAAACATTTTGTGGGCATGAGCCCAAAAAACAATACATAAAACCGACAAGCGCTTGCCTAGCCCTTCGCTATCAAATAACTGTACCACTTGTATGGCTTCCGCATTCACCGTTTCCCAATTCAACGCTGTGTACATCAAATAAGATACATTGACAAACAATACCTGTTCAAAGCAGAACTTTATGGTTTAAAATTAACAGATATATTGTTAAAAGCAAAAAAATACTAAATATTTGTGAAACCTTATATGTTTAATAATCATTTGGAAAGGATACGGTGCTATTCTGTCCCATTTTACATTGAGCATTCCGGAGACAATGCCAAAGTCCTCTGGTGGAAAAGAATCATCAGACAGCTCCACATCAAGAGCAGCACTGGTTGGAGACAAAAGAAAAAGTGTGAGCTGTTAGCGAGACAACTACAAAACAAAGTACAGAAAATCTTTTCCCAACAATCATTTTCAGCTAGTGCATGTCAGAAAAATTCGTTTTCATTATTGTCTATACAAGATCTCGCCTATTTTTCACAAATTATATTAAACCCCAATCAAGACCACCCAACTCCACGCCACCCAATCTATTCTAGTGTTCTGCCAATAAATGCCAAGGGACAAAACTTTTAAAAACAAAAGTACATACCTGGAGCCGACATTATAAATATTGTATTGCAGAGTAAGATCTCGTCCCTCTACTGCATATCGATTTAGTAAAGACTTGGACGCCAACAAACGAGCACCCTCCTCGCTCTGGGCAACAGCCAGCAGAGACAACGCAGCAATCACGAACACAACCCTCATCTGAAAGAAAAGCGTTAAGGGATAATGAACACATCACACATCGAGGGCACTGCGATTTCTTTGAGTTAGTAAATAAAACGTTTTAAGAACTGCTTAAAAATCCAGACTGCACGCAAGCGTCGAAATACTGACGTGCCCACATCAATCCAATGAATCTATCACTTATTAAAATATTTTTTTCTATAATAGGTCGACATATCGCATTAAAACCATTAATGCCATCAGTAACATACATAAACAAAACAAGGTTTCAGCGACGACGATAAGGTATTAAGATTCCGGAAAAACGGAGTAATGTCTGCTATTAGTAGTGGTAGTAAAAGCGCACAGCAGTAAACCGACTTGTCGTTGCATTTTTACATGCGTAAACAAAGGTATTTGATCGCATAAAACAGCATAACGCTAAGAATCACTATTTGGCGGCCTTTCATGAATTTTGGGTGGTTTTGGAGATGTTCCACAATGAAAGGACAGCCAATTGAAAAATCTTGAAGACCCACTCAGCCGACAGCCTACTTAGCAAAATGCTTACGTGTACTTGCTTCGTTCTATCAAATGGTCACGTAAATCAACACAGCATTCCCTTTTGCACAAAAGGTCACATATTTATTTCTCACAATCATATATAATCGAATATATCTTTTCAGAAATGAAACTAAAGAATACTGTTTCTTTCCTGTAACACTTATTTTCACACTTACCTTGAATCCGTCCCGGCGACACACAGTACTGAAAAGACTGCGCAAGAGCAGAAGTATAGGACACGACGACACTCGAGAAAACCAATCACCGAGCACATCTGAATTAGCGCACAGAATCTTGGGAATTGGGGTTTTTCAAATTCAAAATCAGCTTTATTAACTTTTTCAGTAAAGTTCTCGTCACAATTTACTCCTGCATCACACAAAACGGTCGGAGACTGCGTTTTTTAAGCAATATAGGAGACATTTATAGGACTTCCCAGCTATGAACATAGGCCAATATACATACAGGTATATTTTATTAGTGATGACAAAATGCTAATTTTTAGCATATACATGGTGCTTGGTTCTGCTGACATTAATGGGTGAGATTGCTGTCCTGGTACCACTGACTCAGCAGGAAAGTCTTACCTTTCTAGATTTAATGATGGATTTGGAGCTGTGTTAGGCCACACAGTCACAGGTGAACAATGAGTTGTCAAAAGGACTTTGCAAATCACCCTGTGGAGTGCCCATGTTAAGGATCAATGTGGAGGATGGAATAAGCCAATCTGCACATGCTGAGGTCTGTTGGTTACTTACTTACTTACTGTCCTTTCACCCTCTTGCATATAGGGCAGCAACAAAGTTCATCCATAGCTGTCTTTCTTTCCCCATTGTTTCCAGTGTGGCCCAAGTATAGTTCATAGCTTTCATCTCGTTCTCAAACCTTTCATCGCCAGGTTGTTCTTGGTCTCCCACATTTCCCATGTCCTTCTAGTGTCCAGGGGTGTGCTGTTTTAGTGATGGTATCAGCATCTCTTTTCATCACATGGCCCAACCACTTCCAGCACTTCTTCGTTATAACAGTACTCATGTCCTGTTATGACATTGGAGGAGGAGGTCACAGAGATCTTTCTGGACCAGAAAAAGCCCAATATCTTCCTCAGGCTTACAGTGTGGAATGTTGACAGCTTGGTTAGGTCATTTGTTGCCATGCACCAGCATTCTGACCTATACAGCAGTGTAGACAGGACATTGCTCCTATACAGTTTAAATTTGGTGTGGATACCATACTTGGAAGACTTCCACACAATTTCCATGGTCCTGAAGGCATTCCTTGTTTTTCCCAGTCTGCTCTTTATGTCCTCACCCCTCTCACCATCCTGGTGAATGACACTGCCTAGGCAGTTGAACTTCTCTATCCTGGGTAGATCAGCACCATATACTTTGATTGGTGCAGGGAATTCCATGTTCAGTGTCATGATCGCTGTTTTCTTTTGGCTCACTCTCATTACCACCTGACCTCCAAAGAGGCATAAGCGTTCAGTTTTTTTCCTACATGTGTTGGTGTGTGTGGGACAGCAAGGTAAGATCATCTGCAAAGTCAACGTCTTCTAAGGTGGTGAAGGGAGTCCATCTGATACCCCTCTATGTATCTTATGTTGTCTTTCTCGTCAACCAGTCTATGGCCAGGTTGAAAAGCATGGCAGACACCACACAGCCCTGTCTTACTCCTGTCTTGTCTTCAAATGATAGGCTGCTGTTGCCTACTGTACAGGTAAATTCTGCATAAAACTCCAGATGATATGCACAATCTTGATGGGAATTCCATAATATCTCAAAATCTGCCATAGGCTTTTTCTGTTGATGCTCTCAAAGACTTTTTCAAAGTCCACAAAGTTTATGTACAACTGCCTTTGCCACTCTGTACATTGCTCTATGATGTTGCGCAACATAAAAATCTGGTCACTACAGCCTCTGTTCTTTCTGAAGTCAGCTTGTTCTTTGCTTAGGCAGTTGTCAACAGCATCTCTGATATGATGGATGATGATCGTGGTAAGAATCTTACTAGGTAATGGCAAGAGTGTGATTCCTTGCCAATTGTTCCAATCAGTCAGTGCACCTTTCTTGATAATCTTAACAATTATTCCTTTTGTCCATTCTTTTGGTATCTGCTCCTTCTCTCAAATTTCAGTGAACAGTGTTTGCAGGGTTTCGGCTGCCATGCCTGTTTTGCATTTGAATAATTCAGCATTCAAGTTGCCATTTCCTGGAAATTTCCCTTTCTTGAGTAATTTAATGGTGTCTAAAATTTCATCTCTCTCTGGTCGATCTGTGTTAATGTTGAGGTTTTATTCTGCCTCTCTAATATCTGGCACTTCATTTGGTGGTGGTCTATTCAGAATTTCTTTAAAATGTTCAGTCCATCTTGCCTCTTGTTCCTTCTTTGTTGTTAACTGCTTCCTGTTCTTGTCTTTCACTGGTCCACTAGCCCTTGTTCAAAACGTTCCACTTATTAGTTTGTTGATCTTGTAAACCATTCCCTGAATTCCCTGTCAACTGCTTTTTCTGCCTCTTTTGCAAGTCTATTTAACAGTATGTAGGATCTCTTGTCACTTCTTGTGAGCTTCTTAAGTTTTCTGTTGATCTCAGAGTAGTTTGCTTGGAGTTTATCCTTCAATTGTACTGATTTTTCATCCAACATCCTCTTCTTGATTTTACACCTTTCTTCTATGGCTGACCATGTCTCTTGGTATATCCATTCTTTAGTCTTTTTTTCCCATTCTGCTCTGTTCATACTGTTGTGATATTCTTCCATATAATGTAATTTCTTTTTGTTCCTGACACTTGATTCTCATCAAGGTCCTGTAAAGCCTGGAATATATTCTTCAGATGTGTGGTAAAGGTGGATCTTATATCAATGTTTCTCAGCTTCTCCACGTCAAAGCATTTGTGTAGATGTATTCTTATTCCTTCCCTTCTCAGCTAGAGTTTCACCACTGCTACCACCAGATGGTGGTCACTTCCTGCATCTGCTCCTCTCCTAACTTTCACATCTTGTAGAGATCTTCTCCATGTGCTGTTAATCAACAGATGATCAATTTGATTCTTATCTCGTTCATTAAGGGAGAGTGCCATTGGGGGAGAGTGTCATCTTATAGATCTCGCAGTGTTGAAAGAGAGTCCCTTCAATAAGAAGACTGCTCATGGAATATTATTCTACAAGTCTTTCACCATTTTAATTTATTATTTTGCATCTATGTATGCTGTAACTGTGGTGTTATGTTTATTGCTTTTTCCCACCTTGATGTTCAAGTTGCCCATTATGATTGTCAGATCATGACATATAATTTTCTCAACTTCTGCTTGTAGTTGCTCATAAAACTGGCCTTTCTTTTTTGTGTCATTATCATTTGTTGGTGCTTAACACTGAATTATACTCACATTCACTTGTTTTCCTTTCAGTCTAATTCTTATCGATTCACTCTTCACTGGCTTCCACTCCATCAAACATTTCTTCATCCTTTGTTGATCACCTTCTCTGCCTGAGTATAAGACTGTTTCGCCAGTGACCATTTTTAACTTGCCTGATCATGTCCATCTGCTTTTACTGACACCAAGTATGTGTAGGATGTACCTCTGACTTTGTGCCCAGATACTGCTCCATGGCCATCATTAAATTTGCCAATGAAACCACCATCATGAGCTTAATCACCAACAATGACGAAAGAAGCTTACAAATTAGAGGTTTACTTTTTGACAAAGTGACACCAAGATAACAATCTCACTCTTGATATCAAGAAAACAAGGGAGATGGTGACAGACTTCAGGAAGCAGAAGACAGACCACAGTGCACTCTAAGTCAGAGTGGATGCTGTGAGAAGGATAAACAGTTTTAAATAACTTGGAGTTTCCATCACTGATTAACTGAATTATAGGCACAAAACATATCAGGTATTGTCAGAAATGTTCACCAGCACTTCTGCTTTCTCTGATGCCTGAAAAAAGTGTGAAATTCTAAATCTATTGTCACTTACTATTTGTGCACAGTGGAACCCATCCTTTTTGGCTGCATCACATCTTGGCACCTCACTTGCTTAACAGGAGATCATAAAGCCCTTCAGAAGGTGGTGAAAGTGACATAGAATATTACTGGTACCCAGCTGGCCTCTGTTCAGGAAATATGTAACACAGTCTGTTTTAGAAAGGAAATCTATAAAATTTAACACCTCAGCCATTGTCCACTGTCACGTTTACCACTCCTTCCTTCTAGCAAACAGTACAGGACCACTGGCACTTACCAGTAGATCAAGAGATAGTTTCTATCTACAGGTTATAAGGTTACTGAACAGCTTATTATAATGTAACAAAGGTACTATAACATAAAAAAACTACACACACACACACACATACAAACACACACAACTCAATCAGCCACAATCTTAAAACCACATGTCTCCAAAACAAGTCTGACCTGTCGAGACATAAGACACCACAAAATCTCTTGACGTTTCCAGTGGTATCTAGCACCATGACATTAGCAGCAGATGCTTTAAGTCCTATAAGGAGTGTGGTAGCGCTTCCATGAATCAGACTTGTTTGTTTAGAAAATCCCACAGATGCTCGATTGGATTTAGATCTGGGGACTATGGATGCCAAGTCAACAGCTTGAACTCATTGTCATGTTCCTCATGTCATTCTTGGGCAGTACTTGCAGTGTTGCTGGGTGCATTATCCTGCTGAAAGAGGACACTGCCATCAGGGAATAGTGATGCCATTAAAGGCTGTACATAGTCTGCAACAATCTTCAAGTAGATTTTATGTATCAAAGTAACATCCACATGAATGGTTTCCCAGTAGAACATTGCCCTGAGCATCATACTGCCGACGCCAACTTGCCAATATCCCATTATTCCATAGTGCATCCTGTTTCCATCTCTTCCCAAGTAAACACTACACACAGACCCAGCCATCCACATGATCTAAAAGAAAACTTGATTCATTAAACCAGGCCACCTTTTTCTATTGCTCTATGGTTCAATTCTGACACTCATATGTCCATTATAGGCGCTTTAGGTGTTGGACAGTAACTGAAATGCACCATGTGTTCTTAGACTTTTCTCTTATGGCCAGCGTTAAGTTTTTATGCAATTTGTAATATAATGCGATTTGTGCTGTGAATTTGGATGAGACAGGCTAGCATCAATTCCTACGTGCGTCCATGAGCCTTGGGTGCCCAAGACACTGTTACTGGTTCACCAGTTGTCCTTCCTTGGGCAACGTTTCGTAGGTACTAACCACTAAAAACCAGGAACAACCCACAAAACCTACATATATACTTTACATACTGTACACCCACACTTATATATATATATATATATATATATATATATATATATATGTATTTTGCATTCTGTTTAAACTTATTTGGAATACTACTGGGGATTGTGTTATTGTCACTGTTTTGAGGTAACATGCAAGTAAGAATTTAATTATACTATGTGCACATCATTATACTAAAACTTGAACTTATTGTTACAAAACACTTAACTGCCCCATATGTTAGATGTGACCAGTTTCTCAATAATATAAATTATGCAGACAGTGCAGACTGTGTGGGGTTTTACAGGGTGTATGCCTTATAGGCACATTGGTGTACCATGTTTAATAAAAAATAAAATCCTAATGCAGCATCAGCTTTTTCAGATCCACTTTATCCAATTCAGGAACACAGCGGATGGGGATAAGGCACTAGTGTTGTGATGTGAAATTTTGCATACAAGTTCATAAATATTTTGTATGTCTTTATTTGTAACTTAGACAAAGCAATGTAACATTAGTGTTACATTATTGATAATAACAGCAATGGTTTAAGAACCCCTTCCCCCCTTTTAGGAATGAGTCTCTTTGTAATTTTACGACAGGGTTGGGGGAAGTGCCTCAAACAAGTTCGGCTAATATTTCTTTACTAATGTCTCTCAGTTAACCCCCCACAGGAAAGCCTGGCTGCCTTACTGCCAAGCTTTACCTTAACACATGGTTTGGAGTGCAAGTATGAAGGTGTTCTATCCCCCCACTGGTCTGAAGTATGGCTGTTTGGAACTGGCTTGTATTAGAAGCCTTCAAGTACCATGACATCCTATTGGCTCTAGGGGTTGGACAGAAAACCTATAAAACTGCTTGCTTTACTTCACTCTCTCTCTCTCTTACCAATCTGATGAAAGACCATTTCACACCATGAACTGTAAAGGACAGCACAATAAGGAGCACGGCTCAGCAGCCATATTGAGACAGGCATGTGGGCTTTTGTGAAGAAAGCTGACCACAAAATGATGCCTTAACTAGAGACATTTTAAGTAACTAACAAGTCTGTGTGCCGCCTGAAACTGCACATCACCATTTATCAGGTTGTATGGTTGCCAACATTCAAATGTACTTTGAATATCAATAATACATTGTTTAAATTGTAACTTAACTGCTTGTCTTTTAATACACCTAATTACCTGAGGTTATACATGTAGAAGGGAAGGTGGGGAGAAAGTTATATCGTACAGTACCTTATAAACAGTGGTAAGTCTGGGAGATTTGAGGAATTCTGATAAAGGCTACATATTAATAATACAAAAGGGGAAAGTAGAGTAAAATATTACTCTACCAAGACAAAACAACAATGTAATAGCCAACCCAGGGCAAGTCACCAGTCCATCGCAGTACCCACTTAGGCACAAATCCACATGGGACCAATTTAGAGTCACCAATTAACCTAATCTGCAATCTAACCACCAATGGGGCAAACCAGCTCATTGATTAAGAAGAACGTAAATCAGTTTTTGACTTACAGTAATGGAGGAAGAGAAATTCAAAGAGACTTTCTAATGTGCAGAAGATTTCATGCTAAAGAAATTAAGGATAGCAAGGTCAGAAATGGTGACAGCACAGCATAAAGTGATAGTGATAGACTGGTATATCAGAGTCAGCATGAGAATAAAACCAGAACAAGCAGTGAGGATAAAACAGTGGTAATATAAAGAGAAAGGTCTTAGGAAAAAAATTAAGGAGAAAGTTTTGAATAAAGAGCAGTCATTTGAGAGTTTGGAGGAATGGTGGGAGGAGAAGAGCAAAGTTGTATTAAGAGTAGATGAAATTATTGGGTAAAATGACAGGAGGAAGACCACCTGGGGACAAAGAGATATGGTAGTGGAACAGTGAGGTCCAGGATGTAATAAAGGCTAAGGAAAAGGCAAAGAAGACATGGTACAAATCAGGGACAGAGGAAGATAAATAAATGTACAAACAAGGAGACAGAGAGGGCAGAAAGCACAGGCCTTTGAGGAAGTATATGAAAACCTGGATTCACAAAAGGGAGAGAGAATGATTTCTAGAACAGTGAAGGCTAGGAACAAGGCTTGGAAGGATTTTAGTCTCGTATAAAGAAGTTTAAAGGGAGGTAAGGTGTGGTCTTGTGTTAGCATGATAGGATCAAGAATAGATGGAAAAAGTACTATGAAAAGCTTCTGAATGAAGAAAATCTAAGGGAAGTAATTGGAGATGAAATCCCAAGCAATAAAAAAATGAACAACAGAAAGACAACAGGACTTGATGAAATACCAGTAGAAGTGTGGATAAGTATGGGGGAAAGGGAAGTAGGTACGTTGTGGGATCTAATGCAGATTATCTATGAACAGAAGAAAAAAAACAGAGGAGTGGAGAAATGTTGTGATTGTACCCATTTATATAGAGAAGTGAGAAATTCAGGATTGTGGAAACTTTGGAGGGTTAAAACTGAAATAAATGATAAAATCTGGAAAAGGGTTATAGAGGGAAGGCTTATAGAGGAAAGGCTTAGGGAAGAGATCAATTTGGTTTTGTGCCAGGCAAAATAACAACTGATACAGTTTTTGCATTGAGACAGCTCATGGGGAAGCATCAAGAAAAACAGGATATGTATGAGGGATTGAAGACCCAGGTTAGATGCAGTATTGGGTGACAGTGAAAATTCCAGTAGAGTAGGTCTGCACCAGGGATCTTCTTTAAGCTATTACCTCTTTGATCTGGATATGGATATGTTGAGTCATGGGACAAAAGACCAATCCCCCTGGTGCAAGCCTTTTTTGCTAATCACATTGTTCATAGCTCAGTATTATGAGTTTTGAACATTTATTCTTCCTATGGTATACTTCTATGCTAATAGAATCAGAATTCAGCAATTAGCTTTCAGGAAGAGAGTGGATAAGTTTAAATAAATGCTGAATAAGTAGAACTGGATGCAGAGATAACCCTCTGAGTGCAGTGTGGATGGAACAATTGGAAGACGGTATCAGGAATATTGTGCAATCAAAGAATCAAATAAGGGTTAAAGGTATGTTTTTTAGGATAGTGGCAAGACCTGCAATTGGAACATTAGAACTATCTGGACGTTAAGTCAATTCAGCCTATCTACTTAATTCTTCTAAAATAACATCAAGTCTAGTCTTGAAAGTCCCTCAAGTCCTACTGTCTATCACACAAATTGGTAGCTTATACTATGTGTCTATGGTCCTCTGTGTAAAGAAAAACTTCCTAATGTTTGTGCGAAATTTACCCTTAACAAGTCTCTGTGTCCCCATGTTCTTGATGAACTCATTTTAAACTCACAGTTTCAATCTACCATACTAATTCCCTTCATAATTTTAAATACTTCAATCATGTCTCCTCTTAATATTATTTTGTTTAAAGTGAAAACGCTCAGATTATTTAATCTTTCCTCATAATTCATCCCCTATAGCCCTGGAATCAGCC
Source organism: Polypterus bichir lapradei (assembly GCA_026402145.1). Lineage (NCBI taxonomy): Eukaryota > Metazoa > Chordata > Cladistia > Polypteriformes > Polypteridae > Polypterus > Polypterus bichir. The sequence continues at coordinate 98,488,523 of JANRMT010062813.1, forward strand.
TAGTTGCTCTTTTCTGGACTTTTTCTATCCCAGTTAATATTTGGGTAGTTAAAGTCCCTCATAACTCATTGTCCAATTAAAGAGGATTTGCATTTAAATTCTGTTTGACATATACAGCAACACCACCTCTTTTTCTGTTATGACTATCCTTTCTAAAAATGTGTATCCCTCTATGTTTACTATGTTTTACAGATTACTAGAACACCATTTTTTCGCTTAAGAAACATAGCAAAAGTTAGACCTCTTATAACATTGCAAGATGCTGAGAAATTAGTTCATGGTTTTGTTTTCAGTCGGCTAGATTACTGTAATGCACTCCTCTCAGGACTACCCAAAAATACATCAATCGATTGAAACTAGTGCAGAATGCAGCTGCTAGAATCTTAAATAGGAAAAGAAAAATCCAAGCACATCTCTCTCCAGTTTTGATGTCACTACATTGGTTACCTGTGTCATTTAGAATTGATTTTAAAATACTGCTTATTGTTTACAAAGCCTGAAATAATATCACTCCATCCTATGTTTCAGAATGTCTTTTACCTTACACTCTAAATCGTACCCTTAGATCTTCAAATGAGTGTCTGTTAATTATTCCAAGAGCTAAACTTAAAAGAAGTGGTGAGGCAGCCTTCAGCTGTTATGAACCTAAAATCTGGAATAGCTTGCCAGTAGGAATTTGCCAGGCTAATACAGTGGAGCACTACTAAAATCACATTACTTTAACATGGCTTTCTCATAGCTTCATTTTAGTTTGATGGTCTGTATGTTCAATTAATTATCATTATCATTCATGGTGACTTTGAAATCCGCACTAACCTTTCTCTTTTGTTCTTTTTCTGTTTTTTGTGGTTTTGATCTGCGCCACCACCACCACCTGATCAAAGCACCATGATGTCCCTACATTGATGGATTAAAGGCCAGAAGTCCACATGACCGTCATCATCAAGTTCTTTCATGTGAACCCTGAATACAACGAGGACTGATTGAGGTTATTTATGTTAGGTAGAATGCTTAGAGGGGGCTGGCAGTCTCGTGGCCTCGGAACCCCTGCAGATTTTTTTTTTCTTCAGCCATTGGGAGTTTTTCTTGTTTTTTCTGTCCTCCCTGGCAATCAGACCTTACTTTTATTCTATATTAATTAGTCTTCCCTAATTCTATTTTCTTATTTATTTTGTCCTTTTCTTCTTTCTTCGTCACTTTGAGCTACATCATTTGTATGAAAATGTACTACATAAATAAATGTTGTTGCTGTTATGTTATATTCATCCCCATCTTTGTTATTTACCCAGATTTCCATTACTGCTATAATATCACAATTTACTTTTACACTATTTTTTGTTCCTTCATGTACAGTTAAACCTGGCCTGTTCTAAACTCCCTGACCTGCATACCCTAGTTTAAACAATTCTTGACTAACCTACTCATATGCCTCCACAACAAATGGGTGTCCCTCCAGTTTAGATGTAACACATCGAGGCACAACTGAGTCTCAATGCCTTATAAATCTATACCATCTTACCCTACACCAAGATTTGAGCCACATGTTAAGCCGTCTAATTTCTGCAGTCTTACTTGGACTGGTGCTTGGCACAGGCAGAACTTCAGAGAAGACTGCCTTGTCAGTTCTGCTCCTCAGTCTGGCACCTAACTCCAACATGGACAATGAGTACTGGATTCACCCCTGCTCTGGCCAAGATCCTATCAACCTTCCGGAGAGGTCTCCCAACTGAGCTCCCTCTTTCTGGAAACTGGTTTTGAAACTTTTGAGATGGATTTGTGAAGTTACAAAAAAGGGCAGAATAAGAAATGGGACAATCAGAGGTACAACAAAAGTAGTAGAGATAACTAAGAAAGTACAAGAAAGTAGGATGAAATGGTGTGAATATTTGATGAAGAGAGGCAATGGATATTTGGGTAAAAGAGTGATGGGAATGGAAGTACAGAGGGTAGAGAAAGCGGGTGAAACTGAAGGAGGGGTTGATAGATAACACAAAAGAAGACTTGAAGAAAAAGGGTCTGACTGGGAGGGAGGTGCAGGACCTAGCTGTATGGAGAAGGTCAGTCAGACACAAGGACAGCAAAAAAAAAATGTAAAAAGACAAAGATAAAGAAAAAAAAGGCTGAACATAACCTGCATGTCTGTAGAGATACTGTAGAAAATCCCAAATACACATGGAGAGAACATGCAAACTCCACATCAGCAAGAGAATCTAAGCCATGATGATTCAGCCATGATGATGCAGCACCAATCACTAGCCAGCTGGGTGAGACCAGTGGATGCAAGGCAAAAGTAACATCTTAGGGACTACAACAGATTACGTGTTTACCTTGTGGAGTACAGATAGGTCTGTTTCACTTTCAGGAATGATGACAGAGTCAAACTGATCTCAGGTCATACAAGAAATATTTTTTAAAGAAAATGAGTTAATCTCATCTGAAGTATTAAATCAACTGACTTCAAAGCTTCTGTGACTCTGAATTGGTATAACTGAGTTTGAAAATGTTATGTTAATTTAGTTTACATGGTAAGAAAAAACAAATCCCCAGAAATTAAAGGAAGGAAAAAAACACCAAGTGCTGAGAGCAGAGTTCATGCAGGTGGAAGATTCAGCTAACAGTGTCGTTATTATGAAGTGATCCTGGGTTGGGCATTTGGATATGTATGGAGGTCTGCTAAATTCCAAAATTAAGCTAACACTTCATTTTTTACAGATTTTTTTCACTTGGTGCACAAATTACCTTTTCTGGTTCGCACTGTCCAAAATCATGCCCCTGCCCCGTGTTCTAACATTAATAACATGACAATTGTAGCCTAGAATTATAAAGCATGAAAATAAAATTGAATCCTTATTTGCTTCCAGGAGAATCAAGTCATCCTACCCATATAAACTGACAATACATTATTTTCTTTGTAAACATAAAATTGTTGTGTGAATCTAGGCGCTGTCCTTTTTCACAAAGGACATCCACGTGCGCAAAGCAAACAGTTATATTTTTCTTTGAGAGGTGTTGCGACATGGTCACCTGACCATCCTGGCAGTCAAAATCGTTATTTGCTCTAGCTATCGACCAGTCAGTGTGCTTGGATCTCCTAGTCTTCTGAAAGGCTTTAGAGAAGCACTCAATGATAGTGGCTTTCTAGTACTCTGAACTAGATACATGAGCTATGATAGAGGATGGAGTTTTACTAAAAGGTCCACAGAGTGGTTTCAGCCTCTGAACAATATGTCCTCTGTAATGGTATGTGCCCACCATAATAATTGGGTGTAAGTCACAATATATGTCAGGTGTGCTTAACTTCTGTCCTGTAGGGCTGCAGTGACCATGGGTTGTTCAACCACTAGTCAGATCAACCTTGATCAAACACTGTACTGAAGGTTGCCACCTTTTAGATATTTTGGTTATGTAATTACACAAGTGGAAATTAAACTCAGGCAGCACATTCTCTTTAGTAATTTGACATTTAAATGTTTGTCCCCTCTTTGCTTGTATAAACTTTATTTTAATGACATAATTGAATTGCATTTTAGTGACATTTTCAAACCTATTAAATCTAATTTAATGTAGCATCTGTATTTTTTTGTCATAGATTTAGCTTTTTTCTGTAGATTTTTCTATTTAATTTATTTCGATTTTAATCGATTAACAAGGTTCAGACAGAAGACTTTAAATTGTAACTGTATGATGTGTGAAACGTGTGCATGCGTGAATGTGCTATGCAGTGAACAAGAGAGTTAGGTGAATAGAACAGAATCATACAGATATGTGACAAATTATCTCACACAAATTATAGAAGAGAGAAAATTACAAGATACACAAGATAATTTTCAAACATGTGAGATATGTTAATAACACAGCTAATAACAACTTACCAGAGGCAGAGAGGCTTTGTGAAGCATAAAATGAACTAAGAAATGAAACAAGAGAAATTCACATTTTGAAGAATAATCTTCCAATCCCTGGAATCACATTTGGAAACGGTGTAACCTACAAAACATAGCCACTTGGAAAGAGTGCAGTGAAGTTATCACTTGAGTAACTACACCAGTGTCCCCTTTTAAAGTATTTAATGTCAATAATAACTTGTGCAATGCCTGCCTGTATTCTTTCATCATCATCAAAGATTCACTTAACTCCCTTGTTTGGACTGCCTGATTCCAGGTATTGTAGTTTCTTGGGAGAATAATGGCGACTTCTTTGAAGTCTCCCATGACTTTATTCTGGCTTTATTGCACCCAGAGACTTCTCTTCTGAGTTATTCTTTGCACCTTCCGAACCTATTGCCCCTAGTGGCCGCGGCACACCATCTCTAACATCTTTTCGACTTCAAGTGTATATGGGCCCTGTCAGGTCTTTATGTAAGCATGCCGGAGTGACCTGAGGCAACTGGACTTCTTGTGTGCTATCTTTTCCACTTTTTCTGCGATTAGTTACCCTTCCCCAATAAAGCAAACTGCTGTCTACAAAATTTCACCTCGGGTCACGGGTTTCCTTTAACCGTTTCCTTTAGCATTATATGAACCCGAGTTTTAATTTTTATATTGGTAACTGCGCTCGTTTTCTTTGCAAATGGTGTGAACATCTCTGAGTGTGCACAGATGAAAATAAACAACGATTATCTCCTTTCTGATTTGGAAATCAGCTATTAAAAACAAAATAATAATAAAAAAAACTAAAAGCAAATATATAATCTTTAATTTTCGTTGGTATTTAGCGCTTACTTCTCCAACACATGTAGCCTCACTTACCCAGAGAGCAATTCTTCCTCCGTCCTGCCCCTTAAACTTTAGCATTCTAACCAATCACAGCCCTGCACGTGAAGGTCTGTGTTATTGGGCAGGTTCCTTACTGTGTGTTGGTTTCCCGTTAGTTAGGACTTGGCTGCATCTTATTTGCAGTTCTGCTGATACGCATCAACAGAAAGACCAGAAGTGCCTTTTTGCAGAAATTGGTCGTCGATTTGCTTTCCTCGGTTGTCAGCGTTATGGCTCTCGTTGTTTTGATGGTGTCGGTTCTGGTGCTGAGCGGTCTCGCACTCAGCAGTGACGTGCTGGAGCTCGGAGACAGCGACTTCGACTTTTCGGTGCGGCAGCATGAGACCATGCTTGTGGAATTCTTCGCTCCCTGGTGAGGAATAGCGGCACGCTATTGACGGGTAAAAGCAGGGAAATGTGATGTTAGTGGGACATAAAAATTAGCGTCCCCGCGAGAAGGTGCGCTGCAGAAAACGGTCGACGAAGACAGTGCCGTCGCCACGTTTAAGTAGACCTGCACGTCAGGTGTGGATGCTGCAAAGTCTTGTTTTTGTGTTAGTGTTCAATGAAGGACTTAGTGACAGCGTTTCTTCTCTTATGATAATTTCAATTTTCTTTTGCGTATCTAACACGTCCCCTAGATAAAACATTATAAACAAAAATTTTCTGTTGCTGAATGAGGTGATAACGACAGAAATAATTACCAGCATATTAATGAAATATTGCGATCAGATTTACTCCACTCCGCAAAAACATGTTAGTGTTCCAATTTCACGACACAACTTTATTTTGAAAGCTTAAGGGTTTGGACCAGACATCCTTAGTGATGCATAGCTGTATCTTAGTGTACTTTGAAATTGTACAAAGAATTGACGCACATCACAGCGCCAATTTGGTTGTTGCTAGCGCAGGTTTCCATAACAGTGAATTAATTGGCATCTTATAGCTGAAAATAGAATTATTTGAGTAATACAACTGCCTCACACCTATGGACCTCGTTCAGTTTATTTCTGTGATACTATTTACTGTACAGTATTTGAATATTTAATACGTTTAACTGTAGGTTGGTCCGGAGTGTGCAGATGTCGTCATATGTAGGTAGGGTTCCCACCTTGTGGCGTCTCCATCTCTCAGGGATCCTGCTGTTAAAATGAGGGTATAAAAATGAGTCGTATTTTATTGGTCGAGCATTGCGTAGGTTTACTTGGTTGTTTGTAGTTTAAAATGATCATCATTCAAAAGTACATTATGCATGTAGAATAATAGCCAAAGGTAACTCTTGTATGTAAAGGCTTGTACTGCAGTCATTTCCTTGGTCGTGTGTGTAGTGGTGTGGTCGGTTGGTGCTGCTGTTGTTCCTGGTGGAATGGCAGAGGATGTGGGATGTGAAGAAAAGGGCTGGTGGGGGCAAGATTAAGGCTTATTTTGCATGTTGTTAGCTCATCATTTTGACATATTCATTTCTTTTTAACTTTGTTACATAAAAAAGTGGTATGGAATTGTCCATACAGTACTTCCATGTAAGTTTCACTTTAGAGATACCACAGGAAATCACTCAATAGATTTTACAATATAATAATAAAACAATTGATTGTATTGTACAATATAGAATCAAGTACAATAACATTTATTTACACAAATAGAGTACAATGAACAGGACATTGAATGAAGTTAACAACAAAGTAATATTTAATTTGAAAGTAAACACATTGGATTAAGGGAAGTAAAGAAACTGCATTGCCTTATAGATTGGTTCAGGGATAGCTGTGTGTGATGACTTTTACAGATCTAGGTATGTGTGTGTTTTCCGTGTGCTTCATTATCCATCATGTGCTCAGGTATGGCAAACATGCTACAAGCTAGCTATCTTTACTTATAAATTTCTTTGAGTGTGTCAGTGCATGTGCATGCATGTATATTTAAATAAATGTTGTGTCTGAAAAATTACTCATGTAAAATTTTTCCAAATGAATAGGCCTGGTCCTATGACTAAACGAAGCAGATGGAAAAATCCCTGTTAAGTTAAACAATTTCTATGGTAGTTATCACTGGACATGGGTCAGAACATTTTGGAAGAATATTATTTGAAAAATATGTCAGTTTTTTCATGTTATCATTGTACAGAAGCTTCCACACATACACAAAAAGACACCATGCTATTGTAAACTTTTCTTGACGTTTTGAACATCTTAAAATCGGAGTCTGAATATTACCCGATAACGAATTTTTGATCCTAGCACCAGACTTCCATTTACATGGAAAGAAACACAGATCACAAACAGTGTAAGTAGTATAATAGCCCATGTTCTAAGTTGTGTATTTGTAACAGGTACTTTGGAATTATTGTTTGAGCGTGCATTCTATCTATCCATATACTCTGTGTATGTGTGTGTGTTTTTGTGTGTATATAGTATTAAATGGTTAGAAGTCACACCGTTAGTACCAAGAAGAGATATAAATAGATAAGTAAAATGTTTTGATCCACTTGATGAAGCATAAGTTAGATTAAAACCTTCAAGTTTTTGTTATTTATAGTTTAAGTGTGTGTGTCTCAATGTATACACATTTTATGCCATAGAGGGCAAATGTTTCAAACTATCACTGTGCCAGAACTTCAGAAAATCTAAAAATATAACAAATAAGAACTTTCCTCAAACACAAGAATTACAAATTACAAAAAAAGAAAGAAGTCTGACTTGGCTAATGCCAAGAGAGCAGTAACAGTGAGGCATCATAAAGGCATATTGTCTTAGGTATGAAGGATCCACAGGAGTGTTTCTCTCCCACCTTGCTGAACAATTAGTTGGCTAAAAGTATTTAGTGATAGTGTTTCATAGAGGGGATGTGCAGTATTGTGTACAATGTCCATTGTCTTTATTATCTCTTTTGGTACTACCTCTGGTGAATGAAGAATGCATCCCATCAATGAGCCAGCCTTCCTAATCAGCTTCTTGATTTGGTGGGTCTTTCTAAGACTAGTTACTGTTACTAGAACAGTCTAGCCTGTCATTGATCTGGAGCCCCAAGAACTTGTAGCAGTGCATCATCTATAACTCCTCTCCATAAATAGTGACCAAGCAGAGAGGCTGATTGCTGCTGCGAAAGTCAATAACCATGGTTTTGCTGATGCTTACACTTTTGTCTCATTCCCCCTGTCAATAACATGCCTTTTATACATTATCATTGGTGAATTTATTTAAATGATATAATCTGCTGTTATGTATAGTATATAGGCTATAGTACAGAGTGAACAGAAAAGATGACCGACTGTTCCTTGTGTTGTGACACAGTCCTTGAGCCTCACAAACTGCATTCTGCCACACAATTGGCCTGTTATTCCGGACACCATTAGCACATTGACCTGTGCACCCCTAACGTAACTCCTAATAGTAGTGACTAGATGGTATTGAAGACATTGGAGAGATCAAAAAACATAATCCTCTCAGTGCTGTCAGCTTTGTCCAGATGGGAATAAGCACTTTGGTAGAGTGGAGACAGATAATTGTATCTTCTGCTGCAGTCTTTGATCAGTAGGCAGATTGCAGTGGGTGCAAATGGTCTTTGACAACAAGACTCATATAGTTCAGCCTCTTAGTCTACATGGTGTGGGATGTAAGGGCCACTGGTGTAGTCATTAGGTGAAAATATGCCTGCCTTCTTTGGAACTAGATCAATAAAGTTCTGCTGTTAGAGAATTGTGGCAGTGTATTAGTCCTCTCAGACTTGTGTGGTTTTGTTTTTTTTGTTCATATTGTATGTTGGTGTTGTACTACTGTTAATAGAGAATATATTACCATTGCTATACTCTAGGAGATAATGCAAGTAAATATTTCAGTGTACTATGAACATAATACACTAATAAATTTGAAATTGAACATGAAGCTGTTAATTTTTATTATTACTTTTTCATTTGTTGATCTTTCCATGCATGAGGAAGCCTGTAACTAAGCATTTAATTATACTAATGTACATATGATAATATGCAGTCAGGTCCATAATGCATAAAAAAATCTGTCATTCCTAAGTGGCTCATATGATATTTTTGGTAAACCCCTTAAATTAAAGCTGAAAGTCTACATTTCAATCACGAATAATTGATTTCTTTCAAATCCATTGTGGTGGTATACAGAGCCAAAATTATGAAAATTGTGTAACTGTCCAAATACTTATGGACCTAACTGTATATAAACTAATAACTATTATGTGAAACCATACAATTTAAGCTTTACCTAGAAAAAGAAAATTCACTTTGCTGACATTATGAATTTACATTTCTCTTTCTTTTTGTATTTTGCATGACTTCTTTATTTTGCAACATTTGTGTTCTTTCTGTCAGATGCAATTTATTTGATTTACTGCACCTTTATTTGATGTACTTTAGTTGGAATTAAATGCTTTTGAATTATTCATTTTTAGATAAATGGTCATCGTGTAAAACTGAATACCTGTATAATTTTTTCTTAAGCAATATTTTTTTTTGTTTGCAACTTTAAGAAAACTGTGCTTTTTCAGTTTAAATATTAGGGGGTTAAATTTCTAGAGACGCCATGATACAATATTGGCTCAATACTTGGGTTATAGTATGATGATATTGCAGTTTTCTTTGTTTTATTAAGTGTTGTGAATCAATTCTGTAATAGATATAATATTACTCTTTATTTGACTAAATCTAAAATTGAAATCATGTCCTTGTAGGCAAAAATGTCAGCCTATTACACCTATTAAGAAAAAAACCTTGGCTTAATTCATACCACTTGCATATTTTATTTGTAGATGCATATTTCAAGTATTTCAGCAGTCTCTGCAGTAACATGTAACAGCTGCACATTTACGACACATAACATGTACATTTCTGTATTTAGATTAAGCTCTTTACAAGTCCTTGTTATATGTTTGTTTTAGGACTGCCAAACAGTGATAGGGGTTTTAATGTTTCATAATTAATGTGTTATTTGGATTCATACAAATATATATTTCAAATTGTTAGTGCTATACACATGTATATTGTATTTATGTAAAGTAGGTATAGACTATTGCCATGCTATCTTTGCAGTATTATTAAACTTTAATATCTAAGAAAAAAAAACCTATTGGATACACAATTGTTCTCAAATACTGATAAAATTTCAATGTTGATTTATTAACCATGGTGGGGCCTAATGCTTAGAATCTCCTTACATTTTTTACATTCTTGTATATGAAGTATAGCGAAAATATAGATAGATAGATAGATAGATAGATAGATACTTTATTAATCCCAAGGGGAAATTTACATACTCCAGCAGCAGCATACTGATACTGATAGAAACAATATTAAATTAAAGATTGATAACAATGAAAGTATAACAGACAGACAATAATTTTGTATAATATTAACGTTTACCCCCCACGGGGGTGGAACTGAAGAGTCACATAGTGTGGGGAAGGAACGATCTTCTCAGTCTGTCAGTGGAGGAGGACAGTGACAGCAGTCTGTTGCTGAAGCTGCTCCTCTGTCTGGAGATGATCCTGTTCAGTGGATGCAGTGGATTTTCCATTATTGACAGGAGCCTGCTCAGCGCCCGTCGCTCTGCCACGGATGCCAAACTGTCCAGCTCTGTGCTTACAATAGAGCCTGCCTTCCTCACCAGTTTGTCCAGGCGTGAGGCATCCCTCTTCTTTATGCTGCCTCCCCAGCACACCACCGCATAGAACAGGATGCTCGCCAAAACTGCCTGATAAAACATCTGCAGCATCTTATTGCAGATGTTAAAAGTATATTGAAAATATTGGAATCCTGCAAAAATTCCATTTTGAGATTTTGCCAAATCTCAATGTTTTAGACTGCCTAAGTCCGAAAATACAATTTTTGGAATTATGCCTGTGTGTGTGTATGTAAACACAATAACTTTTTAGTACGCTTTCATTTAGGTCAACCAAATCTTGCATACAAGTATTAGGTACAAAACATAGATTTCTATCAAGTTTTGGGCTATTTCCATTAACCAGAAATGGTACTTTACCTTTTGCTCATGAAGCTGCAGAGTCCGATTTATTCAACTTTACTTTTATAATAATTATTCAATATTTTATTGATTTGATTTGTTGTTGATTGTTCTTTAATGTACATAATATAAAAATATAATCATTGTCTTGCTGTTTACTCCTCAAATATCCATCCTTATATCTGACTATATGAGAAAGACTAGGGAAGACCACTCCCGATTGTTGTTTTATAATTTTTGAAGAAGATTAACCACCTCTTCTCTTGTATATCTTCATTGTGGCTCAGGCCAGACTTACATTTAATGCAGAGAGGAACTTGGCCCAGTTTGATATGGGTGCAAGCAAAGCACTTGCAGGAGGTTTCACTGCCTTCTCTTCTAATTGCAGTATAAATCAGTATTCAAGTGAAAGCTGTAGTTGGAGAGCCCTACTTTGTAGTTTTCTGGGGTGCTTGATTTTAATTTTCATGTTTCATTTTAATCTTTCTTCACTACAACCCTATAAAATCCAAAATTAACCCAAGCCCTTAAACAAGAACAGATCATTTGATATATAAACTTCTGCAGTCATTATAATGCTTTTTGTTATGCTGGAACTATTAAAATGCCCTGTTTATGCAATACCACAGATTTTAAAAGGTCATAAAAGACTAATTCAGTTACCATCTTGAACTAAGGCCTGCTTCATTCTTATAACATACCAATGTATTCCACAGGAGAAGGCTGCACTGGACTTTTATTTTTATATTTTTTTGTTAAATACCCATTCTTACCCTTTTTTAAATAATTCATCCCTCTTCCACACAGAACTAACTTCAGAATTTCAGTCTTGCCTCCTTTTGTTGGCGGCACTAAAGTTATGTCTTGAGCCACAAAATATGAAGTCAGATCATCCACCCCTCAATCAAAAGACACTTTACTAGAATGCATGCCTCGAAGTATCAATCAAAAGCTGCGTAAATTCAGTAAAACCTTTACTAGAAATGATATTGTGCTCGAATATCCTATGTTATGTTTGTGCTTTTATAGTAAATGTCAGCTTAATTTCTCTTTTAATATACAGTATATGAGACATTTCAAACGTGATGTGTCTGACATACATATTTTGTACGCTAAAACGTTCAAACACCTGGGACACCAAGCAAACAGCAGATTTCCTTTCTCATCATGAAAAAATAATTGCCATATGTCTAACTTTTCATTTTTCATTTCAATATTTTTAAAATCTTTTGTTTATAAGCAATACATTTCAACACTGGCAGTGCTTTTTATAGCTGCCTATGCCAACTTGCAGTTGCACACTGACTTAACCAAGGACGCTTTCCTTCAAAATAAGAGCTGGTCTTGCTATATGTACTGTGATAGGCAGCTGGGCTGGAACACAATCGAATAAAAAAAAAACCATGTGTATCTGCATCCTATTGTTTCAATACAGGCTCCTGCATGTCGTGAATTTACTAGCCATGTTACATGTTGCCACTAAATGTTTTGTATAGTGCATGATTAATTGGTCTTTGGTTTTTATCTTTTTTTTTTTTTTTTTTTTACTTTTTATGCCTTATTGTTTATGTACACATTCTGCACACCTAAGAACAGTTTTCTAATACGAGATAACTTGTATATAAACATAATTTATAAATATGTTCTCTTTTGTGAAAAGAGAGAAAAAGCTGTGCAAAAAGAATGTGTTCTTGATTTCAGAAAGCTATGCAAAAGTTGTTGTCCAGTTACCAATATAAAATGCTAAAGCTTTTTATATTTGATAGAAATTGAATATCAGACAGAATCTGCAGTGGAATTCTTGTAGATAAACTCAAATTATGTTTTAGCAAACAGATAAACTGCAATTGACAGTGTCTGCAATTGAAAGTACAGATGAAGTAAACAATATTCTTGCCCTACCTGTTTCACGGGTTTCATACTGTATCTGGGAGGGTGTCTTTAAGAATGTCAGGATAGCAAGTGGAGGAGCATCTTCAGATGTGGCAGATGTTCTACCATTGGAGCACTAGCGATGTTGATCGAATTCATATTGCATGTTCAAATGGTCAAAATTGACCGTTTGAATTAACGCTTTATTTCTGAATATTTTCTGTCCAAGCGCTGAAATGGTGGAAATTTTGGAAAGCCAACATTGATACTGATGTTGTACAGATAGATTACACTGTAATAAACATTTAGTGGACATTGCATATACTGTAGCCCATAGTGACAACATATGGTCCCAACAGTGAGCATATCATTTATAATACTGTATGCTAAAAGCTAAAGATAACAAATATATTTCTAACATTATAGAAACATTCATTTTGAAGCACAGTTAATATAGGTAAGAGTTATGGTGGTGGTGTAGTTTTTCACAGGGAGAGAAAGTTTTCAGTTTCTCATTCATTGTATTATGTCTCAAATGTATTTTTTGTGATTTGAGTACATTATGAAAACAAATTGAACAAATGAAGTTCCTCCACAATGACTGTCCAAATACTAGCACATTTCTGCCATAATTTACCTGGAAATTTCATGATATTGTCTGTCAAAGAAGTTAAAATAAGTAATTAAGGACATGATTTGTGCCATTATAAGTAGTTTATCTTGAATGAAGACATGTTTCTATTATGAGAACCAGGTTTACTAACAGAGTACCAGATATTGTACACTCATGTTTATTAGAACCTGTCACAGCTAATGGACACAGAGTAGACTTCGTATTGGAAAAATAACCAGTATGAAAAGGTTAAGAAAAAACTCTCTTTTTCCTTACCTAGTAATGACAGTTGTATCTTTCTTCATGTATGACTGTTTATTTTATATGGTTGCATATACTTGTATAGTCCCTAGAGTGTGACTGATGTAATAAGCAGATTATATCTGTAACCATCAAGTATCCCTTGTGTGTATCTGAATTTTGAGCACAGTGTTCTCATCTGCTAGCTAATTAAGGTTTAAGAAATATAGTACTGTACATGTATTTCTTAAGTGTGTGATGTGACTGCATACATACTGTATTTCTTACCAGAATGTCACAAACAAATCATGCACCATTCTTGTTTTTACTTTTAATTTAGGATTCTTGGTCCTTGCTTAATTTATGAAAAGGTGACTATCACTTACACCACAACAATATATCAAACTACTATTTAAATCTTAAGTGTTCAGGCTTGTTCTACAGGGAATTGGAAGTGGCTTTATTGGAAAACTAAAGGGTGTCCAGGAAGACATTGGTTTGACCCTAAAGACCACAAATTGTGTTAACTGATGGGAAAAAGTTTCTAGCCATCTTCGAGCATGCATATTTTGAGACCTTTCAGCTTTCCAAAAGTAAATTGAAAGAGACATTCAAGTCTGAAAGGAGCAAATAAACTACATTATTCAAATCACCTTGTTTAACTGAAGTGTGATTACCTGCCTAGCTACAGTCTGGCCTGATGAACAACATCACACTGTTTTCCAAATGCATATTCTCATGATCCTCCAGAATAGATGTGGTTATGTACAAAAACAAGGTACTGTATAAGAATGTGACATATAATTAAAGGAAACATCTTCATTCAGCTACACACCATTGGGGTGCATTACATTTTTCCAACACTTTTCCACACTCACTAGGTTTACAGTTATTGTGAAGAATCGATATATTATTTTTACACATGTATTCTTTAGAGCTCACATTTCAGTCATTGCACCCATTTTTGACAAAGAGCCATAAAATACCAATCTCCCCCATACAATATGCATGACAGGAATTCAGAAGATGCAACAACTTGTTGATGCTGTTTAGTGATGTGTCAGAACAAATGTACAGAAAAATACAAGTTTCTGTTTTTTTAACTAATGTGCATGTTACCATCAATGTGTAAAGTTAGGTATTGTGTAGAATGCCTAGGAAATCTATATAATGTCGAAATTGGGATGTCAAAGTGTGAAACGATTAAAATTTTAAACATTTCCTAGGTATTCTATGCAATGCCAAAAGGCAAACTGGTAAGTCATTCTGTAAAATGCCTAGTGAAAGTATGTAGCATATTAAAGTAACACAGACATTTAATGCTTTGCCTAAAACATCACACTTTCTGTAGAATGCCTAGGCATTCTATACAATACCTGCTTTTCACACATTGTTGGTAACCTATACATAAATAACATAAATATTAGAGGAAAAACAACTGACCATAGAAAAGCTTTCTTTTGTTCTGTTTATTTAGCAAGAAAACCCAACAACATGATTAAATTAAGATAACTAACACCATACGTTATTACAGGAATGTTAGCCTGAAATGACTGCTGCTTATCTAGACTTTTTTTTAATAAACTAGGGAGCTTCAGCCCCTGCTCGCTTTGCTCGCCAACCCCCTGTGTTTGGTTTTCCAGATACAGTGGAACCTCGTTCACGACCATAATTCGTTCCAAAACTCTGGTCGTGAACCGAAGTAATTTTCCCCCATAGGATTGTATGTAAATACAAATAATCCGTTCCAGACCATACAAACTACGTAAATATATTTTTTTAAAGATTTTTAAGCACAAATATAGTTAACTAGCAGAATACCCGTGCTTCGCAGCGGAGAAGCAGTGTGTTAAAGAAGTTATGAAAAAGAAAAGGAAATATTTTAAAAATAACGTAACATGATTGTTAATGTAATTGTTTTGTCATTGATATGAGTGTTGTTGTCATATCTATATATATATATATAAACCACCAAGAAAAGTAATATTGCAACAATGCATGCTACAAACCGATCGCTGTAAACAGAAGTGGAGGATAAAATCCAGTAGAAAAAAGTCCATTAAATACAACAAGGTTAAAACAATGCTTAGATCTGTCTCTTTAAAAAAACAAGCCTTATGTGTCCAGCTGTCTTTCTCTCACGCGTGTGTGTGTGTGTCTCTCCCTCCCTCACGTGTGTGTGTGTGTGTGTCTCTCTCTCTCTCTCTCGCTGCACAGGGAGAGACTGAACACGTGCGGAAATCATCAGCGCACACAAACCGAAAGGGAAACTGGCTTGTTCGTATACCGAGTCTGTGGTCATGAACAGATGTAAAAGTTTGGCGAACGTTTTGGTCGTAAACTGATTTGTACGTGTTCCGAGACGTTCGTGAACCGAGGTTCCACTGTACACACTTTTAAGATTTTTTTTTTTCTTTGAATTGTTGTTATTTCATTAGTTTCACTTTTATTTCAGAACTTCTGTAAAAACAATATTTGGAATCTTGCGAGTCCCAATATGCTGAATCTTTTTAATGAGGTCAGTGAGACATGTGTTTAATGACTTTGTACCATAATTCAGGATAGGTTTCTTTGTTTGGAGTTTCAGCACAGACAAAACGATCTACATCATCAGCAGTTAATCATTTTTTTTACAAAGTAACCAATAAATGCATGTGCGGTAAACTCCGTTTTTGAAATTCTCAAGATTCTTTTTTTGTCAAATGCATAGTTATATAGGACAACATGCAGTGAAATGCATCCTCATCCGCTTATCAAAAACTGTGAAAAGTTAGAAGAATGTCAGATTAACAAAAAGTCATAGATTGAACGATAATAGTATAGTAGAACATAATAAATAAGTCAAATTATGTGAATAAAGTAGAATTAAGTGTTAAGGTGCAATAGTGCAGTGATTATTGTGCAAAACCAAAGTTAGACAGGTGCATAGTTAAATGAGGCAGTTTGTGTGTTTGCG
This sequence comes from Polypterus bichir lapradei, assembly GCA_026402145.1. Lineage (NCBI taxonomy): Eukaryota > Metazoa > Chordata > Cladistia > Polypteriformes > Polypteridae > Polypterus > Polypterus bichir. Next base: position 98,504,942 of record JANRMT010062813.1, read on the forward strand.
CTACTGTGATCTTTACTTTCTTTTTTTTATACTTTCTAATTTTCCTACTTTCATATCCTTTAACTTTCTCCACATGTGTATCGCGCTAACATTTTTTTTTTTTTTTTTTTTTTTTTTTTGAACCTTTCGAATTCCACTGCTTTCATTATCTCAAACCTGCTCTGCATGTGTTTAGCGCCAACGTTTGTGAACGTCTTTATGAAGTTCTACTTTGTCTTTTAATTCTAAGCCGGATTGGACATGCTTTTTTTTTTTTTCAATTCCACTTGTTCCGGGCTGATAATTACTTTCCTTATTTTCTGAATTTGCACCTAGATTATTCTTTTTTGCTCTTTTTTCTCTCAAACGCTTTTGAGTCTCTTTTCTCTGTGCTGCTTTCTTCTTTGCTTAGTCTGCGACGTTTCATTTATAACGTACTGTCCTTATACGCTTTATATGCGCTGAGAGCCCTGGATCTGTGTGTGATCAAATCCTTTAGACGACTGAATGTTTTGCTGCCTCTTGACTCATTTGATATTGATTGTAAGTAGGGCGTGTCTTGCACAAATCTCATGTTCCACGTCATTGCAAGACGGTTCTGGGTCCATCTCTTGGCACAAAGTCTCATGTTTAAAGTTCAAGTCGCCGTTTCTTTTAAATATCTTACGAGATCTTAAAGTGAAGATCATGTCTCAAAGCTCTTGTGTTTCTCTCCAGGATTTTTTTTTATAATAGAGAGAGATAAAGACCAAAAGATTTTGTTTTTTCACATTTGACTGTCCTATCTGTCTGATGCCTGCAAATGTCTTTCCATAACAGTCATGGAGTGCTGGAGCTAACCCCAGTAACATCCTAAAGCAGGGCTCTCTTATAGCAAATTATAGGTCTTAAGAAGCAACCAATGATAGTGCATCTTACTGACTTCAAATATATATTTATGCAAGAGTGATAGAAAACTATTGTCAAAAATGAGAATACGAAATAGTATTAGTGGCATTGTGTCAAGATGAAATTTAATATTTAGGGATTTGCAAAAGTGTTAATATTCTATTTGAAAAATATGTGGAATTTCACATTTCTAAATTTATATATAACCTCTCAATCAAATAATTTGGTGGTAATTGATAGCCTAAGTGATATTTGCAGATTGATCATGCAGCTTAATCATTTATTGTCTTTCAGCACTAATCAAGACAATTCATGCTGTTTTTTATGAAAGTACAGTAAATTGCATTTCAGCAGGCCAGTTTTATACGGCAATACCTAGTACTCCATAAAGATTTTTAAAAACCACATCCTCTTCATCATGCTACAGTGTTATTAAGTTGATAATCCTGTTTATGTAGTTTAAAAACAAATGGAAGGAATTTAGGGTTTTTAGTGCTGGCATATAATAAATAATTTAAATATTTTGCATACATTTGTACAGTAAATAAATGTTAATTGTGAATTTATAATTCACTGGCAATATATTTTACTCTGAACAGCTGCTTTTTCAGACAGATGTCTAGTGTCTTTTTTTCCTCCTGTTTATTTCATGTTACAGGTACAGATAGAAGTTAATAGAAACATCACAATTTAATCTTACTGTAATAACTGGTTAACACTATGATACTATTGCTATTGTATATGTTTTGTATTGCAGTATCTTCAACAATGCTGAAATTAGTAGTCCTCGTTGCTCCTTTCACACTTAGGCCGGGTTTATACTTCACACGACGCATGCTGCAGCAGATGCTCCTGCTACGCAAGCGTTAAACTGTTTATACTTGCGCGTGTACTTTACATAAATCTAGAAGATTCCACCAGGTGGCAGTGCAAGATATTATCATGGTGAGAACAGGTTTGACTTCGCTGGGTTGTGAATTGCCTGGAAAACCCATTAAATCCCGGTGACACCTTGCCGTAATATCTCTGAAAAGGATGTTTTATGATTAAATCCATCAATCCAGGGATGTGCCCATTCCAGCTAGCATTGGGCACGAGGCAGAAACAATCCCTAGACAGGGCATCAGCTCATCACAAGGTGAATACAAGCACTCACATACACTAGCATCATTTTAGTGTCGCCAAATCTGCATATCTTTGGAAGGAAACCGGAGCACACTGTGGTAACCCGGCAGGAAAACATGTAAACTCCATACTGGGAATACCAGCGACATGACTCCCTGCGAGACAGCAGTGCTACCGCTCTGCCACCGTGTCGCCCCCATGTGTGTAATTATTAACAGTGTTCATTATTTAAACGAAATTAACAATTTATCTGTAAAATGTATCATACATACTTTAATGCATTTCATCATAAAAGTGATAAGTATAAATCTAAGGATTCTAAATGTGCAGAGAGTTGGAATATAATACATTTAATGTGTTCTCTGTGGTGATCTGTTGCTTCTTGCTGTTGGGTCAAGAGGAAGTCCCAGAAGCTTGTAGCAATTAAAAACTGGGATGATGTTTACAATTGTCTGCTTTAATGATAAAGTAAACTACAAGGTTAAAGTGGACATTTTGAGATTTTAAAGCCGAAATTTCCACTTAAATCAGAAAATACACCTTTTCACCGTGTCCTTCATTTTTTTTCTTTGTGGCTATATATTATGTTGCTGTTGTGAAGTTGCAAAAACAAAAAGAAAGACGGCACAAAGATGGTTTGTGAGACTTTTAAAATGTATCTTGCCATTACGATGGGGAATATACAACACTTAAATATAAAAGCACCACGAATGCATCTGTATGTCGGCATTTTGTTTCACCACATTGAACCATTCATCAAACATCTAAGCGCGCACATGGATCCTGTAGGATCGGCATAGAGGCTTTCTGTCACATGTAGATAGTAAACAGAGAGTCGGTCACATTCCAACTTTTATCGCACTGCGCCCCTGATTTTTTGCTGGTACTGCAACTTGCACATGCGTCGCATTAATTTCTGAGGACCTGCTCAGAGGACACGTCAAATGAAAGCTGGTAAACCGCGGCAGCCATGATTTGTGCGCGTACGCATTCTGAGCATGAAGTATAAACGAGCCCTAACAAGAAACAGTATTCACATTAAAGGCATATTAGAGTAATGAATTTTGTTACACAAGCTCCAAAATAGATAAGTTTTATGGGCTGATACAACAAAATGCCTCATGTAATTTTCTGCATGTGTACTCTTTGTGCATGTGTGTATACTTGTTCATACAGTTTGTGAGACTTTAAAAAAACATAACTCCTGCATATATTGGTGAATCCAAATGAAACGCTTATTAATGCTGTGAATTGGCAGAAGCCTATTGATTTTAAGCAAAACCAGATTTAGTTCTACAGAGTTTAGGCTTTTGCATTTCTTTTGCAGTCATTAATGCTCCTAACTGCACCATAACTCCACAGGTCCTCTACAGATAATAAGAGTCATTTACGATGTGGCCTTGTCTGAATGCAAAATCCAAATTTTTATCGACTTGTTGCAGGCAAGCAAACTGTGTCTGGATGGCAGTATCTGCTTCCTCCATGTTCGATGCAGAATCACACTCACTTCAATCTGCTACCATGTCCGATGTAGCATCGCACTCACCTCCCACTGCTATTCCGTGTTCAGCCGGGTCCGTATTGAGCCTCCGGTCTGGGTAGGCTGTTGGTGCACATGACAGTGTGGAAAAGTTTGCTAGCTGTCCCAGGTCTTCTCTTGAGGATTCATCCCCCACCTCGCTGGACAACTCTGGTTCAATTTCAAACCTGGTTCCTTGATTGTCATTGTTTGTGGCAAGTCCCTCCCTATCCCCTACATGTGAAGGCGCTCTGCAGGTGGCCAAGACTCATGGGAAGAGGGCATTCCTTTTTCCTATTAGGAGTGGCCAGGGTGAGGTGTCTGATATGGCAGTCCAAACCTTAAAGTTCTTCCCTTTAAATTAAATATGAGTAATATATTGTTGTATGTCCCCATGGATGCAGCAGATGTTCACTTTTTGTGTGTGGCCTTATAAGGGGTTTGCCAATGTAATAGAGACCTTAAAATTGTCCTCCTTTACCTACTTGGGGGAAACTTGTGGGCTGAATACCTGGGCCAGACCGATAGCTATTGTTTGCGCAGGTGGGAGGTGGCACTCCCGAGGCCAGATGTCCCAGTTGATCACAGCGAAAGCAGTTGAGTTCAGTCCGCAGTATGGTGTTCACACTATGGTGTCTTCCACCCATGGCACTGGTGACCCTGAATGTCTGTGCTGGCTGGATCGAAATTGGGGTCAAGCCTGGGTAGTCCCTTTGTTTCCAGGTGGCTAGTGCATCCTGTAGTCTGCAGGTCAGATTCAGCAGCGAGTGGACGTCGTTCCATAGCATTTCATCACAAAGGCACTCGTCTATCACTGACAGGAATGCATCTGTAGTGACCTTCTCCACAATGCGCTCAAAAGGGTCTCCGCGGATCCAGCTTTGAATCAGGTCTACTAAGCCCTGGATCTGTCCTCGTAAAGGGCGATCTGGATCAATATGCCACAGACAAAACTGGCACCCCTTGGCCATCAGGTTCACAGCCATGCAGAGGAGGATCTATTGCTTCAGGAAGTTATAATCGTCAAGCCTTTTGGGAGGGATATTCCATATGACTTGAAGGGCTTCTCCGGTTAAAAACTGGGCCAACATAGCTGCCCAGGCTCCCCTGTCCCAGTACAACAATGTTGCCGTACATTCAAAGCAGAATAGGAAATACTCTGGGTCATCTGAGGGAGCCATTTTCGGAAGCACATGTCATGGCAGCGCCAGGGTGGGGCGGCTGCCTGAAGGCTCATTTTGAAGCGGGAGTTGCTGTATTACTTGGGGATCCATTGGTGCAAGGACCCCACTCTAGGTACCATGTGACATGTGAGTCACTGTCTTGTACCCCAAAACACAAGGCTGGGTCTTGGTACTTTAGCAAAACCAGCTTTATTTAGCTTAAAACAGGAACAGCAGTTATTTATTGTAGCGGGACCAACCACTCTCCTGTACACAGACACAGTAGTCAGGCAGGGTTGAGGCCAGGTTAGTGGCCAAGTAAGACTGTTCCCTGCATTTATAACGTTCCTTGCATCACCCATCGATGACAGGCACTTATAGCACGACTGCGATTGTTTCAGATTTGGTTCCGCAGCGATCCACTGTGGCGCTGTGAGCCTGTGGTTGCCCTGGCAACAGATAAGCAAGTGGTAATCAAGCTTTGGGACGCACTTCAGCATGTCGTCCTGTTGGGGGGGGGTCCCAAAAGAGTTCAGAAACCTCACAATACAAAAAGCCCATAAGGGTATATTGTGTTGTATCATTTTCTACAATGTATTTGATAGTGGAATAAACATTTTAGTGTTAGAAGAAAAAAATCGGGAGTGGTCTCCCCTAGACTTTCTCATATACTCCGATGTGGGGATGGATATTTGAGGAGTAAACTGTAAGACAATGATTGTATTTTTAGATTATGTACATTAAAGAACCATCAAAATCAAATCAAATCAAATTAATAATATACTGAACAATTATTATAAAAGTAAAGTTGAATAAATCGGACTCCGCTGCATGAATAAAAAAAAAAAAAAAATCAAGTATGTGTACAGGTAAAGTAATTTCCGGTTAGTGGAAATAGCCCAAAAGTTGTTAGAAATCTACATATTGTACCTAATACTTGTATGCAAAATTTGGTTGACCTAAGTAAAAGTGTAGTCAAGTTATTGTGTTTACATATACACACACACACACAGATTTAAGTCCGAAAGGTATTTTCGGACTCAAGGAGGTCTAAAACATTGAGATTCATTAAATTGCTAAATGAAATACTCAAAAAATTCCAGTACTTTCCCCTATAATTTTGTTTAAGAGAAAGTCAGGGAGGTCTAAAACGTCTAAAAATAAAAGGTCTAAAAATTCATCAAAATCGTGACATTGAATTTTTGGACAATTACAATACTTTCCCTATACGAGAAAGTAAAAAAGGAAGAGGAAGGTAATCTGTATTTATGACTGTAATTGCATTACAGTGGCTTAAGTTGCTTGTTTAAAAGTAATATCCATGGTTTTTATAATATGGGTAATGACAATAGGGAGAGAGATTAAGAAGGTAAATCAATGTAACTTCAGTAAAGTATTGTTACTTGGTCTTTTTGCTCCTTTAGGTGTGGTCACTGTAAGAAGCTGGCACCAGAATACGAAGAGGCAGCCACTAGGCTTAAAGATATTGTGCCCTTAGCCAAGGTGAGAATTCAGCTAATGTTTCAGATAGTATTTCACACTTAATGGAAAGTCAAAGTGGAAAATGTTCAAATTACGCTAAATGGTTTTTAGAAGATGTGCTCAACCAAGTCAAGAGTAAATTAACTAAGCTTAGTTAGCATTGTATAAAATGTATTTATTTGAAATAAACATAAAGCTGATTACTACTGATCAAAATAAAATCTATGTAGCAGTAGACATCACAGTAGAATAACTATATATGAAAGTTTATTCAGTTTAACTGCAATTTATTTTAATAAATTGTTTTTCATTTTCCGCCAAAGTGCAAAAATATTCATTATCCAATACTGGCAGTTTTTAATAAAATTCTCCACAAATATATATTTTTTTTCTTATCAATTAATTTTAGTCCACAAACAAAATTCACCAGGTAGTTTTTACAAATGTACCTTTTCACTCACTTTACCAGTCTGGTATATTTTTTTCTGTACAGCAGATCTATGTGTCTGGTGAATTTGTGACTTGATGCATAGATATAGATATAGATATAGAGATAGAGATAGATAGATATTACACATACATATAGACATAGATAGATATAGATATAGAGATCTATGTATATATGTATATGT
>JANRMT010062813.1:98526729-98699392 GCA_026402145.1 Polypterus bichir lapradei
TAACGGTCGACAACGTCCGCCATGTTGAACTTTCTTATTTATGGCACCATCTTCACGAAATTTGGTAGGCGGCTTCCCTGCGCTAACCGAAACCGATGTATGTACTTATTTCGATGGTATGACGCCACTGTCGGCCGCCATATTGAACTTTCCAACGTCACTAATTTTCCAACTTCTAACTTGTAGGTAGAAGGCTGACCCCATCTTCACGAAATTTGGTAGGTGGCTTTCCTGCGCTAACCAAAACCAATGTACGTACTTATTTCGGTGGTATGACGCCACTGTCGGCCGCCATATTGAATTTTCCAAACATCACTAATTCTCCAACTTCCCGTGTAGGTAGAAGGATGAAATTTGGCAGGGTCATTCCTTACAGCTTACTTACAAAAGTTAAGCAGGTTTTATTTCGAAATTCTACGCGTAACGGTCAACAATGTCCGCCATGTTAAACTTTCTAATTCATGGCCCCATCTTCACGAAATTTGGTAGGCGGCTTCCCTGTGCTAACCGAAACCAATGCACATACTTATTTCGGTGGTATGACGCCACTGTCAGCTGCCATATTGAACTTTCCAAAGTCACTAATTCTCCAACTTCCCGTCTAGGTAGAAGGCTGAAATTTGGCAGGCTCATTCCTTACAGCTTATTTACAAAAGTTAAGCAGGTTTCATTTCGAAATTCTACACGTGACGGTCATAACGGTCGATAACAGTCTACAACGTCCGCCATGTTGAACTTTCATATTTATGGCCCCATCTTCACGAAATTTGGTAGGTGGATTCCCTGTGCTAACCGAAACCGACGTATGTACTTATTTCGATGGTATGACGCCACTGTCGGCTGCCATATTGAACTTTCCAACGTCACTAATTTTCACAATGTCTGCCATGTTGAACTTTCTTATTCATGGCCCCATCTTCACGAAATTTGGTAGGCGGCTCCCCTGCGCTAACCGAAACCAATGTACATACTTATTTCGGTGGTATGACGCCACTGTCAGCCGCCATATTGAACTTTACAACGTCACTAATTCTCCAACTTCCCGTGTAGGTAGAAGGCTGACCCCATCTTCAAGAAATTTGGTAGGTTTCTTCCCTACGTTAACCAAAACCGATGTACGTACTTATTTCGGTGGTATGACTCCACTGTCGGCCGCCATATTGAATTTTCCAAACATCACTAATTCTCCAACTTCCCGTGTAGGTTGAAGGCTGAAATTTGGCAGGCTCATTCCTTACAGCTTACTTACAAAAGTTAAGCAGGTTTCATTTCGAAATTCTACGCGTAACGGTCATAACGGTCAACAGTGTCCGCCATGTTGAACTTTCTTATTCATGGCCCCATCTTCACGAAATTTGGTAGGCGGCTTCCCTGCGCTAACCGAAACCAATGTACGTACTTATTTCGGTGGTGTGACGCCACTGTCAGCTGCCATATTGAACTTTATGACACGTCGTAAATATAGGAAGGATGGTCCTTGCGTGTGTTTGTGAACTGTTAGCATTTGAATTTGATGATTGCATATAGTGCTGTACTGACCTCTCTGTACTATTCTTTCCTCTGCATGTCCTGGAGTACAAAAGACACAGCACCATACAGCAACATGGAGACTGGCAAAAAAAAAAACACGCAGTGACTGATTACAACCGCAAGATGTTATGCGAATGAATATGAATAATGTTGCATCCGTGCCACAATGTTTTCCGAAATGTACTATACAGGTCATAAAATGAATAATTCCAAATATCATATATACCTATGTCTCTGGGTTTTTTTGTTTTTTTTGGGTTTTTTTTGACATCATGGATCATAAGGCACATACTAATTCAGCGTGAGCAGGAACACTCAATAAAACTGAGTAAAAAAAAAAAAAAAAAATCAAGTGACGGTGAGATACAAAGAAGGCAGATTCACCAGCGTTTGTGTGTCAGCTTTTATCCCTCCAGATCAGAGAATGTCCAGTTCCATTGCCTCAAAACACCACTCACATCTACAGTTATTCCTAGTTTCAAATAAAAACTAACAGCGTCAGATCCCTAGGGCAGTAGTATGTATCGTGATTGTGACTGAGAGAATAAAAGTGAAAAAAAAAACGGTAACTTTTACAAGTCCTATAATTGTACACCATCTGTTACAGACTCAAACCAAATGTATGTGTGTACTGTATAATATTAACAATAAGAGCAGCTCACTACTGAAAAACGGCAAATATAGAAGGCAGTCGGGATTGAACCGGGGACTCTTGATTACAAGTCAGCAAATCTTACCGCTACGCCACGGAAGCTGTTGTGAAAGTGTTCATTTGATCTTTGGACTTCAGGCTTCATACATTACTGTATATAGTTTATGCCTACATTTTGTCATTTACTAACAAAATATGAAAAACGTTTCTGTTTTAAAAATGTGTTTACACAGATTGTAGAAATGGAACACACATGAAATGCATGTGTTTCAAATAACTATTTATTATTTCCACTCTAAAACTCCAGCATTTCAGTCCCAGATAATCAAGGCATGATCTGGGAGAACTTTGTGCATGTTCTGTGGCGGTGGGGGGATGGAATAGTAGGCTGCTTGCTGCTTGTCTTTATCGGCACATTTACAGGAAAAAAGACGCTGGTGGAGTGGTGCGAACAGATTTAAGGTGGGCCGGATCTATGAGTTTTTTCGTAGGCACTGGTAATTCTAGTGTTAAGAGAGCTGATAACAAAGAGGCACAGGAGATGCAGATTTCAGTACTCAAAACACCCAAATCAACAAATCTGTCTGACTAAACCAGTAGATGCACAGACATACCCCTTCTGACTGCATGTCTAAACAAATAACTAAAGAAATTGAAAGGTAGTGTCTAACTGGAAATTTAAGCATGCCATGTCAAAATACCCACAGCATTTTAACATGTTATATATCTGTAGACCATAATGCTTACCTAAACTTTATTTGCTGTTGTCACAATGTGTCATATAGTGGTATAATAGTTAAGATGACAGAAAGATGTCGTAGCAGACAGAGGCACTTCTCAAACATGTGGAGCCCAGTAGCTGTTGTGGTCTGTGTCTGTGTGTGTGTGTCTGTGTCTCTCCTTTCAAAGCACTCATTACAACATGCAAATTCATTATTAAGCTTCATTTACCTTCTGCTACTGAGTTCCTAAATGGGTAAGAGCAATTTTAGCCTTTTATTTTCTTTTAGCATCAAATCTTTTGTTCATGATCTTTTGCTCTCTCCCTGAAACCCTGTTGGCAGTTTAAAATACACAATTTATATAGCCTGTGCAGAGCAAGATTTTACCACTATTCACAACAAATTTGAGAATTACATCTAATAATAGTAATAATAATAATACATTTTATTTGTATACCACCTTTCCCATGTTCAAGGTGCTTCACAGAGTCTCATAAAGAACAACAGGGTATATGTAATATTGGATCCAAATATTTTCTGCATAGAACACTGAAACAGATAAATACAGGATATACAAAGCATAAATAGAATATAATAATAAACCACAGTAAAGTACTAAGTTCAAAACTAAAAAAGAAAAAGCCTGAACAAATAACATAATTTGTGGTATAACACAAACACAAATTCTCCTGCGCATCTGGACAGGGAAGTAAATTGAAAGAAGGGCAGAATGTTAAGGTTAAGTTAAAAGCCTTCCGGAACAGAACAGAATGAATTGAGTTGGCTAATCTAATTAATTTTGGGTGGTCATTCCAAATTCGAGGTACTATAGAGCTGAACGCCCTGTCACCCATAGAGAGTGCAGGTTAGTGTGGGGCACAACAAGATTCAGAGGACCTTCGTGAACAAACAAGAACATAGTGATGGAGAAGGTCACTGATGTGCTCCAGTGCAGGACCATTTAAAGCTTTGTAGGTTATTAATACAACTTTACATTTGATCCTTTAAGACACTGGGAGACAGTGAAGGTGAAGCAGGATGGGTATAATGTGCTTGCTGTTGCTGGCTCATGTAAGGTCTCTTGCAGAAGAGTTTTGAATCATTTGGAGCTGGGATATAAGATTAAAAACGGCATCTTCCAGTTATAGTAATTGATGCAGGATGTGATAAAAACATGGACGTGTTTTTCAGTATTAGAAAAGTAGAGGAATGAGCAAACACGGGATATGTTATGGAGATGGAAGTAGGAAAGTTGTTATTTTAATATGGTTTATGTGGTCAGAATAAGAAAGAAGAAGCTCTGTTGAGGTAATTGAAAAGGAGCTTATTTTCTTTTTTTGTACTGATTTTAATTTTAATTAGAAGCAGATAACATTCCATACAATTAAGTCAGACTTAAAAAAGCAAACACAGCAAAATTCAACCCACACCCAAGATAAAGAGATGGAGAGCCAGCATCCAGAGTTACTCAATGAAAGGAAACAAGAAAGGAAGAGTACCCTTTTTCCCCAAAGTAGAAGTTTATTCTAAAATGTTATTGATTAAACCCTGCCATGTTTTAAAAAAAGTTTTGAACAGAACCTCTAAGTGAGAATTTGATTTTTTTTCCAATTTTAAGTAATATAGAACATCAGTTACCCAATGACTTTAAAAGTGGTGGGGTGGGATTCTTCCAGTTGAGAAAGAAAAGTCTACATGCTAGTAGTGTGGTATAAGCAATTACAATCAGTTTGTCCTTGTCCACTTTAAGCCCGTCTGGAAGTGCACCAAACACCGCTGTTAATGTGTTCGGAGTGATTGTGATACCAATCCTGTCTGATAGGCATGCAAAGATTTTTGTCTAAAATGCTGTTAATTTGGTGCACACTCAGAACGTGTGGCCCAGTGAGGCTGCAGGTAGATTGCAATGTTCACAGGTTGAATTTTGTCCAGGAAACATTTTGGACAAATTTAAACAGGATATGAGTGATTGAGTGATTTGCACATATGGAACTAGAGTGTATTGTGTGCATGGCTGCCTTCCACTCTTTTTTTTTTTTTTTTTTTTTTTTTTTAAATGTTGAGTTACCGATCCTTTTTCCAAATGTACTTTGGGGTCTTTGAAAGGAAGGGACTTTAAAATATTTTTTATAAATTGTAGAGCTATCTGAGTGTTCAAGGCTGTGATCAGTATTTCTTCTGGAATAGAACAATGGGAGGTAAGGAAAATTGGGCAGGTTCTGTTTAGCAAACTTTCTAGCTTCAAAGTAGTGGAAGAAATGTGTTGATGAGAGGTTGAATCTGAAGCATAATTGTTTGTAGGATGCAAGGCATTATCTATGTACAGAATCTTTAAGTGTTTTAATCCTGATCATTTTTCAGACATTAAATAGTGTATATGAGGGTGGAAACATTTGGTGTCATGTAAAGGAGCAACAGATAAAAGGTCTTTATAGCTTGTATATTTGTCATCCAGCAATAGAATTGAAAGTTGGGTAGTGGCATGCCCCCTTCTGCTTTAGGTCTTTATAGAGTCACCCTTTAGAATGCATGGATGTTTCGAATTCCAAATAAATGAAGTTATGCCTGAGTCTAATCTCTTAAAAAATATTTGTTAATGTATATGGGGATGCTTTGAAATAGGAAGAGAAGCTTGGGAAGGATGGTCATCTTAACAATATTGATTATCCCTGCTAATGTAAGATGGAGGGTAGACCATCTATTCATGTCTTGTTTAATTTTTCCATGCAGACAGCAAAATTTTGTTGAAAAGGAGCTTTATATTTGCTTGTGATATTTACCCAGGATATTTAAACTGATCTGCTAAAATAAATGGGAAAGTATCCAATCCAACATTGTGAGCTGGAGAATTCACTTGAAAAGAGTACACTTTTATTCAAATTGATTTTGAGTCCAGAGGTCTTACGAAAATCTGCTAATGCTTTTATGACTGCTGGCACAGCATTTTATGGGTCGGATATATACGGTACCATATCATCTGCATATAGTGATATTTTCTGTTCAAGTACTTCTCTGAGAATCCCTTTTACCTGTGGTCCATTTCAAAACAATTGCGATTGCAAAGAGTAAAGGTGATAAAGGGCACCCTTGATGAGTACTATATTCTAGTTTGAAGTGGTCTGAAATAATGTTGTTAACACAAACTGTGGCTTCTGGACAAGTATAAAGTAGTTTGATCCATGCACATATGTTTGAGCCGAACCCAAATTTTTGCAATATGGTGAATTGAATTCAACCATATCAAATGCTTTTTCTTCATCTAAATATGGTAAGATCCCTGCGGTGTTAGACTTAATGGGTAAATATATTATATTAAACAAATGTCTAAGGTTAGAATTTAAGTTTGTGCCTTTTAATAAATCTGGTTTGGTCTTGTGATATTATAGAAGGTAGCGATTTCTCAGTCCTGGCTAGAACTTTGGAGAGTACCTTAACATTGTTATCCAGAAGAGAGATTGGTCTGTATAATGCACATCGCAATAAGTCCTTATTTTTCTTAGGAAAGGTGGTAATTGATGCTTGCCAAAAGATTTAAGGTAGAATTTTGTTGTCTTTAGCTTCTACAAATGTTGCTAATAAATTAGATTGTGTCTTACCTTCTTTAAACTGAGTAGAATATTAGGACTTATAGTACTGTCTGAATGTGTAGGTCATATTTTTATGGTGAATAATTTTTTTCTCAGTCTGTGTTATGAATTGCTGCTGTTGCATTATGGACTTAGTGCTTATGGATTTCTTATTGGCCTTCTCTCTGTGTTCATAGTAATGTCACGATTTAAAGATAAGGATCTCTTACTCAACATCTCAGAAAAGGAATGACAGTAATCCCTCCTCCATCGCGGGGGTTGCGTTCCAGACCCCCCCGCGATAGGTGAAAATCCGCGAAGTAGAAACCATATGTTTGTATGGTTATTTTTATATATTTTAAGCCCTTATAAACTCTCCCGCACTGTTTATAAATATTCCCCGCAGCGTTATACAGCATAATCCCTTTGTATTCTCTTAGATATTAGGTAAGATTCATTGAAATTATGTATATAAACACACACTGTTTATATACAGTAAAATCTAAATATTATTTTAAAGATATTGAGTGTCTCCGATATCACATATGTTACAGCCATTACGATAGACAGGTCACCAGCAATAAATACGTACATTGCAAGAAAAATAGTATACAGTAAATGTATTAATTATTTATGGTTACTCACCAACAATGACACGATGACTTGTCCGATAACAATGAGTTTAATTTTACTGCACAACAAAGGAGAGCGTTACAGCCCTTGTAAAGGAGCCACTTTAGGCGATTGTGTAGCACTGCCGTTGTTCTTCTTCTGGCAGTCTTCAATCCAAATCCCTAAAGCAGATTCCATCCAGACTACTGCCTTATTACATCCACTTACAACTCGTTTTGCACCCTGGTTAAAAGGACGCTGCAGCCGTAGATCTTATATTCCTTTCCTACTTTTTAAATAAAAAGAATCGTAGCCTTCAACAAATCCAAAACGTTTACCTTTTCGGCAATCGTTAACATCTTCTTCTTGCGCTTGGGCACGGCACCTGAAGCAGTAGCAGATTGTTTTGGAGCCATAATGAAGGGCTTGACTATGCACAAAGATAAACACTAAAGAGCACAACTCTTTACACAGCGAAGCACGTTGATGCTGAATGAGCGAGATGACACTTCCTGGTTAACACTGCATAGCTCCTGCGTGCTCTGATTGGTTAGCTTCTCAGTCAGGAGAACTTAACTGCGTGCTCTGATTGGTTAGCTTCTCAGCCATCCGCCAATAGCGTCCCTTGTATGAAATCAACTGGGCAAACCAACTGAGGAAGCATATACAGGAAGTAAAAAGACACATTGTCCGCAGAACCCGCGAAGCAGCGAAAAATCCGCGTTATATATTTAGTTATGCTTTCATATAAAATCCGCGATAGAGTGAAGCCGCGAAAGTCGAAGCGCGATATAGCGAGGGATTACTGTATACACATTTATTTACATATTTTTACTATTATTAAAGTGCTACTCTGCTGACCTAGCTCTCTTTCTCATGGGTGGGGGTCAATTTGTTTCAAACCAGTTTTGTTAAACTTGATTTGATTTTAATAAAATAAAATATAAATAAATAAATAAATAAAGATGTTCCATTTCTTTAGTAGTCGAGGTTAAACTGTGATTGCAAAGCCTGTCATTTATATATAAAGTGCATCATTTGGATCTATTCTGGTAATTTTGCTAGTTAACTCAGACGCCTTTTTGGTTTCTGATTTATTTTTGTGAGAAAGATATAAAATAATTTGCCCTGTTAAAAATGCCTTCAGAGTTTCCCCAGAGTGTACCTGCTGAGACCTCTGAGAATGCGTTTGTCTCAAAAAATTAATCAATTTGTTGGATATGAATTCTACACAGTCCTCATTGACAGGGGGTTAAGATGTCAGCTACGAGGTGAGTGTGTAGAATGCAGTAATTTAAGCTCCATGATCAGAGGGACATGGTCAGAGAATAGAATAGCATCGTATTTACAAGATCTGATAATGGGTCAAAAATTGTCTGTGAGAAAATAATGAATTCTTGAGTAGCAGTGATTTACAGGTGGGATAAAAGGAATATGCTCTTAGTTTTGGATTTAAAAACCATCAAGGGACTGAAAACTTATGATCCGTTACAAACTGCAATTATTTTTGCAGTATTAGATGATATCTCCATTGTAGCTGAGTATCTGCCCAGATCTGGATTTAAAACACATTTAAAGTCTCTGTCCATTATGATTTTATGAGTGTTCTCGTTAGGGATAGATGCAAATAGATTTTGGAAGAAAGCTCTGTCACCCACATTAGATACATAGATGTTAATCAAAATCATTTTAGTATTGGATAGATTGCCTGTTATCATGACATAATCGGCCTTCAGTGTCTGATATTGCATCTGGAATAGTTCTGTGTATTAAGATTCCCACACCCCTGGTGGTCTTTGTATAGATGAAGTCTAAAATTTGGCCAGACCACTCTTCTTTGCGAGTGAAACTGGTCCTTACTAAGTGGGTCTCCTGTAAAAATACTATCTTGGCATTTAGACTTGTTAAGTGCAATAGTACTTTCTTTCTTTCTTTCTTTCTTTCTTTCTTTTTAATTCACAATTGAGATCCTTGACATTCCAGCTAATTTGGTCACAGAAATTTTGCTTTTGAACTTTTGTTGACATTTTGTAGTGCTAGGTTAAAGTAGTACTAACCTAGTACATTGTTACATATGATAGTTTTGACATAGATTTCATATTCTTGCCAAGTGAAACAGCAGTTTTTGGAGTAAATTTAAAAAAAAAAAAAAACCAAAGAGAGAGAGAAAAATGGCATTGCTCTCTTTCTCTCCTCCCCCCAGAAAACACCACCATGCCCTGCCCCCCATTTTGCCTCAGTGGGTGAGGCAAACCGCACTTCCTGAAGTTTCAGTCCTCTGACATGCTAAGAAACAGAACACGTCTAGATCAAATCGAAGCCCCCAGCAGCGGTGTAGAAAAGGATAAAAACTGAGATATCTTATGAAGATACAGTCCAAATAAAATAAACTAAGGATTATGATTTTAAACAGTTCAAATATAATAAATCAAGGGTATGTTGTTTTAAAAAAAAAAAAAAGAAATAAACTATAAATACACTGTAAAAAGCAAGTTATGTAATTAAACTTTAACAAAAAGTCAATAGCTGGTTACATTGTGGAAGCTAAATTGTGCATATAATTAATGGAAGAAATTTCAATATAATAACTAAAGCTTAAACTTACTGTCAATAGCTGTTTCCTTATTGATAGCCATAAGTAGCCAAAATGTGCATATAATTAATGAAAGAAATATCAATATCATAATGGCAGCTTAAAAAAAAAGGATAGGGATGGCTGAAAGGAAATAAAGTAAAATTAATAAAATATAACATAACATGTAGTTATGGCAAACAATGTCACATTACAAATGGTCCAGAATGAGGCTTCAAGTAGAATCTTTTTTGGCTTGCCAGAATATGGTTTGATCATGTATTTCAAAAGAGTGTCGGGATCAGTCTTTGTAAGTCTTTATCTGCTTTTTCTGGAGAACTAAAAATGTAAACTGATATTCAATAACCAGTTTCAGTTTAGCAGGGTACAAGAGGCTGCATCTGATTTTAGCTCTACGTAGGTGCTGTTTAATGGTGTAGAAAGCGGTGTGTTTAGAAGATGTTGCAGGGGAGAAATCTGGGAACATACAAATACGATTATTTTCAAATATAATCTTGTCTTTCTGTCTTAGAAGGGACATGAAGTTTTGTTTGGCCTATAGTTTGTTAAAACGGACAATTAGGCTTTTCGGTTTGGAGGCATTCAATCCATGTATATAGTAGGCTGCTGAGATCTCGATGTCCGATTTAAAGTCCTCTCCAGTTATTTTAGAGAGTACCGTAGATCCCGTTATATAAGCCGAGAATTTCGTCCTAGATTTTTGGCTTGGAGTTTGGAGGTCGGTTTATACAACGAGTATCGTTTCAGATTCAAGATTTCCAGCGCAATGCCGGTTTTGCCGATGAATACGGAAGTAAATAATGACGAAACCACAGAGTCATCTTTCAGATGAAGATGTAACTTTGCATGCCGGTACTTTAAATAAAGAATTTATTCAAAAAAGTGTTTTAGTTGTTGATTTTATTAATAAAATTTTAAATTATCGGGAAGTTTAAAATAACATTTTTTGTTTTGATTTACGACCAACATGCGTTACGAAACGGATGCGGTCACGTGTATCCGCTTGCGCGATTGTAAACAAACAACCAAGAGCGTTAGTAGCGTCAGTCGGAGCCCAGATACATGTGTTTGTGGATGTAATTTCGGTCATTGCAGTGATTTACCTATATATATATAATTCATTAAGACCATGCAAGCAAGACACAATTGCTAAGGAAGGAAGAGAAGTTAAAGAAAGCGATCACAATCGAAACGAAGATGGACATTGTGTGGAAATATCTCCTCCTCCTCCCTTCCTGCAGCCCAAAGATGTCAAATTAAATGATGAATACAGCATGAAATTGTTTCTAGAATAGAATGCCTTTTATTGTCACTATACACATCTACAATGAGATTAAAAGCAGCTCCTTCAGTGCAGAAAAAAGTTCTGTATAGGGCTTGTATGGTTGTTTTTTAGCCTTAGCATAACGCCGGATCTGCGGCCCCGCTTCTGCTTTCTTTCCCTCCTCCGTCTGTGTCGTCTCCTAGACCCTACAACAGTCCACGGAGAGCCCGCTGGTCTCACTATGTTGTCTGGGATGTTGTGCGTGTGATGAAAAACACTCGAAACAGATGTCTGGCTCTGGACACCGATGTCTATAAGGTTCTGACGGGTGTAGCGGATGTTCGCCAAACCGATCGTGCACAAACAAGGACAAAAAAAAAAAAAAAAGTACAAAAACAACAAAAATGTGCACTGAAAAGGAGAGCCCTGAGCCGCTGCGACCATGCGCGCCGCCATGCTCCTAGCTTAATCGAAGTAGGCTAGGCACTTTTTATAACTTTTTGGTTAGTACATTAGAAAAATTATTGGTGTTTTGGTAAATTATGCACATTATACAACCCTTTTTTATTATGAAAAGGTTAAGTAAGTGTTGCAGTGGGAGGTTCGAAATGCATTATGGGTTAGCCTTTGCGAACGAATTAAGTTCGTAAGTCAAGGGTCCACGGTATTGCGTATTTAAGTTAATCAAATTTATAACGAGTCTCCGGAAATCCACCCGCCGATGTACTGTATTTGCGTATATAGTTTCAACACAAAGATTTCATTTTACCAAACTTCTCCGCAATCACTTCCTGGTTTCCATCAAAAATGCCGGCAGTCTCAAATTCTCGCCGATAAACATTATAAATATACCCGAAGAGACACTTTTAAGGAAATTTAGAAAATTTTGCTTGGAGAAGGGGGTCGGCTTAAATACCGGTCATCGGCAAATACATGTAATTTAGTAGGTAGAGAAGGAGGTCGGCTAATATACCGGGTCGGCTTGTATTCCGGGATCTACGGTAATTCAGCTATAAATGTCACTGGGTTTGGACTTTGCCGCTTTTCAGGAAGACCTTCAATTCTGATGCTATTCCTTCTATATCTTTCTTCCAACGCAGCCTGTTTGTCAGCAAGCACCTTGCATTCTGATTTTGCAGCCGTTGCTTTTTCATCCGCAGCGGAAACCAAATGTTCACTATTTCAATAGGGGTCATAAATGTTTGCTTAACATCTTCAAGCTGAGCAGCAAATACTGTAATTTTACTCTCTAACTTACTTTTCATTAATTTTTCGTAGCATTGTTGTAGTAAACTTAGTATTTAAACATATCTCCAAGTTTTTTATATCCTGATGCTGTTTCTTCATTTTTCTAATTTAGTACCCTTATTTTTTCCTCTATTTCCTTAATGTCCATCTTTATATCTTGCTCTGTGTTATTTAAGTCCCCACCCCCACTGAGCGAGGCTAACATTACCTTCAGCTTAGAGAGTGAGTTTCGATTTTTTCGATCTCTGTAGATGGAAGTCCAGAGGGGGAAACAAGTGGTAGACTTGCGGGTGGTATTAGCTGAATTGGAACGTGGGGATGAAAAGGCCGTGCTCGCCTCAAATAGTCCCCCTGGCATTGACGAATACTCCTTGCCCTCCTCACTTGCAGTTTCACTCCCACTAGCTCTCTCTGGCCTAGATCCAACACTGTAGAGTCAGGCCCTGGCAGGTCCTTACCTTCTCCCGACTATTCCAGATCTGACTCTGGGAGGCCATACTGTTAACTTGAGGCAGTTTAGACTTTGGTGGGGCTTTTGCTGCCTTATCCTTTTCCTTTTCTTTCTGAGCCCTTAGTTTGCCGCTCATGCTTATTTGTACTTGTGTGTGGTATTATTAGTACCTTGCAGGATGAGTAAATGCAGGATATCCCTGAATGGCATTTTTTTTAAAAAGGGTAAAATAACACCACTGATAACAGAGCTCCCCCCTACACATCCATCTCCAACAAAACTATGAGACCAAAAAAAGAACTTATTTTCTTAAGTTGCACTTTAGGGCTTAGCTATGTTCCGTCCAGGTTTTAATTTCATTAAGGCAAGTTATGAGCTGAGAAAGCTCTGATGAAGTTACACTTTGAATATTAACCCAGTCCAAACCAACGGATAATATGGCCAAAGGGAAGCATATATTGTAGATACAGAAGAGCAGAGGGCCAAGGACAGAGCCCTGAGGAACTCCTCAAGACTAATGTGAATGAGGAATTGGGTGTAAAAGGGAGCATATTACAGTTAATACTACAGTTTGGAATTCAGACATTGACATTTTGTCTCTCAGAATTTGTCAAGTTATTTGCCAAAGGGATATAAGTTACATAATCCTTATTAATGTTTATATTCCTCCCTATGCAAATGGTGACTCAGGAATGGAAATGATTCACTCTGCCATTAACACTTTAATGATGATTTATTCTGATTGCAGCTATACATGTGGTGAATCCATAATGTGATTTTGAAAGGAACAATGACAAACTTTTGTCAGTTTGTGTCATATTCTATTTGAGGAAATAATAAACTAGACCTGCTCTATTCAAATTTTAAAGATGCCTTTAAGTGTAAACTTCTAGCACCTTTGGACAGATCTGACCACAACCTAATTCATCCTCTTCCTAACTAGAAGCCGGTTATTTGATGGCAAACTGTTATCACCACAATAATGAGGAAGTGGAGGCTGAAATAGCTTTGAATGAAAGATTACAAATGATAGACTGGGAAATGATGTGCGAGTCATGTAGGGATGATATAGAGGGACTCGGTCACTGCATCAAAGCCTATATTTTTTGTCTACACTGTGTTACCCTTAAAAACAGTGTTTTGTTTACAAAAAACAAACCATGAATTACTAAAGAGCTAAAAAGTCTCCTGAATAAGAAAATAACTTCAAATTTGAGGCTCTGAAGGATGTCCAGTGAGTGCTAAAGAAAAACATGAGTTAAGGAAAGCTGACAAGGCTAAAATAGAAAACAGATTTACGTAGAATAACATGAAAGATCTCTGGAATGGACTGGGCATAATTACTGGACTTGAGTAATACAGGGTGCAGTTGCTAAAATGAGTTGTGGACAAAACTAACACCCTGAACCAGTTTTTTAATAGATTTTCCCTACCCAGTGCCTTCCTCTTCCAATGACCAGTCCTCCTACACTATCCATAATACATCAACAGCTCCTGTTACTTCAAGTGAATTGTCTGTCATGAGTCCACCTATGATCATCAGTATGGGTTTACCATAACTGAAGACCAAGTGAGGAGACAACTGAAGAGGCTACACACAGGAAAATATATGGGACCAGATGGAGTATGTACTCAAATTCTTAAGGCCTGTGCTGACCAACTTTGTGGTGTCCTCTGTCACCTATTCAGCCTGTCCCTAAGCCTCTAGAAAGTTCCACTGTTGTGGAAAACATCCTGCATTGTTACTTTCCCAAATTACTACAAAGCAGTGGACAGGTCTTTGAGACGCTGGTCCTGGAGTCCTCTTCAGGTAGACCACCTGGACCCACTGCAGTTTGCTTATCAGACAGAAATTGGAGTGGAGGATGCAATTATCTATCTGCTCCACAAGGCTTATTCTCACCTGGGAAAACTAGCAGCAGCAGTGTGAGAATTATGTTTGTTGACTTCTGTAGTGCCTTCAGTACCATACAGCATAACCCCAAACCCCACCCCATTTTGGGATAAGCTCAAAGATATATATATATATGGATGAGAATATGGACTATCTGGGTCTTTTATGTGGATGTTAGCAACAATGTATTGATCAAGGGGATGAGACGTGGTATAGGAGTAAGGTGAAGATCTTTATTTCTTTGTGCAGAAAGAATTTTCTACCAGTTAAAATCAGCAAAGCTGGTTATTGACTTTCACCACACCAAAAATTCTGTACGCTGTTCATGTCGTTATTCAGGGTGTGGATGGAGATTTGGTACACTACTTCAGGTACTTGGTGGACCACATCAATGACAAGTTGGACGGTCTCATGTCACAGATAAACTCTTTAAGAAAGAGCAGAGCAAGCTCCTTTTTTCTTAGGAGACTGCATTCCTTTAATGTGGGTAATGACATCCTTCACATACTGTACAAGCCTGAATCAACAAGCTAATTAAAAGGGCAGGCCCAGTTATGGGACACACTTTGGACCCTCTGGAGCTAGTAGAATGATTTGAATTTTTTAACATTAGGACAATAGAAAATGGTAGTTTGTACTCTTCAATTACTCCATATTTTTTTTTAACCCATGTATCTACACTAAACCAGTTTTTCAATATACAGCATTTTCCCCAGAGACTGAGGCATTGTCAAGCATAGTTTTGTTTGCCAGTATAGGCAGTGAGCGAACTACCAGCTTTATCATTAATGTATCCTCTAAGTAAACACTACATTTTGAGTTCTGAAGTAAAACAGTAATGGGGAGAATTAAAAAAAAAAAAAAAAAAAAAAAAAAAAAAACCCTTTGCATATTCTCTAGGGGTTTCTGAGTAACAGAAAACACTAACATGGAATAAGTAACAGGTAGGGCTTAGCATTTAAATAGAGAGGAACTTTAACAAATATAACCTCCATATGTCAGGGTGGGTAGACAAGAGTTGCAGGAAACCTAACTCTTAAAAATGTACAATATTCTATAGAACATCAGTGAGGGATGTTATACAAAACTGCAGTTATATTTCCTGCAGTTTACTTGGTGGCAAACTACTTGATCATAGCTGCTACCCCATTGGCTGTTTTTGATTTTGTATCTTTTTGATTTGTTACATTTTTTTGACACAAAATTGTCCCTGAACAAGCAAGTGTTCCCTGTAATTAACTGATATTTACTCCATAAAGGATTACTTCCTACTTCTCCTCTTTTTTTTTGTTGGTATAGACTTATACTTTATGGGTGGATAGGTCTATGGTTTTAGATGTGTGTTGGGGCTTATGTATAGAAGTGTGTATGAATTTATCAATTTATGTATAAATAAATAAAAGTACTTCATGGTTCAGGTTGATTACTCTAACATGGAATCCAACCATTTCAAGCCAATTCTGTCCCATTCATGGCAGGGAAAGTTCAACTCAAGAGCATTAGGCACAAAGCAGGACCAAACTCAAGATAGGGTGCCAATCTATTCCAGTGAACAGTCATGCAGATGCACATGCACACACTCTATTTAAGCAATAACCAGGCCTGGGATTCATATCCAGTTTCTTGGAATTGTATGGTAGCAGTGTTTTGTAATACACCATCATATCATCCCTATTGTGGAAATAAGTGAATGAAACAAGTTTGGGCATTCCACCCAAATATATAAATACAATTTCTTATGAATTGCAATATAAAATATAAATATAATGGTTTAGTTTAAAATAGGTGGCACAAAAGAAATAAAAGTTAAAGTAAACTTCTGTGTCTGACTTCTATAAAATACCAATCCCAGACCACCTCGCATATCTTGCCGTAGTCCTTTTTCAGACTGCATTACTGCCCTGCTTTTGAAACTTTAGTCTAAAGATGTTCTCTGCTTTTATTGGTGCTTTTTACACCCTCACAGGAGTTGCTATCTTATGGCTTACATTTAGACTATACTGTAATTGTTTCCATGCTGTATCAGCATGAGTTCTTGCTGGTTATTTTTAGTGTTGGGCACTTTCTATAACCATTTTCATGGTGGTGTGCTTTCTCTGTCTGAGTCTCTAACATGTTTTCCATTCTGAGAATCTGTTGCTAGGAATAAAAAATATGTAACAGTACCAAGTGCTGTTTTTCACCCAAGTGTTGCAGTTGATAACCTGGTAACCTTTCAACTATTCATTTTTTTTTCTTTTACAATGGTGTAATTGAAAAAAATAACATAGCACCTATTGACCTCTGTCACTTCTCACCCAAAAATAAAAACTGGTTTAGCCCTAAAGTTATCAAACAATTTATACACAATGACTAAGCACAAAAAGAAATATTGTGTTCATTTAATCTCTTGCAGGCGTGATGGGCTCGCTCTAGAGCGTTTTGTGGAGGATTACTTTGCCAAAAATTTAAAGAGATACATGAAATCTGAACCAATACCAGAGAAAAATGATGGACCTGTCAAGGTACAGCACAATATTATAAAATACAGTGTTTTGAAGTATTTCTTAGTTGAATGATTCTAGATAATTGAAATTCATAGTTAATCAAAGATGGACACTTTTTTTTTTTTTTTAGTATGTGTAAGCAGTTTGCATTAAACTCTTAAACCATTTTTCTTTTTTGTGGTGCCTTGTACCTGCTATACTCCTCTCAAAGTACAAGCAGCACAGACCTTGTAATTAGGCTACGTATTCAGCTTGTGCTTGTCTATTGAATTACATTTATTGTTATGGGTATCAACTTCTCATAAACAGGGGTTGGCAAAAAATTAATCTAAATAATAATTTGAGTGCATTCAACAGCCTACCATTGGCAACCCCTGCTGATAGAGTTTAGAGATTTGCCATTGATATTAAAAATATTTCAGTAGAAGAGGACTATAGTAATTTTTGTATTTAAACACAGCATTACAAATTGATGGTTTTAAATTAGTCTGGTCTATGATAAAGCTGAGCAAAGATTTTGAATACTTGTTGAAGCACATTACAGATTACTTTGAGTTGTTTTGCATTTTCAATTTATCGGAAATATTCATGCTTTTTGGAATAACAAGATTGATTTAAATTCTTTGTATGAATTTGTATTTCTACTGCTTAATTTTCATAAAACAAAAACAACCACAATAACAATAGTGATAATCCTCCAACTGGAGTAGCATAGGAGAGACAGACATAAATAGGAAAACTAAACTCTCAGCACGATAGCATCTCAGTAACTTTGCATGCATTCCAAAAGACTGCTTTAATTCAAAATCAAAATGTAAAAGCCTTCCAAATGGTCTTAAAGCTTTTATTAAAACTTGGCAAATACCGTATCTGCTAATGTATTTTATTACCATCAGTGAACCGACTTCCTCACTTTTGTTGCTAGCTTGCCAAAAAGTTCTGTATATTTAGCATTTTGGTTGATAGACTCTGATTTTGTGCATTGAGCGCATGTTGATGATATTGCATTCACTGCATAAGTTGGTGTGGACAGGGGCTGTCAGATCGAGTGTCACTATTCGAATACATTTCAGATTTATTTGAAAAGTTCCTGCACAAAGGCAAAAGCTGACCTTCAGTTGTAATGGAACGCTTATTTGTTTTACCTTGCAAAAATTTTGGCATTGTGTTATACCAGATAATGCTATGCAGTCCTACGCTGTTTTGCAGATCTGTTTTAAACATCAAGTCCATGATCAAACTTTTCTGAATTTTGAATGGTTAGCTTGTTATTTTAATTAGTAAAACTTAAATGCCACCCCTTTATATATTTTGGGATATTTTTTTGTACCCCAATATTTTTTTTGTAATTTTTTTTTTTTACATGAGAACTCTTGGCAAATTTTTAAACACTTCCCTGTACCCTAAAAGGATCAGATGCAGAACAATACTGAGATCCCTGGCTGTTTTATTCTAGATGTTTTTATTATAACAAATGGCAAATAACTCCTGATTCTGATTTTCCTTTTATTAATAAAACACTTTAAAATCTACAATTTACAAAATGTTTTCAGAGTCCTCAGTACACATTTAGCTATCTCAGCACACTTGAGGAGTCACAGAATTGCATGGCTGCTACCTTTACCATAATACCTAAAACATTGATATATTTAAAAATATTGTGGCCACCGTGATTGCATTTTTGCTGCATCTCTAAAGGAGAAAAAAGATCCTAATTTAGTTTAACCCCATGTGTTATTTCTTGGTGGCTGGCTCCAGCTTGGAGCACTTAGCTAGAGCCCTGTGCTACAAACTTAACAATGCAATGTTTTTTTTTTCCTAGACTAACTACACCCTACACTCCTTGCCAATTTCTTTAAAGTTTTGATATTTATTTTTTACTTAATAGTTTTCTGATTAAAAGCTCAGGTTCATTTTACAGAATCTTTAATTTACTGTATTTTAAAACTCTGCAAAGTAAAAATTATAGTGAACTATATATTTAGAAATCAAGAAAAAGAAAAATTTAGTATATTCATTTATTCCTTTTGTGAGACAGGAATGAAGTCATAGTCTCATAGTTTTATATATAAAAAGAGATAGATACTGACCTAACATCTTCTGACCTCAAAGAACAAAAAAACAATTAGCTACTTAAAATGAAATAGAAACTAAACATGCACTTATAAATACTCAAAAATGATTTTTGTCTGGGCTTTAAGTGTTCATTTCAGGCAGTGCTAAATGTCTCCAGGTCTGCTTTACTTTTGATCACATCACTTTGTACATATACAGAAACGTTTTTGTGAATGACTGGATTTTTAAGCATCACTTTGTTTGAAAGCTGCAATATTGACTCATTTGGGAACAAATCATGCTATGCTGACTCGCCACAAGTAAAATATTGATAGTAATGTACTGAAGTGTGGTGCCAGCTTACAGGGCTCATAAGTATTTAAGATTCTTTTCATGGCTGATTTTATGGCTCACTATTCTTACAGAGATTAAGTCAAGTAGTTGTCAGTTCTAGACTATAGTCAAGAGAGCAATGCAGGTACTTCCTTTTCATAGGGTGTATCTGCATGGGATATTTACATATCAGTTGCCCGAGTACTGCTATGATTTGTTTTCTTGTTTAGAGGGTTGGCTTTTGTTTTTGCTTTTGTTGCTATTACCATAATAGTATACAAAAGTATATAAAACACGCACAAATGTACATGTAACATCTAGAATTATTAACTTCAGTTCAGATATATTTGAAGCTTATTTTTGGTTAAATTGACATGCCTGGCATTAACACAGTAAACTACAATCATGGCTAACATTTAAATATGATCGGTATATATCCATTGCATCAGATTTTGTGATTATAATGACTTAGCCAGTTTATTTAAGGGACCTAAATTAAATGTAAATGTTTATGAATTATGGGAGTGATTTTCCTGTTACCGTCATTATCGATTAGGCTGGCAGGCCAAGAGATGATATGTCTTTCTAAATTGCATTTAGCAATGCACAGACTCAAACACATCTGAAAACAAGCAAAAACCACAAAAAAGTAACCAAACCTAAGAAATGTTATTTCCAATCCTGCAAAACACGTAGAAGAATTTACTCAGGACTACTTGAAAAATTGTACAGCAGTGTACCAAAGTAAATTACTTCAGTTTGCATTTCATGGGAGACCACACACTTGTGTCAGTGTTAATTTGTGTGTGTTCTAGTAGTATATAGTGTTTTCACAACCAAATAAAAGACTTACTGGTTGATAAATAGCTGTAAAAATAAGCATCTTTGGTGGCCTAAAGCTTTGGCACTGTACTCTGAGAGTGCATTGTGTATAATATAGTATATTATACTGTATAATAGAGTATAATATAGTATATGTGCTATGGCTATGTATGTATGGTTTAAATATATACAGTACTAGAAATTGTTGCTTTATTGTTTTTATTATATTTTTTGAAAAATTCAGTTAGAACTGTGGTATTATTTAGTAGTAATTGTTATGTTGTATTGTGCTGATACATATCATACATCAATGTTTTTATTGCATTTTTTTTCAGGTGGTAGTTGCAGAGACCTTTGATGAAATAGTTAATGATCAATCCAAAGATGTTCTAATTGAGTTTTATGCCCCATGGTGTGGACACTGCAAAAATCTGGAGCCAAAGTATATTGAGTTAGGTCAGCAGGTAATGGCATTTAGAGTCACATCCTATCATGTGCTGGGTTCTAGGCACATCTATACTTGTTGCACTGACTCCACTGACTGAATCAATGTCCTCTCCAAACCTGGAATGGTGTACTTTACCTCAATTTACCAGTGATATTATTGATGGAATTTTTAACATGTAGACTTTTCAATTGAGAGGCAACTGTCCAGATGCACATGTGCCTATTTGCAGAAAATGTATTATCTTGTTTCAGCATATTCATTATGTACCTTTTTAGTCTCTATCCTATTTGCCTTATGTAAAGGGCATCTGTTTGTCTTTCTTTGACTCAAAATGAAATTATGCTAGACCATGTAAGTATATATCAAAGGGTTTCATTAACACAATATGAAGAAAGGTATTGCAAATGGAGAAACAAATCGAACACAAACCATTGAACACATTTTATGCCCTCATGGATCTACCAATATAGAGGCTAGGATCCCTCTTGTTCCTAGTGGAGAGGTATCCATTTGCCTAGTTCCATACCTCCTTCTCTGATCTTTCCTTCATCCCACACTCTTATCTTACTTCAGGCCAAGAAATTCTTGTTTCCATGTCTTGCCCAGAGTCTAACACTCATACGTTTAAGGCTGCTGCAAACCCCAATGAAGTGTTTTGGATGGACCTTTTTTTTTTTTTTGGAACAAGCAGTTTACAGTGCTTGATATGCCAGTAGTCCTGGACCTTCAATACTCCCTAAATAGCCAGTTATATCAGGAAGCCTCTAATTTGCCTGTGTTTTCTCTGTAAGATAGCAGGGTCCCACCTGAGAAGTGACTGCTGCTCCTAAGGTATCCTGTCAATGACCCATCTCCCCTGGTAAGGTCAGGTTGTGACAGCACATGACTACAAAAAGCAGTTGATCTTTACAGTGCAAAATTATGCCTTATTTATATTGTATCACATAGTTAAGCTTATGGTGTAATGGGTAGGATATTGGACCTTAAACCACAAGTTTAATCAGTCCCTGCCCTGCACTAAACAAGCAACCCTGCGCAACTCACTTAACCTGCCTATATTACA
Source organism: Polypterus bichir lapradei (assembly GCA_026402145.1). Classification (NCBI taxonomy): domain Eukaryota; kingdom Metazoa; phylum Chordata; class Cladistia; order Polypteriformes; family Polypteridae; genus Polypterus; species Polypterus bichir. Next base: position 98,548,469 of record JANRMT010062813.1, read on the forward strand.
AATTAAAAAATACATGTAGTTTATTCTGATGATGATGAAAGTCACCTTTAACAAGGGTGACTGTTGATTATATGTTTAGTTAATTAATTAGACCTTGTTTAGGAAATTCTTCAAGCTTTGTAATCCAGCAAACAGAAGCATTTTCCCCAAATCGTACTTCCTGCAAAATTAGAAAATCTGCTAATAACAAGAGAATAGCAGATGTATTTAATAAAGACTATTAAAATGAAATAATTCAAGCTACATATAAGGAATTAGGGTGTCCTGAATTGAGTCTCTTTACCATGTCATCCTTGATTTGGAATTAGTTTTCCAAAGTTTGGTTTGTCTTATAATTTGAAAACTGCTTTCCTTGACACTTTTTTGAGCTTTTTAGTGTTTTTTCTTAAAACATTTACTTTAATAATCAGGTACTGTACTTCTATACAGTATTGTTTTTGTTGTTGTTTTTTCCTTGGGCAATGTGTGATGATCTTTGTTGGGCCAAATGGCCTGTTCCAATGCTGAATTAGCGGGATTTCAATTCCAGCATCCTAGTATGTTTCTTATCATTGCTTATCCTGTACCGGACTTTTGAAAGAGAGTAAACAGTTCTTCCTGTGCTTTTCAATGTGGCTTCTATAGTAGTAATATTCAAAATGATATAAAAAACTTTTTTTCCCCTCTTTATTCTTTTCCTATTATATCAGCTACATTTGTGGGGTTTTTTTTATGTTCCCTTTAGAGGTATCTGCTTTCCTAATGCCAGCTCCACTGTGATATTTTCTAATTGTTATGTGCAATATACTGCTATATTTTGCAGTTCAATTTTTACTTTTGCACACTCTTTCTAATATGGTCTAATATGTAAATACCCCTATTTGATTTGAATGCTCTTGCTTTTTAACATCTTGTGCTTTATGTAATAGAGAATTAATTGCCTTGTAATTATTTGCTCTGTGAAAGATGCTATATATAGGAAAGTGAGAGACAAGTGAGGGACAAGTGAGGATGTCCTTTCTCATGTACTATAGGAAGATTTTTAGCTGCAGAGTGCTAGTTCATGTCTCTACTCCATCTTCAACTTATAGAACTGTTCATTTTATGCAACTTAATGTGGCAATTTTTTTGTTTTCTTTTAGTTGGCAAATGATCCAAATATTATAATTGCAAAGATGGATGCCACAGCAAATGATATCCCTTCTAACTATGATGTTCAAGGGTAAGTCGTTTTCTTTGTCGCATTTCAGTCCAATATCCCTAAACCTCTTTTTGATGATTAAACTCTTTTCTATTTATAGTACCTTTCAACATATTGTGTTTAATTGTCTTATTTTTTTATGTGTAAGCTGCTTAAGGTACAAGGCAAAATGGTTATGCCATGACTACTGCTCATGCTCCACATTTCCATAATTCTTAATCAAGTATTTAGCCCAATCACTGTACAGTTTTTGCATTTGCCATTTCCATGTGGATTTTCCCTTGCACTCCCATTGTTTTCCACATCCCAAATATATGCATGTTAGGTTATTTGCCATCTCCAGATTTAGTGCTCATGAATCTGTGCATCTGATCTAGGACTGGTTTCTGTCTTGCATGTGTCACTGCCAGCAGCAGGCACTGGCTTTGTGTGACTCAGTATTGGAAAAAGTAAACCTACAAAATGAATGAATGCTTAGTATACAAATGGAGACAACATGTGAAATCTGGCCTTATTGTTAAAACTGCTTATCTTGCTATCACCAAGGTGTCCTTTGTAGAAAATATTTATTAGGTGTGCATGGTCTTTGGATCAATGTTTTATTTTGTAGATCGATTTTTAAGGTTTCAAGACTCCGACTTATAAGCGAGTATATACAGTAATGGTTTTACTTTGTAATTTTATTGATTGTTTACACTCTTTTCCTTTTTTTTTTTTTAATAACTTTTTTATGCCTGAGGGGCAGCAAAATATACTTTCTTGTATATTGATCATTACTGTTAAAATGTCTTAAGTGTTTATTATACTAATGAGTTAATTTTAGTAACATTTTCTGTTTCAAATACAATACACAGCATATAAACATTTTTTTTAGAAACTGCCCCATTTTTAGTAAAGTCTGGCATTAAAGCGACCCATTTTATTATTTTACAATATATCAAACAGAGACATAGGCATAACCGTGAATCTCAATTCTTCTTGACCAAATGTAGCAGTCAGTAGGCATGCAACGCTTTAAAAGCTTTTTTTATGCCTTTTTGAAATAAATTATACCTGTGTTTCTGTTACAGTTCAAAACATATATATAATATGACTTTAACTTCAGATAAGGATACTCACAAATTGGCCAAGAGTGTGGAAGGCTTGTATTTGTTACAATAGAATATTGGCCCCCATATTATTTGATGTTTTAATTTAGTAGCTAGCTTCTTGTGGACTTGTACAATGTTAACATCCAACAGTTTGTCTGTTGTAGTATATAGTATGTTAAAGTAGAGAGATTTCATGGTTAAAGTTGATGCATTATTAATCACAATGTTATTACTGTTTTGTCTTAACTAAAAATTAAACATTTGCCTCTACAGATTATGCAGTATTTGATTTTAATAAACTAATATGTGATTTAACATTTTCCAATCTTTTTTTAAATCTGCTAACTCCAAATCAGTGTTATGTGATGGCTTGAGCCTAACTCAGCAACATTTGGTTGCAGAAACCAACTCTGGGCATGATGCCAGTCCATCACTAGCACATGTTTCCATTCTAAAATCATACTGAGTATTTTAAAATAATGTAAATTGTGAAGGGGATCTACAGGTAAAAGCTGTATCTCATGATAAAAAATGGGGAATCTAAGTCGAATTCAGAAAAACATACTTTCTGGAGAAGCAGCGCATCATAAACACCAGGAGCCTCATTCATAACACCATGCATAGAATTCACACTAAAACATGGCATACAGACAAAAGCGGAATTTTGCGTACACACAAAAAAATTCAGATGCATAAATCTGTGCATAGAGCAACTTTCGCGTTCTTCCGCTCCATAAATCCCGGTCAGCATGAAAAGTAACGCACGTGCAGGTGCCTGCTGTCCCGCCCCGTCTCCTCCCAGAATTATGCCTCTTTGAATATGCAAATCAATATAAATAGCCCTTGAGTTCAGCATTCTTTGAAAAGACAATGGCAAAAGCACGGGGGAGAATAGAAGAATTTCAGCAAATACCAAGTGGAGGCAAGGAAAAACATACTATTTGTTGGTTTAAACAGTGGTATAAACAACAAAAGTCAGAGAAACTGGAAAGCTCAAGTTCACAAAGTCGTACAGTGCCTGAAATAAAAAAAGAAGTTGTCAGATATCAAAGTCGCTGTGAAAAGGCGAGTCATAGCCCACCGTCTGAGTGTCATATGGAACCTTATTAGGGTACAGAGAGAAAAAAAAAAAAAATAGGGGCACTGTGGGGGGGAAAAAAAGCTTGAAATGTCAACTTTAGTCTCGAAATTTCCACTTTAATCACATAGTTTATTTTGTCATTAAAGTAGAACGTCATAAACTTCATCTTGAAATCGTTTAATTTACTAGTTTCTCAAATCCCATCATAACTAAAGTAGCACATTAAATGCTTTATTTTGTATGTGTTCTTCTATGTGCTCTGTGTGTGAATCACCACATGCTTCTTAAACGGTTTAAGTAGATGGATGCTTGGTGGCGCTATTGCCCACCTTTTTCCCAACAGACAGTATGGAGGACACGGGGTAAAATCACCAAGAAGTTGATTTTTCATTATTTTCATAAATAAAGTGCACAAAGCACCTCCACCACCACAATACACAATAAATCAATAATCACAAATATAATACTACAATCCTCCTCTCCCAGCAGCTCTGTCACACTCTCTTCCACCTCCGGCTCAGCTTGCTGGGTCTCCCATAGTCCTTTTATATAGTCCTTAACCCAGAAGTGCTTCTCCTCTTCTGTTCATGTGACTTGTCTGCACTTCCGGGTCAGATGGAGAATTACATTTTTCTTCAGCCCGGAAGTACTTCTGTTCTTCCGTCCCCGTGACTTGGGAGTACTCGCATCTCCCTGCAGCGTTACACAGTGGCATCCACGGCACCCAGCAGGGCTGTAAAGCTGAACTCCATCTCCCATGGTGCCCTGCGGGAATCCGGGGCACCTCCATGCTGCAGGGAAGACGCCATCTAGCGTCTTGGATGTGTCAGCCGGGATGAGCTGCCGGCCGTCTTATCACAACGGGCGTTCTCTTCCTCCGACAGGACACAGAATACATTGCATTCATGATATCACAGCTCGCTGAACAATTTAGATACTAAGATGTATACTTGATATCATTTTCATGGTGATGGGAATTAAAGCATGTATTAAACATGGGAACCTGGTGGTGCAGTGATAGTGACGAACTGGTGCCCTGTCCAGAGATTGTTCCTGCCTCCCGCAAGATGCTTGCTGCGTCATGTGTGACCATCGATGAAATAATTTATTGCAGAAGTAGTCTCTCTCAAACGTACTAACCCCCAATTCCTGTCCTTTCTTTTCTTTCCTTTCTCCAAGTAACTAATCGCCATACAATCAGTTCTGTAATAGACATAAAGCCATCTGTAATCTGAGAATTCAGCTTCTTTAAAATTTTTAATGAACATTGAAATATCTTCGTAGTACATGTTTAATTATTCTATCCATCTATCCATCCGGGGTTGCACCAGTCCCAGCAAGTATACAGTGCGAGGCAGGAACAATCCCTGAACAGGGCGCCAGCTCGTCGCTAGCGTTGCAACAATGTGTCCTCACATATTTAATTATTTACAATATAGATTATCTAAATTATGTTAAAATTTTATCTGTATAATGTAATAAACATACTTTGCTGCATTTCATCTTAAAAACGATATTGTCATCATATGTAAATACGTGCCTTATAAAGTGGCTCTGTACCGCAGGTTTACAGTGAGGTAATTGTACTTATAAGTACAAACAATTCTACCAGGAACACTTGATGGACTGATTGAGTGCATTTATAGTTCTTGGGATGAAACAGTTTCTGAACCACAAGGTCCCTACAGGAAAGGCTCTGAAGCATTTGCTGTATGGAAGAAGTTCAAATAGACTGTGTGCATGGCTGAGGCAGCGTGTGCTAGATGCTGTATACCAATAATTCTCTTTTCGATCAGCTGCTGTACAGCTGTGATTCCACACTCCGATACAGTGGGATAAATACTCTGAGTGGTGCAGTGAGAGTAACAATGCTAAAGCAGCTGTGGTATTTAGAATAGTTTGGCCATTCCGTGGACCATTATATTGTTACAGGTTAATTACAATCAGATGCCTTAAACTAATAAACAATATGTGGTTAATTTCAGTGTATTTGATAAAGCCACATCAGGGATGTGGATCTAAAAAAGAAAGGGAAACCACACTGAAACAATAGCACTGCTATTGTGTACGCCAGAGATTGAACTAGCGTGAAAATGTGCGTGGCTTTACGCCAAGTTTAGTTTTTATACATCGTGATGTGAGCGTGGAAATGGGCATACGCAACATTTTTGTGCGTATACACCGTTTATACACGAGGCCCCAGAAGACTGAAAGAGTTGTGCCTTTGAATCTTCTCTAAAGAAAGATTGAAAGGTGACATAATAGAATTGTTTAAAAATGTCAAGATGGCAAGAAAGATATAAAAAGCTGCTGACTTTAAAATTAGTTTTTCAACAAGACAATAGGAGCACAATATAAAGACGGTTAAGGTCAAATTTCACATAAACTTTAGTAGTAGTAGTGTGTTATACAGTGTTAGCCATTATGGAAGCAAATAGAAATTTTAAGAAATATTCCTCCACAGAACACTATGTATGTACAGTAAGTCACCATAGAGTGCAATTGATAGATAGAAGAAGTTCAGGTAATATTTTGGAGGACTGAGCAAATAGGAGATTTTGAAATACAGTATATAGTTCTTGTCAAAGCTAGTCCTATATTCAAAATATAATTAATATCACATCTTTACAAATACAAATCTTTTAAGACAGAATTTCTAAAATATGTTTACAACTTACAGATCAAATACAGGAGAATTTACAGAAAATTCAGAAACTGAATTTTTAAAATGAAACATAGGTTTCTCCAAATTAAATGTGCATCTTAATTTTTGACAAAGTGATAATTTGAAGTATGATTTAGTGAAGAACTTGGGAAGAACATACTAAGATAATGGTATTACTGCAGAATGCAGTATGATATCTGACTACTCTATATATTTCATTTCCAGATTTCCAACCATCTATTTTGCTACAAAAGGCAACAAAGAGTCCCCAAAAAGATATGAGGTGAATATTTGTATATATTTGTGTTAAATTACAATTAGTCTTTTTTTAATACCCACTTTTATGTCGCTTCTCTATACATGTGTGCTTTTATGGATATATTAAGTATATGTTTTTATTTCTGTATGGAATCTTATAAAAAGTTTTGATTTCAAAGAATTTTACTTTTAAACTTACTTTGCTAAATGTAATTTATTCCTGTTTTACTTACAGGGTGGACGGGAAGTCAGTGACTTTATTAATTTCTTGAAAAGTGAAGCATCCACCAGTCCAGTGATTTCTCCAATGAAGGAAGACCTTTAAAAGCCTGAAAAATGACTTTAATGTGTCATCTGTCAATTTTTAGGCTCTGGTGGGGAACTTCATCTGACTGGATTATGGACATTATGCATTTCTCAAGATTCTCTTGCCTAAGGAAAACAAAAACTTTGATTTACAAAAAATATATATGTATAATTTAAAGAAGGGCCTAATGGTTTCTTATATTTGACTGTGTGGTCCAGAAACAATAACATGAATTGCATTGAGCCTTAACAAGATATTGGCTCAGATGTCTTTGTAGGATCGAGTGTTTTTTTTTTTTTTTTTTTGTATTTTAATTTAATTCAGTGTGAAATCTGTGAGAGCTGCATGATAAGGTAAACATAAGTTGTGGGGCTACTGGGGGCATATGTTGAGGGGCATTTTTCAGCAAGGTACTGATGGAGATAAGCATGTTTGGGTGACATATGCAATAGGACTTGATGTTTGTATGTTGACGATGAATAAAACACCACTCTAAAGAATCTTTTTATTTTTCTCTATTTTCCTTCAGTTTTCAACAAGTAAAAAGGAAAATGTCCTACAGCAATGATATTCCCTATAATGCACATCCTGTCAATGTACGGTCCATTAATGATTGGCCAGCTTGGCTTCTAGTAAACCCTGTGTAGAAAGACCACAGGGTTGTTTTTTACTTAAGATTTATTCACTGATGAAAATAATATCCATGCATAACAAATGCATTATGCAAATACATGGTGGAATCTTTTTATCTAAATGACTGAAAAACAGAATACTGTACATTAGTGGAGATTTTTGCCTACTTTTTTAAGATGTTTCTTGGAAAGAATGGCTGTTTACAGATATAATATGATTTCACTGAAATATCTAATTCTGTAGTAGTAGTTTGATTTAAATTGCTCTTTCATAGACATTTTTTGTTAGAAATTATCAGGATTACTTTATGGCTGTTGTTTTATTCAATGTATGGCATGGGCTTGCATATATACAGTATGCAATTCGTATTGGTGTGGGAGTAAAATGATCAGGTGTGTATGGTTCTCAGAAAAGTAGGGTCATCAGTTCCTTTCTTATTGCTCAGCATATTTCTTTTTTGCTATTTTTCTTTTGCCAGAATAAGGTTGCACGAGAATTCTATAAATGTGGCCTGGTTGCTGTTAAGCAAATTTTATATAGTCTATTGAAAAAGCCTAAATTATGGACTATAGTTTTATACTTGTTTAATACTCCAAAGCTTAAAGGAACAATATAAATCAAATAGACTTGCTGTGCATTTCATTGGTAACTTGCACTGCAAATAAAATGAAATGCCACTCTCTAATTCTCAATAGTTTAGAGGTGAATGATTGTCATGCTGCCTCCAAGTAACAGTACTGAGGCTCTATACATAAACAGTTGGACTCATGCATATTTATTTTTAACACTGGTTTCACTTGTTCTTGACTTCTTCGTATTTAGTTAATACTAATTTCATGTTTGGTTGTAAAAATGTCTTTCTGTTGAAAATAAAAAGAAATGCAAAATGTCCATTTAAAACAAATCTAAAAATATGTACTAAAAGTGTGTGTGTAATTTTGTGTGTGTGTGTGTGTGTGTGTGTGTGTGTTTTAAATGTGATATACAGAAAACTGTGTATGAGTTATATCAATGGCATCAAATCATTGTAGTTACATATCATCTGCCTTGTTACCCCCTGCCTACCTCTTTCTGTGTCTAACAGTGACAAACACAACGTTTATGTTTTACTGTTATACTTAAGCCCTCTAGTTTCCAACATCTCATAAACCTATCCCAAATCAATCTGAAATTTGTCTTCCATAACTGAAGAGTCCTGCTATCTATGCTTTTTTTTCTTTGAGATCAAATTTCTATTGGAGATCTATAATATGAGGAAGAATTGTCATCATTAAAAATAATCGACAAAGTGCAATATTAACAGAGATAATACAGGACAGGCAGCAATGAATTGGGGACAATTCCAAGCATACAGTATGAAGAAAAGTACCAGGGACATTTTGAGGAATCCAAGTCACAAGATAGGATCTTCTGCCAAATATATAACAAAGTTTATAGGTGATGAGGTAAAGGTGATGTACAAATTAAACATTGAAAATTTTAGTTTTAGAATCAACAGAAATGTTACGTGTAGCTTTCCATGAGATTCATAATTGCCATTCTAGAATCAAATGACAATGGAAGAAAGAACCTTTATGAAAGGGAATGCCTTGACACTCCCAGCAATGTGATGAAACGGTGCCCTGCAGAAAAAGAGATGTTAATGCCCAAATATTTAATTAGTTAATCAAGGGAACATACAGCAGGGAAAAAAACAACTGATAGTATAGGAAATTTAATGGAAGGAAAGCAAATTTTGACCAATTAATTTTATAGCAAGATGATGTCTCAAATAGCCTAAGCAAATTAAGGATGTGAGGGATATCAGAAAGAACATTACCAAGAAAAAGAATATAAAGAAATGCTATGATAGGAGCCTTAAGGTGTAATAGGGGTTATCAAATGAAGACTACAAAGCGATAGGAAGGGGTGAAAAAGAAAGGAAGGGTGTTGGTGTATAGCCCTGTTTGGCACCTCCTGTTTGAATTTGAAGGAGTTGAGAAATAGTTAAGTTGGTGAGATGGATCCTTTAATTAATTAGACAAATTAATATAGCTCTATCCAAAACCCATATGGTGTACAACTTTATAGAGAAAATAGGGGGCTACATCTGTATCATTTAGATGGTGACAAATGTTACCTGCTGCTTTGTGACAGTGGATAAAACCAGTCTAATCCATCCATCCATTATCCAACCCACTATATCCTAACTACAGGGTCACGGGGGGTTTGCTGGAGCCAACGCCAGCCAACACAGGGCACGCAAGGCAGGAAACAAACCCTGGGCAGGGTGCCAGCTCACCGCAGGGTGCACTCACACACACACCAAGCACACACTAGGGACAATTTAGAATCGCCAATGCACCCAACCTGCATGTCTTTGGACTGTGGGAGGAAACATACAAACTCCACGCAGGGAGGGCCCGGGAAGCGATCCTGCATCTCCTAACTGCGAGGCAGCATCGCTATCACTGTGCCACCGTGCCGCCCACCAGTCTAATCCTTGTGAATTAATTTGTGATTAACCATTTGTGTCAGAATTCATCAGGAAGATCACATAATACTTACAACAGTCAGGTGACTTCTTGCCTTGTTTTAAAGATGAGAGTAATTAAGGGAAAATTAGCACACTCCCCCATACCCCAAGAACCCACCAGGACCAATTTAGCATTGCCAGTTCAGCTCACCTGGATCTCTTTGGACACTCCATCAGCATACTAAATAATGAAAACAAAAGAATCAAGACTGTATAATAAAAAGGAAAAAGAAGCAATGTAGCAGAGTAATAAAATACATAGGATATGTAAAAGAACATTTCATAAGTGGATTATATTAGAACAAAGCTCACTAAACACACAGACCACAGTTATGCACTGAATATCATTAATATTCATGGCTACTTAAAACTACATTTTATTGCCTGGTCCCTTATTTTTTAATCCTACTACATTTCAGTGAGTTCACCAATACAATAGAACCTTAACCAGTGTGAAGTGGTCTACAGTTGTCTCATTAGGAACTACAAATGTACATCACATACCTCATGCATAATCACCAGTTAAATGGTATATTTTTCAAGTTAGCCAGTTGTCCCCACATATTTTCCTTCACTCAGCACGGTCCTTGGCATCCTATTATTTTCATATATTTTGACATCACCTCCAACCATGTCTTCTTAAGCCTCATCTCATCACTCTGTCATTCTCCGCCCTTTGCTAAACATGGCCAAACAACTTTAGTCTGTTTCTCCTCAACATCATACTTCCTGGCATTATTTTTTCCCCTCTGATTAACTCCATTCTTTTTTTGCTTTGCTTCATGCTCTGCTTTCATCAGTCAAATCAGAGCATACAGTTCCTCACATAGCTTTCATAAAATTCATCCTTCAGTGTTAAGAGACTCTGACTCATTTAGAAATCAGAATAGAAGACAGATCCCAGAATTTCATTCATGTACCTCTCATTCTGGCTATCACTGCTGCACCCACACCTCAGTCTGCACTCAACATCACTAACTAGCAGAATCCCCACCCTTTTTAAAACAACACTTTTGCCAATATCTACTACATCAGCATCCTGACCACTGCTTATACTTTCCACAAACAAAGGTTACACTTGCCAACTTTGCAATATCCTTCACACCACTACATCTTTGCATTTATTTCTTTATGGGCCTCACCAGTTTGTATGTTTGCTTCATATGCACCAACTTTAAGTAGAAAATTGGGTTGCCATTTGTATAATGCTTCCTGGTTTCTAGGCATGCAGTGCACATGTCATGTGACCTATAACATCATGGTGACCAAGTTGTAAAAGATGGCTGCACACATTAAGCAGTGAACAAATACATTTGTAACAATATACAGGAAAGTCTTTGAAATAACTTTGTTTAATTTGACAATCTCTTGTCAAAATGTATTTTGACTTTGGCTATATTTGACTACCTTTTTGTAGTGTCCCTTAAAATTTCTGATAGTTGGTTTAATTAAAGTCAGGACTTAAAATAGAGAAGGTCATGACAGTGATTTAATTACTTTCCTTGTAAACTAATAATATATTATCAATTGCCTCAAAAAGTACACTGCATATGTGTAAAAGCTTTTACATAAATCTACCCAAAATGAAGGTAATTAAATTCTGCCTAATGGTGTAATGATAATCTTCATTGTCATTAACTCTTCTTTCGTTAATTAATCTTACTCAATTAATTCCTTAACTACAAAGTACCAGCAAAGACTACACTTTTTGAGGTGACTGAAGCAAGCAAGCCTCCCGTCTCTCATTCTCATCACATTTTAGAGAACAACCATTGAGACTGTTCTGACCAACTGCATTATAGTCTGGTACGGAAACTGTAGCATGTCCAGCCACAGAAGACTGTAGAGAATAGTAAGGTCAGCAGAAAATATTATTGGGGTGCCACTCCCTTCTCTGGAAGAAACATTATCCAAACGCTGTATACGCAAGGCCTGCTGTATTGTGCAAGATCCTTCTCACCCCACTCACGGATTCTTCATTCTTTTGCCATCTGGAAAAACATACTACAGCATCAGATACATATTTTTCACGTTATATGATAGCTTCTTCTCCCAGGCTGCCAGACTACTTAACACAATGCAGCCCCCATGATCTTTAACCCAACCCTAACATCTTAGGTCACAATCTCACCATCCAGTTTATGCAGAAGTCAATTTATAATGTCAAAAGATAATTCACTGCACTCATCTATGGAATATGCATTTAAATGGGTTCCTGTGTAATTCTGGCTGTTAATTGTATTGGCAAATAGCCTATTTAAATATGTTGTATTACCCTGTTTGCACTATGTGTACACAGTGTACCTGAGCTTCATCATTTTGTCCCTCTGTATACTTGTATATGGTTGAAATGAGAATCAAGCTGACTTTGACTTTGATTAGAATGCTGGAAATTAGAGTGTAAATGGAGATCAATTAAACTGTATTTTATTAGTCTACATGGACTGAAAGTATCAAAGTTTACAAGAAAGCTTTTTTCAAGGCACACACTGATTAATTAAATTTGATTATTTTTAAATGATTTCTGCATATAACTTTTCACAAAGCACAAGGTAAGAATTTGATTCCTGCTCCAGATTAACAGACAAAAACAACAGTTACTGGGTCTCATTTGGAACAATTGCTGACCTGACAAGAACTCTCACTTAATATTAGTATCATTAAATTACACAAGACTGCATACAAGTCAGCTGGGCAGAATTTAAACAACATAATAATACATCATCCCTCTCCACATCAGTAAATTTAAATGAATGACAAATTAGGAAAATTAACTTAGAATGTCTAGAGTGAAAACTATTATTTATTCATTAGACCAAATTTCTGTTAGGAAAAATTCCCTTGTAGCAGCTCTGTGGCCAGTAACGTTCATCAAATATACTGTATATATTTTTATTAAAATCTTTGCTATTTCAAAACAGTAATTTTTACAACTTTATCAAAAGACATTATCATTAGTTTTTCCTTTTAGTGTTTTACTAAAAAAAGCTGTAAACTTGCAACTGAAATTTTACTTTTGAAAACAGTCTTTGGTCTGGCTTTCACTTCAGAAACAGCCATACCTTATGTTGTAAATTTAAAAAATTCCTTTGATATGGGTAATGTAATCATTAGCATGCTTTTAGATATGAATACAGATATTAATAATATTGATTTTAATATTTTACTACAAATTCTTGACAGTTTAGTTGGTTTACTTAATGCTTATCAAATTGTTTTCGATAAACATGAAAATCTAAATACAGTACTCTCTAATAATTTCTGTCTCCAGTTATACATGGTGCCCCTCAAGGTGATTTTTTTCTAATATAGTCTGTGACGCCCGATTTGATTTTGCATATGTGTGGAAGTACAGTCAATTTTAAAGTATTTTACGAAATTACAAAATTCATATCGGAAATGTTGTGAATAAAGCCTACAACTCCCAGAGGCTTTGCGATCGCCACGTGAAAAAACGGTCACTTTATTCAACAAGGCGTTTCTCTCCGTAGCGTCTCATAAAGAACAGTTTTATTCACCGACTTATTTAAGTTCATGTATAGTTTTCTGATCAAATAATTTTACATCTAATATTAAAAACATCACTAACTAAAATTGTTAAAACTTTGTAGAGCCACGAGGAATACCGGCAAGCACACTCACGATGGAGACAACGCCTTCTTGCTAACTAACATTCTGTTTACTGAATGGCTAAAGTAAAAAATCTATCTGACATGTGTAAAATATAATTGGATTAAATGCGTGTCTGTCAATCTTCAATAATTTTCATTGGTTATGCTCATTATCGTACCCACCTTAAATTTTGTTTCCGCCTCTTTATGAAAGACACCCATATGTCGTCGCTTCGTTCATATGTCATAAGAATTCCTAAATCTAATTGGTCAATTTTAGTCTTAGTTACCATTTTCTCGAAAGTAATTGGAAAGGTTGATGTTTAGTCCCGCCCCCTCCTGACAGACTTCCTTTTTCAGAATGTTCTAGTGAGTTCGGTTGGAGACAACGGCAAGATGATGGGCCGGCCAGTCCTCGTGTTGAGTGAGTATGGCCAGTTAAACATCATTTTTATAAATTGTAGTTTCTACGTTAGTGTTTAATGAGCTCATACTATGCGGAGCCCGTTATTCATGTTCTTGTAGTGCAAAATTATGTCCTTTCATTTGAAAAGTTGAAGCAGATCGTAGTGGCCTAAGGAGGCTTCAATTAAATCTATTGAAATTGAATTTTGCGATTTTTTTTAAAAAAACGGATAAGTTCCGACTTTGCATTTAGTGTACACTAATCAGTGGTGTGTTCTCGTTCTCGTAAAGCATCAGTTTCGCAAACTTGTTTTTTGATGTTTCTCGGATCGCATCACATTAAAGTAAAATTAAAAGGTTTCTTGTAATCGTTTTCGATTCGATTCAGTTTTTTTAATTTTTAGCAAATGTGTTTAGTTTACCAATTACATATTTTTTTATTGCTCTATATTTGCCTTCCCGACTTGATTTTCTAAAAGTAGACTCATTTTCATTTTTGTTTAGGCCAGAATACCAAACGGGAATCTGGGAGAAAAGTTCAAATTGGTAACATTAATGCAGCTAAGGTTAGTATCAGAGTTTCACCTTCAACTCTTAAGAGAGTTCTATTATCTAGGTCCCTTTTTATAATTGTGTCTTCAATTTTTCAGACAATAGCGGATGTCATCAGAACATGCCTTGGACCCAGGGCTATGATGAAGGTATAGCTGAATTCTTCCTCCTTTCTTTACGTTTCTGGTGTCTTCTGTAAACTCCCTTCTAAGAGTTGTTGAAAATAAAAAGGTTCTGAGTATAAATGTAGTTAAATTTTAGAACCTAATGGAAAATTCGCTTGCTCCTACACACATACAGCACATAATGCAAAATGAATACCAAAAATATTAAATGATTGGAAGACTGTGAACATCAGTGTACATTTACTGTTTAGTATCATAAAGAGATTTCTTCTATAAATAGCGAGAATGGAGAAAATAACATATAGTTTGGCTGTGAGGCAAAAAGATGTCATGGATAGGGTAGACACTATTACTATTGTGTCATAATGCTGGTGTTATTTTCACACCCTCCATCTTTGTGCCACTGTGCCCAGTTTGTCTTGGGTCAGTCTTGTAACACAACTCATCATCTTGATCATATTTCCTGCAGGCACCATGATGTTACATGGTTTTGTAGTATATTGACAACTGTAGATTGATAGAACGTCTTCAACATATTGTTGCAAACATTAAAAAGAGTTCACTGTCCTCAGAAAGAGGAAGCTACTCAGCCCTTTTTTGTGCAATATGTCTGTATTGTCCAGGCTGTTCACTGCACTGAACCCCAGGATATTTTTTATGTTTTGTAAAACCTTCACCTCAGCCATCCATTATGATGACTATTTTCAGGGTTCCATAGTCTTGCGCTGGCAGTATCTTTTGGGTTGGTAATGTTCAGTTGAAAGTGGTTGTCTGTGCATCCTTCTCCATTCCTCGCCTTCTTTTTTGAGGCAGCTTACATTGAAGGATTCTTCTGAGGACATATTTAGGTGGCATACATTGTGAATTTAAAATCAGTTATGTTAGAAGGTGAAAAGAGATGTAGAATAGTTCTTTTGGTTACCCATTTGTTGCTGACCACACTCTTGAATGCAGATAGTCCAGGAGCCTCACAAATGCTCATCTATATTTTAGTGCCCTGCATAGAACTTTAACTTTTAATCCCTAACAAGAAACACTGTAAAGTGTTTAAGACATTGGAGAAATCAACAAACATGAACACAGCCATAGGGCCAGTTTTACCCAGGTGTGTGCTCTGTGGAGGATGATCAAAGTGTAATTTACTCCTGTTATGTCCCGGTTAGGGAAGCTCCCAGACTGGAGGTGATCTGTAAGCCAGGTTTGCAGTGTTTTAGTGACTACCCTTTCAAAGATCTTCATGAAGTGTGATGTGAGAACTAACGGTCTGTAAGCCATAATGAGAACAATGCATTAGTTTTTGTTGTTTTTTTAAGTACAGAAGCTGCTATGCAGGATGTCATCCATTGTTGTGGTACCACCTACAAGCTCAGAGATATAATCTGTGAATAGTGCTTGAAGTCCCCACAGAACTCTCTTGCTCAAACCTTTGGCTTGATATAATCAGGCTCATCTCACTTGTTACACATCTTTTCTGTAGTTGTGTTGCAGTTTTAAAGGAAACAAACTAGTTATTTGCTGTATGCAAATTGATATAAACTGCAAAGATAAAAATTTCATATTCAGTTGTGTAATGACTAATTAAAGAAGAGCTTATTCAATGGCCACGATATGTTGTACTTTTAATAAAATCGTCAAATTATGTTAATACATATAAGCTTTATTTAAATAGATGTGTTTGTGTAACTGAAAATTTTGCATCAACCCTGTCTTGGACGTATTGAGGGTCTTTCTTTGATAATTATTATTTTTTTTTTTTTACTTTTAATTAGATGCTGCTAGACCCCATGGGTGGTGTTGTTATGACCAACGATGGGAATGCTATCCTTCGAGAGGTAAAAAAAAACTCAATACCATTCCTTTTGTTTCTTTAAAAATAATAATAAAAAGCTATACTGTACATGTTTAAGGTCTTGCTGAATTGATATTTTAGAGGTAAATATTGGGGTTATTGGGAATTATTGCTCTCGCTCTGATGAAGAAGACTTTAGTGTTTTTAACAATTGACATATTAGTTAATATTGTTAGATCTTTAGTTACGAAGTAGTTAATATTTACTGCTACGCATCCAAATCTGATAGATTAATTAATTTTGTAACTTCTACAGATTCAGGTACAGCACCCAGCCGCTAAGTCAATGATTGAGATCAGCCGTACTCAAGATGAGGAAGTTGGTGATGGGACCACGTCAGTCATCATTCTTGGTACAGTACCAAGATCCTTTGATTTGTATTTTGATGTTCGCTGTGGTTTTTGGGAATTTTCTGTTTGCTTGGCTTTTTGTATTGATTGTTCAGACATTTGCATTGAATTGGATCATGTGGGCACCAGTGAACATTCTTCTTCTCACCACATGACAGTTTTATCCTTTATGTTTTTAGTGGTATATTCACTTTTGTTTAAACTCCGAGATTATAAGAACAGGTCATAGACATAAACACTAATTAGGTGTGCTTAAATATCTCTAAAACTAAACATATTGGCCTTCCTTTAAAGTAATTATTGATGCAATTACCAGTTTGTAACAATGCATGTTTAACATTTATTAGATTTACCAAAAGCACACATATCATTGAATTTGATCATTAATCAAAATTATTTTTGAAAAGATTTGTTCTTACTACTGTGTTTCTGTATAAATCATTTACTTATGAATTATTATTAATGAGTTATCTCCCAAAATCTTAAAAGAGAGGTTTGTGATTTTTACTTATCCTAGCACTTACCAGGGCTTCTGGCAATACCCCAGGCGTTTTTATATTTTTTTGCTTAGATTTTTATTAATTTGTATTTTTTTTCCCTCAGAAGGCTACCATCCTAAAATACAGTAATTCCTCTCATGATCAGCATTATGCAGTGTGCTATATATTGAATTAACAATTTATGTGCAATAAAGGCAAGAAATTCATCTTCATAATAGAACTATTCACTGTTCTAAGCTTATGACTTAGCTTAGAGTACTGAACAGTTTTCCAAATGCAAATCTTTTTAGTCTACAGGAATGCAAACACACACATTTGGTGCAAATGCAGAAATCTTATTAGAAACAGAAAACAGGAATATGCAGTGTATACAGAGTAGCGCACTGTAAATAATGGCAAAAATCAACCCATGTGTGATGGTCTGGGTTAGCTGCACACTCCCTGGTGCATCCGGGAGCCTCTTGAACCTGCAACCGTCAATAACTGAGATGAGTCGGGCAAATGAGGACAGACATGGTCAGCAAGGGGTAGGTGAAAAGGTGCCAAGTGCCCCCTCTGCCTTGCAGGCTTCATTATATACTGCCCATTTGGGTGCAGGTGTTGTCTTTCACCTATTCTGAAGTGTGAGTGAGACACCTTACTGACCTGCTCACGTTTACATGTAAATGCCTCATCAACCCCGTAGCGTTGCCGGCATGTGCATACCCACACCCGTTCAGAGCTTGCATGTTCCGGGACTCAATGATTTATTTAAAAATCGCGCTTCGCCAAGGACTTCTTAGCACAACACATGGAACTACAACTTTGTAAATAGTTATGGGCTATAATGGATTAGATATTTAAATTCCCTTCTTAATTTAGTCACCTTAACACTGCATAACAGAGACTGTTGTGGTGACAAAGCCAGCAGATCCAGCCATTGGATCAGACTACAAAGTGTCTTTCCTTTTATTGTACATACAGTAGTTATAGAAGAGAATCACCCACTTTGAAAATTTTCACATTTTGTTACTTTACAGCCAAAAATGAAAATACTGTAATAAGTAAAACAAAAAAACAAATATTTTATTGTCGTTGCATACACTGTGGTATAGTAGGTCCACGGCTTCTGAGTAACTGGCCATTTTAATAAATAAATAATGAACGTGCTCACACGGGAGGCAATCACACCTGCAACAGCTCCCCCGCCTAGGAAAGAAAAGAGTCCAGGAAAGAGAATGGAGGTTGAAAGATGAGAGAAGAAGCAGGCGGTAGAAAGGAAACAAGCAGGGGGATAGAAATAGAGCCCTAAGGAGGAGCATGTGGCCATCACTCTTATGGGGTTTGGGAAGCTGTTGGTCACTCTTGTTGAACGTCTTTGGAAGCAGGAAGCGACCATTATGTTCTGGAGGTGCTCTTGCCGGGAACAGCCTTTGAGACAGCAGAGGTGGGTTTGGCAGTAGTTTGGGTGGAGCAGGGCTTTGTGGTTGCCTGTGGACGCCGTGGGGATTGGCAGTGAGGGGACACAGGCCAGATGTGATGCAAGTCTGCACCTGCTGGTTGACGTCTCTCCTTCTTCAAGGTCTGAATAGGATAAGCCGGAGAGGTGTCAGTTTTAAGGGAAAATGCCAGTGCTTATGGATTTTTAAAATAAGTTTCCTCAACTGTGTTGTTTTAACCACTTTTTTAACTGATTTTTCTATTTACTGATTTTAACCTCCACTTTCACTTCATTTTATGGATTATTTATTGACAGATTAGAGCACTGCACTTTTCGGAACACTTGGATTTTGATTTGTGTTAATAAAAGCACTTGCACTTTTCACCATCCCCTTGCTTGGTGTGTTTTGTCCTCATCTGCCAAGCACATCTCAGCTTACAGTACTGATTGTGTTGGGTTTAAGAGGCTCCCAAAAAGTAAGAGGGAGCAAGGTGCCGACCTGCACTGACGCATGCAAACAATGATCACTCTTTGTCATAAAGTCCTGTAACTCCTTCAAATTTGCCATTGGCCTCTTGGTAACCTCTGACCAGTTTCCTCATTGGTCTTCTTTCTAGTTTGGAGGGATGGCCTAATGTGGGAATGGTCCTAGTAGTACCAAACCCTTTCCACTTCCTAATTATGGACTCTACTATGCAACTAGAAATTGATAAAGCTTTTGAAATCTTTGTTTCCATATCCTGACTTGTGCTTGTCTACAGCTTTATGTCTGAGATCTTTTAAAAGTGCCTTGCTACCCATAGTCGATTGTTTGCTTTCAGTTGCACCACTGAGCATTGAAATGCTTCAGGAATAGCTAAACTACTTGCAATAGTTACAGATGATCACAGGTGGAAGCAAATTACCTTGGTGTGCAAAGGAGAAGGTGATTACTTTCACCTTCTCGAGTTTATAAGTATTGTTTTAGGGGGTGATCCTTTGTCATTCTCAGTGATTCTTGTTTATTTTTCTGAATTGTTGCTGTTATGTCTTTGACTTGAATGTTATATAGGTTGCATTAAGTAAATAAGGCCGAAATATTATTTTTGTGTTTGCTTAAATTTTTGGCTGTAAAGCAAAAAAAAAAGAATATTTTCAAAGGGGGTGATTCTTTTCTGTACCCAGTATATTTGTCATATGCACATAAAATGAGCATATTCTCCAAAACCTTGTAATAAAAAAAATCAGAATGTTGATACATACATTTAGCAGGTTTATAAACCATATAAGGAATAATTTCACTATGTTCGGTGTGACTGATACAACTTGCTGCTGATTGGAGTGAGTAAAATCCCTTTGACAGTGAAATTGTTTGCTCCTCCTTACAGAAGATCCTGAGTCTACCAACTCAGGATTAGGTCACTGCTTTTTGCAGATGATGTTGTCCTGTTTGCTTCATCAGGCCGTGATCTTCAGCTCTCTGTGGATCGGTTCGCACTGAGTGTGAAGCGGCTGGGATGAGAATCAGCACCTCCAAATCCGAGACCATGGTCCTCAGCCGGAAAAGGGTGGAGTGCCCTCTCAGTGTTAGGGGAGAGATCCTGCCCCAAGTGGAGGAGTTCAAGTATCTCGGGGTCTTGTTCACGAGTGAGGGAAGAATGGACCGTGAGATCGACAGGCGGATCGGTGCGGCATCCCCAGTGATGTGGGCTCTGCATCGGTCTATCGTGGTGAAAAAAAAGCTGAGCCGTAAGGCAAAGCTCTCAATTTACCAGTCGATCTACGTTCCTACCCTCACCTAATGGGTAGTGACCGAAAGAACGAGATCGCGAATACAAGCGGCTGAAATGAGTTTCCTCCGCAGGGTGTCTGGGCTTTCCCTTAAAGATAGGGTGAGAAGCTCAGTCATCCGGGATGGGCTCAGAGTAGAGCCGCTACTCCTCCGCATCGAGAGGAGTCAGATGAGGTGGCTCAGGCATCTGATCAGGATGCCTCCTGGACGCCTCCCTGGTGAGGTGTTCCGGGCACGTCCAACCGGGAGGAGGCCCTGGGGAAGACCCAGGACACGCTGGAAGGACTATGTCTCCTGGCTGGCCTGGGAACGCCTTGGGATTCTCCCTGAAGAGCTGGAAGAAGTGGCCGGGGAGAGGGAAGTCTGGGCCTCTCTGCTCAAGCTGCTGCCCCCGCGACCCGACCCCTGATAAGCGGAAGAGGATGGATGGATGGATTCTTACAGAAGATGATCTAAGAAATGCTTTCAGATTCCTCAGTGACAAACTTTATACAGTCACAGTAAAAACATATTGGCACTCTGTACTCCTTTCATAAAATTGCAGCAGTTACAAGTGCTTTGGTATTCATTTGTTTATTTTTGTTTGGTTTGTTTGGACAACACAAAAAGGCAGATATCAGGTTTGACTTTTTTTTTTCTCTGCATTTTTGTGGTGTTCTAGTGCAAATAAAAAGAAATAACTGAATAACAAGGCATTTCCAGTTTCCACAGTTTTCTAGGAGACATGATGCATTTTCTGAAAGAAGTGCGGGGGCGCCAATATTTTTGACTTTGACTGTACTAATAAATCGTAAGGTTAAAGATTGAGTATGACATGTAATATGAGCAACTGACACAATTTTGCAAATTAGTAAGGAGCCAGTTTACAGTGTTTGACGTCATGATAAAGAGGTTTACATGATGAATATTTTAAGTTCTACTATGGATGTATTTGGGATTTGGAAGAAAATGAAAGTAACCAGAGAGAGACCACACACATACTCCTCGTAGGCAGTGATTATTACGTTTTTTGCAGGAGTTGTTTAACCTCATTCAGTTTTCACCTTAATTTATAATATTTTTTGGCTGTTTGAATTTTTATGTATGGAGGTGGAGTTGGTTTTAGAAAAAGGAATACTGGGAATATCCTGATATACTCATCAGATGAGAGATTCTCAGTATTTATTCCTTGTCTAGAATTTACTCCTTCATTTATTCATTCTTTAGCTGGAGAGATGCTAGCTGTGGCAGAGCAATTCTTGGAACAGCAGATGCACCCAACTGTCATCATCGGTGCTTACCGTCAGGCTCTAGAGGATATGGTCACTTTCCTTAAAGATATCAGGTATACAATAACTTCCCACATATAAATATTTAGTGTGCTTTTAATAGGCCACATTACAATGTTGTTGATGTATGCAACTTTATTATTGGTACATTGCTTTTGTGATGACTTATAAATCTGTGCTTCCAAGGTGAAAACTGTACATCTATCCAATTTCAAATAAACTTGACCCTATTGTTGTGTTGCAGGTCCCCATAGTCTTAACAGCATGGGAAACTGGGCAGGAACTAAGTTGGGATAAGGGTGCCAAACTGATAATTTTTTTCAAACAGTTTTTAGATGTTTTGTTAATAAACTCTGACTGTCTTGGTTTTAATTCCACTAATATGTTGAATCTCTTTTGTTTTACCACTAACAGCACTCCAGTAGATGTAAACAGCAGAGATCAGATGCTCAAGATTATTAACTCGGCCATCAACACAAAAGTTATTAACCGCTGGGCTGACTTGGCATGCAATATGGCACTTGATGCTGTCAAGACTGTAGAGCTGGAGGAGAATGGGCGTAAAGAGATTGATATTAAACAGTATGCCAAAGTAGAAAAGGTGCAAATATAACTTTACATTCGTGGTTGTTATGTTTTTATATATATATATATATATATATATATATATAATATAGTGAGCTTTGAGTTTAAACTCTAGATGAAGCCATATTTTCAATCAAAATATTTTTTTACTTTTAAGATCCCAGGGGGATTTATTGAGGATTCGTGTGTTTTGCGTGGTGTGATGGTGAACAAGGATGTGACTCATCCACGTATGCGAAGAATGATCAAAAATCCACGTATTGTTCTTCTCGACTGTTCCCTAGAATACAAAAAAGGAGAAAGTCAGGTATAGATTCTTATACACTTTGATTTGTACAAGTCTGTTACTGTAATGTTTATAATTTTATTTTTAGAGCTTTCTTACATCAATCTTCCTGTTTCTTGTGAAAGGTGATTGGAAAAGTCTGGGCTCATTAATCTGAGTGAGTGTGATGTGTCATATGAACAGTGAAATAATGCAGTCTTACTTAGAATGGTTTTCTGAATATGTGAGTTTGCAGTAATATTTTATTTATTTTGAACCAGTAACGGCACACTGCATGATAATCTGCAGTGAATACACTTGACTTGAGCATTCATAGTTTTTATTTCCTCTGTATGTTTAGCATTTGTTTGCTCAGAGGTTGATGCACTTGCTGCTGCCTGAGCAGCTCTTCTTTTCTCCACCGTAGTGGCCTGCTTCTTCTCTTTTTTCATTGGCATCATGTGTTACAATTACTTAGCATGTTTTCTTTAATTTTTCATTTAAGCTGGCACTTAAGTCTTCAATCTGCCTCAAGAATAATGTAAGATATGAAGAGGTAGAGGAAGTGATGGTGAAGGTGGTAGGGATGAGAATGCGCTGCCGAGAGTTTATTCTACAATAAAATTAAAATAAGAGGAATAACCTTGGAGGTCAATCATCACCCCGAAAGCGGATAGTAGAGGTCACGTAATATATGTTTGACCAAATTTTAGGTCAATAGGTCAAACTGTTTGTGAGCTACAAGTGATTTAAAATCCTGGACAGACAAACGGAACAGCCACAGTAGTGTATTATATATAAAGACATGTTTAGATTAACATAAGAGCAAGAGTTTTCATTTCATTGAGTATTTGTTTGTTTGGTAAAATTAGGTGTATGAAAATATACAGTCATGGCCGAAATTATCGGCAACCCTGGAATTTTCCCAGAAAATGCACCGTTTCTCCCAGAAAATTATTGCAATTAACACGTTTTGGTATACACATGTTTATTTCCTTTATGTACATTTGAAAAACACAAAAAAACGGTGAAAAAAAGCCAAATCTGACATCATCACACTCAACTCCAAAAATAGGCCGGACAAAATTATTGGCACCTTTTCAAGATTGTGGGCAAATCGTTTTATTTCAAGCATATGATTGTCGTTTGAACTCACCTGTGGCAAGATATAGATGCTGGCAATATAGCAATTACACCTGATCCAGTTAAAATGGAGAAAAGTTGACTCAACCTTTCTGTTGTGTGTTTGAGTATGCCACACTAAACATGGAGAACAGAAAGAAGAGCAGAAAATTGTCTGAGGACTTGAGAACAAAAATTGTTGAAAAATATCAAAATCTAAAGGCTACAAGTCCATCTCCAGAGATGATCTTGTTCCTTCCTCCACTGTGCGCAACATAATCAAGAAGTTCACAACACATGGCACTGTAGCTAATCTCCCTGGACGTGGACAGAAGAGAAAAATTGATAAAAGACTGCAACAAAGGATAGTCCGAATGGTGGATAAACAGCCCCAATCAACTTCAAAACATGTTTAAGCTGTTCTGCAGACTCGGGGTGCAACAGTGTCAGTTCGAACTATCCGTCGACATCTGAACGAAATGAAACGCTATGGCAGGAGAGCCAGGAGGACCCCACTGCTGACACAGAAACATAAAAAAGCCAGACTGGAGTTTGCCAAAATGTACTTGAGGAAGCCAAAATCCTTCTGGGCGAACGTCTTGTGGGCAGATGAGACCAAGGTA
Source organism: Polypterus bichir lapradei (assembly GCA_026402145.1). Lineage (NCBI taxonomy): Eukaryota > Metazoa > Chordata > Cladistia > Polypteriformes > Polypteridae > Polypterus > Polypterus bichir. The sequence goes on from JANRMT010062813.1 coordinate 98,572,645, forward strand.
GAGCTTTTTGGTAAAGCTCATCATTCTACTGTTTACAGAAAACGGAATGAGGCCTACGAAGAAAAGAACACAGTACCTACAGTTAAACATGGTGGAGGTTCTAAGATGTTTTACTGCCTCTGGCACTGGATGCCTTGACTATGTGCAAGGCATCATGAAATCTGAAGACTACCAAAAGATACTGGGGCGCAATGTAGGGCCCAGTGTCAGAAAGCTGGGTCTGCGTCAGAGGTCATGGGTGTTTCAGCAGGACAATGACCCCAAACATACCTCTAAAAGCACCCAGAAATGGTTGAAGACAAAGCGCTGGAGAGTTCTGAAGTGGCCAGCAATAAGTCCGGATCTAAATCCGATTGAACACTTATGGAGAGATCTCAAAATTGCTGTTGGGAGAAGGCGCCCTTCAAATCTAAAAGAGCTTAAGCAGTTTGCAAAAGAAGAGTGATCGGAAATTCCAGTTGAGAGGTTTAACAAGCTTGTTGATGGTTATAGGAAGCACTTGATTTCAGTTATTTTTTTCCAAAGGGCGTGCAACCAAATATTAAGTTGAGGGTGCCAATAATTTTGTCCAGCCCGGAAATAAACGTGTATACCAAAACATTTGTAATTGCAACAATTTTCTGGGAGAAATGGTGCATTTTCTGGGAAAATTCCATGGGTGCCAATAATTTCGGCCATGACTGTTTGGTTTATATTACCAAACAAATAACTGCATTGGAGAATTTGGCATGCTTTTTTAGTTGATCTGTAACTGCATGAATGATATATAGTCTACATGTATTATTTCTAGAGTAGATTTGACATAAAAATAGCAAGATTTAAGTGAACAAATATAAATTTAGCTTTTTGTCCAACTTGCATTTCACAATTGGGAGAGCATTCACATAGATTTTCCCAACTTGGACTTGCAGTCTGAAAGCACATGAATGCAGCATATGAAAATCTGCTGTGTCTTTTCTAAAGCCTTTGGGAAAGAATATGTTAGGAAAAACTGGACATGTTACACAACACACTAATACATTTGTGCTCATAGCTCATGGTGCCTGTTGCTCCAATTGTTTTGAGTCATACACTCGAGTTTCTCTATATTCTGGACATCTTTCTTTCAAATAAAGGTGTTGCTGTGAAGACTGCTGTTGTCTCATGAGGAGCATATTCAGAATTGTTTGGTGGTTCTCTGCTTTTAACTTAAGCGTAGCAAGGGACCTATGGGACAAGTGTTCAGTATTTTGAATTTTTAGTATTTGTTATGGAATTGTGCCAGGATTTAAGGGTATTGTTGCATTGTTGTAGGCCTGTGCCTGTTTTGTTCTGCTAATGGGAGGATGACAATAACCGTGATGATACAAATGCAGAAAATTAATTTGTAGTAATATTCTTTTGTCTTACAGACTGACATTGAGATTACAAGGGAAGAGGACTTTGCTCGTATCTTGCAAATGGAAGAAGAATACATTCAGCAGATCTGTGAGGATATTATACGTTTGAAACCAGACCTTGTTTTTACAGAAAAGGGAATTTCTGGTGAGAAATTTCACCTTTTAATATTTGCATTGTAAATGTAATATTTAAAAATTATCTATTTTGAATGTTGTCTTTTACATAATTTATATATCTCATCTTTCAGATTTGGCTCAACATTACCTCATGAAAGCAAATATCACAGCAATTCGTCGTGTTAGAAAAACAGACAACAATAGAATTGCCAGGTATGTAGCATACATTTGTTCTTGGTTCTTTTAATTTTTTTTTAAATTGTTTATGAAGCTTCTTTGTTGACCTGTTTCTCACCTTCCTGTAATGGTGTTCTTAAGTTTTGATGTAATATCAACATGATTAGAAAATTATTTTGAAGAGAATGGGCCAGTGCTATTTTTGTGTGTGTGAGTGTATGCTGTTATTATGAGTAAGGTAGAAAAAAGTTTTGCAAAAAGTGCTGATCCTAACAAGAGGAGTATAGAACCAGAGTGACCTCCGTAAGTCGTGCAAACTACCAAAAAGGACTGAATTGTTTAAATTGAGAATTATTGAGCAAGTGAATGATAAATGGAGGGATAAAGAAGGGAATCTCTGTTATGGCCTTTATTTGGATTGCCGTCATTCATTGTGTCAGGTTACAAACATACTGTTGGTTGAGCCTTAGTTTTAATCACAGACTAAATATGAATGGAAGGTCATTGAATATCCATCTGTGCTATTGGTTTAAAAAGTCTTGTCTATTTATTGTTTCTGATTTCAAAGAAACCTACAGAATGGTGACAGTGATGTCTCTCCTCACCATAACTTTTTTTTGTTTGTAACTAACCATATTTTATCTTGTCGTTATGTATCAAATAGTGTGTGTGTGTGTGTGTGTGTGTGTGTGTGTGTGGTTGTGCCTGCATATACGAGTATACACACATACATACATATTCCTTATTTGTACAGGGCTGTATTTCATCACAAAATATTCCATGGGGAATTTTATCTGCTTCTGTATTTTATATGGGGAAGTGCCCCCAAGGTGACTTTCCTGGGACTTGGTATAAAGAGTTGTTTCCCATGGCGGGTTTAGTAAGTGAAGTTTTGGTTTGGGGCCAAAGTTATTCTTCTGATGAGGTTATTTAGTAACCACGCCTAAAGTTTTTTTCTACCTCAGGTAGTACCAGGGTACCTTGATACTTGCTCACTGAGGCTGTTTGCTTGGTTTTGAAAAGATTCAGCTTCATGTTATGAATTAAACAACCAAAAGCAATATTGTTTTCTTAATCAACTTTTGTCATTTTTTTTTTTAAATGGTAATCTTGTGTATTTATTGGTATTCATGTCTCTTCTTATGTTTTACTAGGCCATATTTATGTTTCAATATTGTTAGATTTGTGTAAGTACTTTTTAAGTAGAATGCTGTTTCATTGGATAAGACTTCTTTTTTTTTTTTTCCTTGTAGGGCATGCGGTGCTCGCATTGCAAGTAGAACAGATGAGCTTCGTGAGGAAGATGTTGGTACAGGTGCTGGCCAATTTGAGATCAAGAAGATTGGCGATGAGTACTTCACTTTTATTACAGAGTGCAAAGACCCTAAAGCATGTACCATTATTCTTCGAGGAGCCAGTAAAGAGATACTTGCTGTAAGTGTGAATTCACTAATTTATGCAGCTCTCACACACCAGGATTATATGTATATAGAGTACCCCAAAATCTTCTGTTTGTACCATAAAATGACCAAATATTACGTTTTCTGTTGGGTTTCCACATTTATATCTTTGGAAATGGAAATAATAGCTAGATATTTGTGGCTAATGGAAAAAATCATTTTCCATTGATTATAAATATAATTTAAGCCCTATTCATTTGTCATGTCTGTTTGTCACAGAAAATTTTATTATACACTTCAAAAAAATACCTTTTGTCTGTAAATTTTACCTTTTTTGTTTTTCATGTGTCCTGTATTCAGGAGGTAGAGCGTAATCTGCAGGATGCCATGCAGGTTTGTCGTAATGTTCTCCTAGATCCATATTTGGTACCTGGTGGAGGTGCTGCAGAGATGGCTGTATCTCACTTACTGACAGAGCGATCAAAGTCTATGACAGGTGTGGAGCAGTGGCCCTATCGAGCAGTGGCACAAGCACTGGAGGTCATTCCAAGAACACTTATCCAGAACTGTGGAGCAAGTACTATCAGAGTTCTGACCTCACTGCGGGTAAGAGTGGTAAAACAACTTGGTTGTGATATCAGTAGAATGTAAACTGGCAGGTGTTATAAACGGCAGTTCTCCATATAAATGAAGTTGTAACCGCAGCAGCTCTTTTTAAATTTGGCCTACAAAATAAAAAAATCAACGGGTGTCCTTCACATTAAATGTTATGCTTACAATTAAAACGTACATGTACAGTATACTTGATAATGACATCAAAATTTGTGCAATCGTTTTTTAATATCAAATATTTATTTAAAAATAAAAACACCAATAAAGAAGAGCACTGAACAAGAAGAACCTTAGAAAACCTTTTTGCAATTAGTAAGAACAAAACCTGCCCCTAACCTTTTTGTTTACTTACTGTATAAAAATTTATTTAAACATCTGTCTAAATCCGAATTTTGACTTTTTAATAAATAACAAATGCTTATATTAGGGATGTTACAATAGCAGAATTGTTTTATTTTAATACTGATGAAATTTTATGATACTCAGTACCCATCAATAGCACAGTAAAAACAAAAAACCTACTTAATGGCTCTTTATTAGAGTACCTCTGTTATGGGACAGTATAATATATGATGTTTGCTTTCAGTTATGGGTTATACTAATGAACATTAGTTTGTCTTCAAAAACCAAACGAATTACATAAATACAATGCTTGCAGATCCTGTTTAGCAGTGAAATATGCAGTCTTGTTTGTCCTGCTAACTGCTTGTTTCAGCAATTGTTTCTGTTAACACAGGACATGTCATATTAATAGGGAGTTGTGCCTTGTCCTTTGAAGCACTACATACATTTATTTTGGTATTAACAAAGCAGCTCATGTTATCACTGATACAGAAAAAACACATAGCCACTTTATTCAGTCTTGTCTCAGTATTTTCTTGCTACAATTGTTGTTAGCTCTTCCAGTCCACCCACAGTCCTATATATGTGGATGCATGTGAGGTCCTCCCCTTGTGACCCTGAACTGTATACACTGGTTAGGAAATGGATGTGGTCATTACAATCAGAGAATGAATATGAAGCCTCTATTTATTAGGACTGTGTAGGACACTATTAAAAGTGATTAATCTTCATTTCTTTTTACGATTATTTGACAATACAAGTTAAACAATTGCATCTTATCTGATATGTAATGTTATTTTGCTCTTGAGGCGGCATGCACACATTTTTTTTTTTTTTTTTTTTTTTTTGTTTTGTTACAAGTATGATTCTTGCAATTACTTAGATGTACCTGAAAGCACAACATAATTCAGCACATTACAGAGAAAGTGCATTCTCATAACAAGGGTTGTTTGTAGCAGTGTCAGCAAGTAGAAGGAGTGTCAGCAAACTGAATTGTGATCTTCGTGCTGCAGAAACTTGTATTTTGCACAAAGCTCACTTCGTCTTTTAATTTTCTGACTCTTCAGAAGATTGCCGTCACCCATGCTTTCTTGCAGGCTTCACCTGCAGATTGTCTTTGGTTTGCAACTCCTGGTTTATGATGGTCAAGAGAAGAACACAAAATTAGAAACACTCATGCGGCATTCTAACATATTACAACAAATTGATTTAACAGGCACACAGATTACAGTTGTATTTAAGCCTTTATATATATGACAATGTTAAACATCTGCTAAACATAAAAGTGCAGAGCAGTGACCAGTGCAAATGATTAGTGATTGTGTGTCAGTATTGTTTGGGAGCTTGTCCAGGCCACATGCAGTCCTTTTGCTACAGGTTGAGAACCGCTTTTGTAAGATATTCTTTGCTTTGAAAACTATTGATTTCATAAAGAGCTGTCTTCATAGTAATATATTACATTGCTCAAAATTGTTTAGGTTCAGCTAAGATGAAACTCACCTTGTCTGCTCTAAAATGTGCTTTAACAATATATGCCAGTACACTCAAATGCATTCACTTAAGAGTTTTACCAATGACTGTTAAATAGTTGAAGATTTGCTAGAATATGTTTTGGAAAAGTTTACTTAATTACGTCTCTACAGGCAAAGCACACTCAAGAAGGCAGCACTTCCTGGGGTGTGAATGGTGAGACTGGAGCCTTAGTTGACATGAAGGATCTGGGCATCTCTGAGCCTTTAGTTGTAAAGGCACAAACCTACAAAACTGCAATGGAGGTAAGAAAATGTGTAATGCAAAATAATGTTGATATGTGTTTAATATTTTGTTTTATAATTTTAATGCAGTCCATTTTTCTTGTAATAACTGTAGCATGAGAATAATATTTCTGTTTTTTTTTCTTATTCTATCTGAATTGCAGCATAGAAACTAAATGTCTGAATTATTGCTGTAGGTACATTAAAATATAAACTAACTGAAGAAAGGGAAGATAAAATGACAGTACAAATATATTGTTGCATTTACTTTGCTACACGTGAGCACATGGAGAAGATACACTGTGAGCCAACATGAATAGTGATCAATAACAAGTGAAAACTTTAATGAACAAAAGTAAGAGTGTGCATTCCTCCTTCACCATGTTTATGCATAGGTGCCTGTGATAACACGCACGTGGCGCAGTGATTGCAGCAGGGTGTTGTGGATTACAAGTTTTTTTTTTTAAAGCAATTTTTTTTTTTTTTTTTTTTTATTGCTTCTTGTCTTCTTAACTAGCCAGGTAACATTGACATACTAATGACAAAGGAATCATGAGTTCACCATCTAACTCTTTGGCTCACAGGTTCAGCCTTAGGGCTCATTTATACTTCACGCTCAGAACGCGTACGCGCCCGCATCATTGCTGCCACGCGTTCCCAGCGTTCATTTCACGCATCTTCTGAGCAGGTCCTCGGAAATTAACGCAACGCATGCACGAGTTGCAGTACCAGCAAAAAGTCGGGGGGCGCAGTGTGCTAAAAGTTGGAATGTGATGTCAGAGTCTCTGTTTACTATCTACATGTGACAGAAAGCCTCTTTGCAGATCCTACGAGGATCGATGTGCGTGCTTCGCTGTCTGATGAATGGTTCGATGTAGTGAAGCAAAATGCCGACATACATTTTTTTTTTTTTTTTTTTGCAACTTCACAACAGCAACATAATGTATAGCGCTGTATTTGAGCCACTGAGAAAAAAATAAAGGACACGGTTAAAATGTGTATTTTGTGATTTAAAGTGGAAATTTCGGCTTTAATCTCAAATTGTCCACTTTAACCTCGTATTTACTTTATCATTAAAGCAAACAGTCGTAAACGTCATCCCAGTTTTTAATCGCTACGAGCTTCTTGAACCTGACAGCTGCAGCAAGCAGCAATAGATCAACACACAGAACAAATTAAATGTATGATATTCCAACTCTCTGCACATTTAGAATCTTTAGATTTGTACTTGATACCACTTTCATGATGAAATGCATTAAAGTATGTATGTTATATTTTACATATAATTTAGTTTAAATAATGAATACAGTTAATAATTACACACATGGGGGGAATAATTACACACATGGGAGTGACACGGTGGCGGAGCGGTAGCACTGCTGTCTCGCAGGGAGTTATGTTGCTGGTATATCCTGCTTGTATTCCATACTGTGCTCCGGTTTCCTTCCAGAGATATGCAGATTTGGGGATTTGGTGCCGCTAAAATGACGCTAGTGTATGTGTGTGCTTGTATTCACCTTGCGATGCGCTGAGACCTCGTCCAGGGATTGTTTCTCAGTCATGCCCAATGCTTGCTGGAATGGACACATCCCTGGATTTATGGATTTAATCAATAAACATACTTTTCAGAGATATTGCGTTAAGGTGTTATCGGAATTTAATAGGTGTTTTAGGCAATTCACAACACAGAGAAGCCAAACATGTTCTCACCGTGATAATATCTCGCACTGCCACCTGGTGGATTCCTCCAGATTTACGTAAAGTACGCGCGCAAGTATAAACACTACAACGCTTGCGTAGCAGGAGCGTCCTCTGCACAATGCGTCGCGACGCATGAAGTATAACTCCGGCCTTAGAGGAGCACTGTGGCAGCAGGTTTTCACCCAAACTACCTACTTCTTTTAATTTGACTCCTATTTTTTAACTATGCAAGCTGTTCTTTCCCATGATGATTTTTATTCCACTTTTCCTGGTGTTATGGTTGTGTAGCCTGTTATTTATTAATGGGCATGCTAGGTAATGATAGTTGCAGCTTTTTAATGTCATCAGCCCTGGTGTCTCCTTTATTCATCTCCAATTATTATTGTTAGATTACAACCGAAGGAGTGAACTCCACAGAAAAAAATGGGAATTAATAGAAAAATGTTAAAATGAGAGTTAAGCACTTAAAACCATAACAAAAATTCTAAGCATAACTAATTTTTTATAGTACTTTGCTTTTCCCTGTGTAGAATAAGTGCATACCAATTAATTAAATGTGAGATCAGTTATAAGTAAAATGAGCTGCTGATTGTGAAGCTAGTTGAAACAGAAGACACAGTGGGAGCCTGAGGACTAAACTACAGAAAAACTAATTTTATAGCTGTATGTACTCAATATGAAGTAACTGGTTTAATAAAATACTTCCAAAGAAATAAAAGAAAAAATTGCTAAGGACTAACAATTAATAATCAGCGCCAATTCACAAATCATTGGTATTCTCTAAGAATAATAAAGTGTGGCAGAATGAAAGCACTAACACGTAAAATTAAATTCTGTTTTCGGCCAGGATTGGCTACAGCAGCTGTTCCTTCCTGCTATTAATCATATACAGTAATCCCTCCTCGATCGCGGGGGTTGCGTTCCAGAACCCCCCGCGATAGATGAAAATCCGTGAAGTAGAAACCATATGTTTGTATGGTTATTTTTATATATTTTAAACCCTTATAAACTCTCCCACACTGTTAACATTATTAGAGCCCTCTAGACATGAAATAACACCCTTTAGTCAAAAGTTTAAACTGTGCTCCATGGCAAGACAGACATGGCAGTTCTTTCTCACAATTAAAATAATGCAAATATATCTTCTCTTCAAAGGAATGCGTGTCAGGAGCAAAGAATGTCAGAGAGAGAGAGCCGAGAGAAAAGCAAACAATCAAAAAATCAATACGTGCTTTTGCCGAAGCACCGCGGATAAAGCGGCATTTTTTAGAGGAACGTCTGTATCTTCTAAGCAAACAGCCCCTCTGCTCACACCCCCTCCGTCAGGCGCAGAGAAAAGCAAACAATCAAGCACCGCGCGGGAAGCATATCGTATATCATTGAGGAGTTTTAGTTAATACGTAATACATGCTCTGATTGGGTAGCTTCTAAGCCATCCACCAATAGCGTCCCTTGTATGAAATCAACTGGGCAAACAAACTGAGGAAGCATGTACCATAAATTAAAAGACCCATTGTCCACAGAAATCCACGAACCAGCGAAAAATCCATGATATATATTTAGATATGCTTACATTTAAAATCCGCGATGGAGTGAACCCGCGAAAGTCGAAGCGCGATATAGCGAGGGATCACTGTACAATACCCCCCTTCATCAAACTTTGTCCCTCTTCAGTTCTGCCTTTACAGTGCAAAAGTATTCAATCCCCTTGAAAGTAATAGTTTTCTGCATGACAAATGATTCATACATACAGTGATCCCCCGCTTATCGTTGAAGTTACATTCCAGACTCATCAGCGATAGGTGAAAATCCACGATATAGACAGACCATATAAACAAAAAATTTTTAATAGTTTAAGCCTTAAAGTACCCCTCCCACACGCTTTAAACACATATAAACTTATTAAAACACACTTTGTAAGCACATATGATATATGGATGTTGGGCTAAGGATATGAGTAACATCTCTCTATTTTAAAAAAAAAAAAAAAAAATCTTGGCAGGGAGACGAGGCTTGATCTAAGAAGACAATTTGACATCCCGTGAGAGACATTTTAACATCGCACAAGACAAGAGACAGAAGGACAGCTGCTGTACAGGCTTTTAAATGAACGAAGCGCAGAGTGACAAGCAAAACAGGCATCTTGGAAGAAGCAGCACAAAGCTAGTAGCTGATCTGTCCATTTTTGCTTAGCGTGCGTTCAGCTCCCCCCTTCACAACGCGAGTGAGAGAGACGCGAAGTGGCAGGAGTGTAGCGTGCCTCTGGGGGGGTTGAGCAAAGCAATAAAGAGACCAGATCATCTCGGAGAGACACTTTGATGACACGCAAGACTAGACATTACAACCTTAGGAAGCAAAACCCGTGAGACAGTGACTTTTACACGTCACGCCCTACTTAAAAACAATTTAAAACAAGTTCAGTGACATCTAACCTAGCACTTGTTGGAATGCTTTTAGCAGACAAACTTCAGGTGCTCCCAGCTCTTAAAATAACAAGCAGAACATGCAGCTTGCCAGTAGCAGCTGCAGCAAGCCAGCAGATGATCCAAGCACTTCTCCTTAGCGTGTGTTCAGCCCTCACTCCTCCTCCTCCTCCTCCTCCTCCTCCTCCTTGAACACTAGCAGCAGAGATTCGAAGTGTCAAAAGGACAGCTGCTGTACAGGCTTTTAAGTAATTGACGCAAAGCGCGACAAGCACAACACACAGCTGTCCAGCAGCAGTAGCAAGACACCAGCTGAACCGATCGCATCTCTTTAGCGTGCATTCAGACCCCAGTCCCCCCACCCCCCCTTCACAACACGAGCAGCGTTATAAGTGCCACAGGAAAGAGATTTAACCACGCCCGGGGCAGGAAATAAAGGATAAATAAATATTGTTTTTACAAAGGTTTTAAAGTAAAAATGAAAATAATACATATGTAACAATTCCCATGAAAATAACAACAATCTCTTTAAATTGTTTATCAGGTAAACCAAGCCCAGGGGTGGGCAAGCAAAGTGAGCAGGGGTGGAGCCCCCTAGTAGTAGTAGTAGTAGTAGTAGTAAATCCGTGATGTAGCGGGGGTGTGATAGGTGAACTGCGATGTAGCGGGGGATCACTGTATATTTATCCATTCAGTGTTAATGTGAACTCTTCTACTGTAAGGATACATTTTCAAAATAAAAATAAACCATTTTCTGTACATATGTAATAGAAAAAAATTGATTCACTACACAGGTCATTCTGTCTTTTACATTTACTCTGATGCAGCCATCACAGTCCTTTAATTTCACAGTCAAGTGATAATGCATCACTGCTGAAATCGGGAGCAAATCAAGCAGCAATGGATTAGAATTTTAGTATTTCACACAGAAATACAGAAATACTATTAGTAAAGTGAATGTGGTAATTGAATTACACTACCATGTGACTGTTGGCTAATTGATAGTGTGCTATATTTTGACTAGCTATTTCAGACCAAGGACTAATTTGCTAAAGCCGAACAGCCTTATGTGAAACAGGTTTTGTCTAGATTAATATTTTGTTAGTGTTTTGATACTTTTAATATAGTTTAATCTATACACTGCATGTTTGGTATATTCTGGCTGTTGATGAGACTAAATATTCACTTGGACTATTCTTATAAGGTAAAAACATTATTTTATATATTTTGTAAAATGATCCTATTGAATTATTATTTTGTGTCTCTGGGTTCAGTCAGTGGAAGCAAAAATTCCACTTAATGGGAGAGTTGTGGTGTGTTTTGGGATTTAACGTGTTTTTGAACCAGGAGTGTAATTTGATCCATACAAAAAGCTTCTAATTTATACCACTCGTATATATAATTTTTTTATAAATCTCAGCAAGCATCCAAGTTGTATTTTATAAGGGATTTTGTAATTATCCAGATAATTTTAAAAAGTTTGAAAAAGCTTTTTTTAAATGGCTACATGCTAAAAATCCAGATTTGAAGGCTATCTAGCTGAGTGAAACAAATGGAAGAAGCTTATACTTTGTCACCTTTGCAGGCCAAGCTGTTCCAACACTTAACAGTTGTAAATGTGAATGTGTGTGTTAATTATATACATGAAGAAAAGTGTTTCAGTTTAACTTTGTATCTGTGTTCAAAATTGATCCAGGTTACAATTAACATAATGGGAATTTTTTTCCAGATAAAATGCATATTTTACACACAGGGTTGGTGTCCTTTTATGCACATTTACTTTTTGCATTTAAATCTTTATTTTTTAGGAGTAAGAATCATGCTTCAGACATTTCTGAGCAAGGAATGTTTTGTTTAGTGATTGTTGAGGTGAAAGCTAATAAAAAAATTAACCTATCTTTCCTGTCTCTTTGTCACTTCCAGACTGCCATATTGCTTCTACGAATTGATGATATTGTTTCTGGACACAAAAAGAAGGGGGATGAGTCTAACAAGGCACCAGAAGCTGATAATTAATATGTTTGTACCATTGGAATTGGTTGGCTGTCAGGCTTGCAAGGCACTATATTTATTTGTGATATCAAAAGGGGCCATTGGTCTGGGTCAACAGCCTTTTTGTTTGAATGGAATGCTGTTCAGCCAAATGCACTGACATAATCTTTTACATCAATTGTTACAACTATGTGTTGCAAACAGTAATAAAATAAACTTGGAAAACTTTGGCTTCTTGTATTTTGTGTTTTAAGCTGTTGAGTGTTTTTGTTTATCTTGCATACCAAGCATATTACTTCTCAAGAATTAATTAAACATGGTTGCAAGAAACGTCACTTGTATGTTGAAAACGTCAAACTTACATAAAAGTATTTTAAAAGTTTTCTTAGTATGAAACGTGTGATTAAAGAAGATATCAAATTTTGCATAAAAATAACTGGGGCATGCCAAGTCTGCAGTTTCTTCACCTTGTCTTGTTTGTTTATCCCATTGATAATCATGGATTATACACGGATACCATGTGTTACTATCTATCCATCCATTTTCCAACCCGCTGAATCCGAACACAGGGTCACGGGGGTATGCTGGAGCCAATCCCTCTAAAAATACTGGGCAATTGTCTGCCTTTACAAACGGCACACAATGAGTAAAAGTGTTTAGTGTTTTAAATAATAATTACGTCACAAACCTCCTTCATGGAGTCATTAAACATACATCGCGACAATTAACTTTTTTTTCCCCCGAGTTAATAGAAAGCTTTACTGTTACACTGCCAGTGTCATCCAAACCCCTAAGACACTGTAGCTTAGCTGGTCTGTGTATCTCTTTTTAAATGGGCATATTCTACAAATGTAAGTTATTACACACATAACACTGTACGTTAAAGTACGATAAATGGACGTGGCTGCTTTCAAGTAAAAGGAGAATGATGATTTTTATTTTTCAAGAAGAGGCATCTGTGTTACATACACACATCAGCCGAGCCCTAGAAGTTTATTGGCGAGGTTCATTGTCCTAGAGCTCACTAGCCTAACTTGTACCACGCCTTACGCTGTTTTAAGGACATTTCAAGTGTGTTCATTTACCTATAATCTCACAAAAAAGGTGATCCCATTGCTTGGACTTGCGGCTCAGTCAGCTGACCTGCCCACGTGACTCAACGGGAAGTGTTGCCGGCAGCCAGTTGGACATGGATCTGCAGAGCGGCGAGAAGCGGTTCGTGCTGCTTCTTCATATTTTCATCAATATACATGTCGTGTGGGGTTTGTTTCTTGGCGGTGCGGATCAGTATCGAAGAAAGGTAAGAGTAAATATAAAGATTGTGTAATTACTCGGGTTTCGTGTTAATATACTGTCGGTTGCCGAACTACTCTCGCGATAAAAGCCTAACTTGTTTGCGTGTAGCCCGAGCAGGGCGGCGTTTCACGTAAATAATAAAGACAAAAAAAAAAATCGTATGCCGTTGAGTTTGGCGCAGCCAGTAGTTTTGTGCCTGCTTTCAGCTGAACCACTGTTCTGTTATGCTGAGGTGCTTTCTGTGTTTTGGCTCGTAAGTTCACGTGGGTCTCGTAACGTTGACGGTACGATTCAAGCGACTGCGAATACTCCTGTGAGCTCGGAGGTGAGTTTACCTTACGCCCGGAGTGGTTCAACACCTTCTTGTTTTCATCGCTGATGCCGTATTTTTTAATCCTCTTAATATTTTTCCCATAAAATGGATGGATCCACACAGGAAATGGAGGGACCGATTTCTTTACAGGGCTAAAATAATTATAAAGTTGCAGTGGAATGCTCACTTTATCATGAGGCTTATTAAAAGCTATAGTTTAGTAAACTTTCGTTTGCCTGCAACACTGTTTCAATGTTAAAACCCTGGTCCTACTTATATTGTCATTATCTAGTACTGCATATATGTAGGGCTTTAAAAGCCGTAGTGTGGTACTAAGTAAAGGGACCGCAGTTATAACTTTAGAAATAAATAATACATTTTTATTATCATTACTAGTACCCTAGAGATGGATCTTCTTTCTCCGTGGCCGTGCCTGAACATCAATAAACAAATATGTCAAAACGGCAGAACTCAAAACATTAAAATGCTGGCGTTAGTCAAAGAAAACCCCCAGCATGGTGCCTTTTTAAATGCTACAAACGCAGTTTTGTTTATTTGTGTGTGATATATGCACAGGGTAAGCCAAAATGAAGTAGCACATTTATCAAGGTCATTGCGTGAGGTAGAGGCAGCCGAGTGGGATGAGGTGGGGGTCCTTTTGATAGGCGATCCCTTGTTTTCCATCGGCATCATGCCTTAGTCCGTGCTCACCGTACTTTCGCTGTCGAAGCGTTCTTCAAAAACAGTGAAACAATCATCACTACGCAATTTCCAAACTCAGTTCAGCATTCCTCCTAACGACGACGACCCAAATCGGGAAATAATTCTTCAGTGAGTGGCAAAATTTAGACAGAAGGGTACAACATTGAACAGAAAATGTCCAAGCCGTCCTCGGACTGTACGAACGCGTGAAAGCATACACGATGTAAGGGCATCAATTTTGCCGTCTCCTAGACGTGCAGTGCGCAAACTGCCTTGGGCATTTCCAGCACGTATTTGAAGAGAATTTTGCATGAGAACCTTTGGAGAATGACTGACTGATTGATCTTATTTTCCATCCATACAAAGTGGTTGTATTGCGGGTTCTCGCTGAGACAGCCATAGACAGTTGTGCGCGAACATTCTGCAAACCGTTCATCGAGAAGTCATCATCATGTGCAGCGACGAGGAACATTTCCATTTGAATGGTTGTGTAAATAGGCAAAACCTTCGCTATTGGGATGAAACCAACCCTGGTGAACTTCATTAGAGGCTCCTGCACAGTGAGTGTGTTACAGTTTGGTGTCCGTCCATCCATCCATTTTCCAACCCGTTGAATCCGAACACAGGGTCACGGGGGTCTGCTGGAGCCAATCCCAGCCAACACAGGGCGCAAGGCAGGAACCAATCCCGGACAGGGCGCCAACCCACCGCAGGACACACACATCCACACTCAAACACCAAGCACACACTAGGGACAATTTAGAATCGCCAATCCACCTAACCTGCATGTCTTTGGACTGGGGGAGGAAACCCACGCAGACACGGGGAGAACATGCAAACTCCACGCAGGGAGGACCCGAGAAGCGAACCCAGTTTGGTGTGCCATTGCAGAATTTGGCATTGTAGGCCCTTACTTGTTGAGAAGGGGGATCAATGGTCACCGTCAATTTAGAACGTTACATTGAAATGCTAGAGAAATTTTTGCGGCCCCATCTGGAAAAAAATGGATGTAGTGGATCCCTAGTTTCAACAGGATGGAGCAATAGCATATACAGCGCAGAGATGCATGCAAGTGTTAGTGGAGATTTTTCCGGGGAAGCTGATCTCCCTGTGCGGCGATGTCGGGTGGCCTTCACGTTCTCCTGATCTCGCTCCGTGCCATTTCTTCTTGTGGGGGTATTCACACACCAACCTCAAAACCTTGAAGCCCTCAAGGACGCTATTCGCATGAAATTGCCAAAGGAGTCATGTGAGCGTTCAGAAATCTTCGCGAAGAGTGTATCGCTAATGATGGCCACCACCTTGAGCACGCCATTTAAAACAAAGTAAAAAGAATCTATTTTGTATCCCCTTCCTTGTGTCGTAATGTATTGTATCTTGTGCACACTACAGCATTGCATTAGGTTTCCATCCTAAAAGCAGATTTTTGTTGTGTTGTATATTATTATTATTACTATGCATACAGAGAACAGTGAAATTCTTGCTTGTAATGTTGTGCCCTGTTTAGCAAACATAACCTGAATTTGAAATCTCTGTCTTCCATAGCCTTAAACTCTGCCAAAATATTTTCCTTAAAAGAGAAACCGAATAAGGTAATGTATTGTACTGTACATGTATTAGGGTGTACTTGGTTGGTTGAGAAAGCCAAAAACATCTCAATCAAAAGTCTAAGCCATTGCAATGATTCAGCATTTATTAATCTTGGAATACTTAAAGAGGTTATTTAGTGTGTGTGAAAAAATGTATTTTGATGGACTAGCATTCCATCCTGGACCAGTTTCTGCCTTGTGCTCAGGTTGGCTTCTGCTCTACAGAATCCTTCAGTGGATACATTGGTTCAGAAATGGGGAAATGGATAAGTATAATTGCACATATTACTTTACAGTCTTTGGCACATATAAAATTGGGGCAGAAATCTGTAAGATATTTGTTCAGAGAAGATAGTTGAGTACTAAGGACAGCATGCTGATGAATTGTCTAGTGTAGCCTGGACACTGCCTACCTATAGTTTGCACATTCCTGTCTTTGGATACTCTGAGTTTCCTCCTTGTAACTGTTTATCCGGGTCAAAATTGTCTGGATCCTGTGGTTATCACTTTGGTTGCAAGGTGAAAACCCAACATTAACATGTGTGCTGTGCCCACCAATTGCAAAGCACAGTCAAACAAACAGGGCCAGCTGAGAATGATTCATACTTGTTTTGGTTATCATTGTAGGTTTCTTTGGAGTTGAACCCTGGACTTAACAGCACCTCCTCAGCTCCTCTTAATGTAAGCATCCTCCATGTGAAGGCAGTTGGAAATAATGATACACTACACATCATCTTGGCCAGCCTTGGACCTCCATCTGTACTGCTGGTCCACACAGATAGTTCAGACACACAACTCAAGATAGACTGGAACCGTCTGATGACAGAAAACTCATCTCACAGTGTTTGGGTTGAACCAGTGAGCTCAGTGTTGTACTCCCGGGCACTGCTGTTTACTAAGGTAAGTCCTACTTTTTAGGAAAGATAGTTTTAAAACAACATGGATGTGAGTGTAAAATGAAGCAATGCATAAGGCAAGTCAGCAACTTCGCATTAAGTCACATTTCATAATTTTATAGTACAAGTATATACAGCAATTCACTATATTTATTTTAAATCAAGATTTATTGACATGTCTATCTATCTAATGTAAAGAAAACCAGCAATATGGAAAAAAGGGAGTTTTTAAGTAGGGTAGGAGTTAGCTGTGCTCCTTTGTTGCTCCAGCTACACGCCCCATGACAATCTCTGTTAAGTTTAAATGTTCTCAATAGATCTGTGTGGAATTTCCTTCAGGAGATAACCATGCCCTGCAACGGGCTGGTGTCACTTCTGAATCTTGTTCTTATTTTTATCTTAACACTGCCAGGATGAGCTCTGGCCCCCGAGTGATGTATGGGTATGTCCTTAGTCCATTCCTAATGTGTAATATATTTGACTCTTTACAACTGTACATCACACTCCAAGCTTTGTAAGGTATAATCCATAAGTTTTTAGTCAACTGTTTATTGGATATTGTACATGCCTGTATTCAATATGAAGCAGGATATAATACATTGTCAAGCAATACAGTTATTGTTTTTACTCTAGTTTTTCAGCTAGCACAGAAACTATATATTGCTGCACACTTTGTGCTTAAGGTTGATTGTTTTTAAAATTGATTTTAAGGTTGTAAGTTTTTTTTGGTTTACTTTATTGACACTTAAATTGTATGGATTATGGTTTGCTTTTCTGAGTTTGTCTTAGATAAAGGGGTCTGCTAAATAAACAATAACAATATAATCTGATAATCTGCTGACCTTTTTTGTCTAACTAAATGTTCAGTTTTATTGTTGTTGTTTTTCTGATTTATTTATTTAAGCTTTATGTAGTGCTTCTGTCCATTAGTAATTTGTACTAATTCATTACATATTCCAAATCGGAGCACTTGGCACATTTGAAACACAAGCAAAAGTCAAAATTGACACACAACATAGCAATGAATAAGGTTAATGATGAGAACCAGAACACTTGATTATTTACTTGCTAAATAATCGTGTAGAAGAGTCCAGTTTATTATGTAAAAATTATACACATTTATCTTAAATTATTTATTCTGAGCCTCATTATTGGTTGTTTTGGCAGAGAGAAAGTAAATTGATTTTGTAGCTTTTGCATAGTGTTTTAAGCATATTTTAAATCTATTGATTTATTTTTAAAATCAAAAATTTTGATTGATATAACACAGCGCTTGCCACCTTATGCAGCTGATTGCTATAGAACCTTTACTATGTGATTATGGGTTCACGTGTCTTTGCTCTGTGAATTCCAGTTTCCTTTCAGAAAAAAATGTTTTCATTGTTAACTTCAAGTTCTAAATTGTTGCTGTGCAAATGTTTGCCTCTGTGGACTTCACAAAGGAATGGTATTGTTTTCAGGGCTAGTACATTGCTGCTGAGTAAAGCAGATGTCAGCAAAATGTATGAACTGCACCAAAAGCATTTTTCACTTAATCTATGTGGTTTGTTTTATTGTAAATCTACAGCAGATCCATATTATAAAAGTACATGACTAGTACATCTGACTAATTCAAATCTGAGTAATCCTTAAGATCATTTTTAGTGTTATGATAAACAGCACAATGTTTATTCATATATCTTATATTAATTCAAGTTCAGGGACATTTCTTACCTTCTGGTCATAAGGCTATTCAAATGAGCCCCACATGCTGACAACAGCATGAACCTAATTTACTGTGTGTTTCTTAAATATATTGTGGTGTTCAATATCTGTTGTCACTACTGTTACCGGTCTGTTGGAGGTATGTAATCGTAAATTTTCTTGTAGTTTGTGCACACAAGAATAAACCTGAATATATTGTCTTGTTTTGCCAGGTTTGGGAATACAATGATGTGAATGACACTGCAGACTTTCCTAGTGCTCCATCAAAGTACATGTTTCCCTCATACAACCTTGAGGAATTTGTTTGGGATGACTTGAATAAAAGTTTGGACAAGACTGCGCATACTGCCAAGCTGTGTGGCAAGAATGTTACAGATCAGTATTTTGTTAATGGGTCCATCTGTTTCAAGGTAATGTAAAATTTGTTTTAATCTATTTCATTTTATTAATGATCAATAATGAATCTGAGTGTTTATTACCACAGCTGTGCTTTTTGATTATTTAAAAAGCCATTGGTATATATATATTCGTAAGGTTGGTGCTGACCCGACACAGACTGACACCATAGGCACGGGCAAAATAAACAAAAACATTTATTTTTCTTCTTCACCTGTGGGGCACATCTTCCCCGTGAACCCCACAGGCACAACACAGTCCCAATATACAAAGAAAAATCACCCCAAATCACACTCTTCTTTCCACTCCTCCCAGGGCAGCTTCGTCCACCTCTTCCCGACTCTGGCACCCGGAGTGGTGACTGTCGGCCTCTTTTATAGCCCACCCGGAAGTGCTGCAGGTGCTCGTTGACCTACTTCCGGGTGTGGCTGCGTTCCCAACCCAGACGGTGGCCACGAGCCCTTACAGGGTTGAGCTTCCATGCTCAGATCCTGTGGCCCTACCAAACCAGGCAGGGCAGCTGCCCTCTTGTGTTCCTGGGGAGGCACAGTCCCCCTCCTGGTCCGTCCAGGTGTTGCAACTGGGCACAGCCCTCAACCGACCACCACTCATATATATATATATAATATACACACACACACACACACAATGTGTTTATGTGTAGGTTTTTTCCATATTTTTAGTTTATTTTAACAACATTTATTTATATAGCACATTTTCCTAAAAAAAAATGTAGCTCAAAGTGCTTTACAAAATGAAGAATAGAAAAATACACAGTAAGAAAATAAAATAAGTCAACATTAATTAACATAGAATAAGAGTAAGGTCCAATGGCCAGGGTGGACAGAAAAAACAAAAAAAAACTTCAGATGGCTGGAGAAAAAAAAAAAATAAATAAAATTAACAATCCTAGGGGGACTGTGGTTGGCACTAATGACAGGTATGTTTATATACAAGAAAGTAACTATATACAATTTAAGATTCCATAGATATTTCTTACAAAGAGTATGGATGTACAACTTAGTTTACCTTAATTGGTAAAACAGAATAGAACAACAATATTATCAAATAGTTCTAGTTATCTTAATATAATTTGAATACTCAAAATGAAATACATGTTTTAAAATTCTGTTCTTTCTGTTGTAAAGGAAAAAAATACGCAGGTGTTGTAAGACATTTTCTAAGTGTTGCTTGGTGAATAGATGGCTTTACACCCCAAGGATAGTCACCAGCCTCTAGCAATCCTAAAATAGAATTAGCAAGTTTTAATGATGGATTCCATTTATCATGTAAGGTTATATTTCTCAGGTCAATCAATCTGCCCCTTAAAAATCCCCTATTTATTGTGTGTTCATTGGGATGGCACATTTTCATGAAACAATCTTTAATCGGAGGCAATGTCAAACTTGCCAACTGCAGTTGCTAATCTCGTCACCTAAGGATGTCGGATTTCATAATTAGGAATCACAGGGGATGGCAAATTAGATACAGATTTAAAGACTTTCCAGCTCAGTTTCACATTTCTAAAATATTGTGAGCTCGTCCCTTTTTCTGACACCCAATAATGTGTTGCCTGACAGTGTCAGTGCTATAGGAATACCGTTCAGCTGCAGTGTGTGTTTTATCTTTTTTTTCCATTCTGTTGTGGCATGTCAAGCATGGGACCTCAGACAGACAAGCTGTTCCATGTAGCTGCTTTATATGGACGGTTCTTCACAGTGAACACTAATTGGTTCTCAACTCTCACATAAACAGAGTCTCCTTGCATGAAAAAAAATAAGTGTTCCATTAAAATTTCACATGTTCTTTGTGAATTGTGACGTTTACTTAAAAAGCGCACTTAAAAAGTATTTGGCGTCCAGGAGTGCATTAACCCCCAAATATGTGTCGGTTTAAGGGTTAACTATCATTGTCGAAACCTTGATATACACAGGGAAAAAAAGCTCCGCTTTGCATAATCTACTTTCAACTTTTTTTTCTTTTTCGGTGAAGTGCTCCCACATTTTAAAAAGTTTCTTTCTCAATTTTTTTCCATCTCCTTCCCCCTCCTCTATCCGACTTGCCATTGCAACCACGTTTATGTTCCTCTACATTCTTCTTCTTCGTTGGTAGGACTGTGTGCAGTCTTGACAAACAATAACAAATGATACTGCCCCGAGACGTTCATGTAGTGTATCGCTGTTACAAAAACCAATGTGGTCCTTTGTGACTGGAGCCTCTATGGAAGGTTCTGTTTATGATGCGGTGATGATTTTTTGTAGTCGACGTCATCGATAATGTCGACTAATCGTTGCAGCCCTATTGATAACTACCATTTACTTCCAGTACCAAAGTTAACGAAATACTGTACTGTACCATAATGATTGGAATTTTTTTGGTGTATTCTAAACAGATTGAAAGTGGGGGGGGGGGGGAGGAACAGAACTTTGGTTTAGGAGCTAAAACTTGTCTAACTTTCTGTAATTGACCTAGATTCAGCAAAATAGACCTTTAAACACTTTTTGGGCAATGAATAATCCTTGACTTTGACACGGGAATGAAAATAGAGAAATGTAGAATACGACAAAACAATTTCACAATTAAAATCCACATACGTAATTTTTGCTGTGTAAACTGCTGGTTGGATGAACTGTACAGAGTATATGTGAAAGGGGAAGCGTATTGGGCCCTGGGTTGCGGCTTCTTGTTTTGAGCTGTATTTTGGTCAGTGGTAGAGAAGTACTGCACTTTCAGTTACACATAAAGTTTACAGTAGAAACATAACACATTTTCTTATAGGTCTTTCAAGTAGCGAAGTATGCACACAAATAAGTACAGTGCAAAAATACTAGTGTCATGCCTGTATGGCATCTGACATACAGTACAAAAGAGAGAAGTTTGACATTGTAAAAATAATGAACGTAATGCAACAGATAATTGCATATATACAGTAAACATTAGACACTGATGTCTAAAAATAAAATGCTTAGCATAAATAGAAAATGTATGTATTGGAAGTGTTTTGGTACAGAGATTGTATGACTCCATTTGACAGAAAGGGAGATGGTAAGGGGCAATGAGGCCTCTGTAATTCTTACTATCACACTATTTCCATACAAGATAGAGATGCAACCTTTTTTGGACATTGCCTATTGTGCACATATAGAAAGAGCTAATAGTCTTGATAGAAAGCTTGCATTTCCTCAATCTCCTTAGGAGAAGTGAGGTGCTACTATGCCTCATTCACTAAGGATGTGGTACAGAAAATCCATGAATGGAAGTTCCAGTTAAACAGATAAAGAACCTAAGTGTTTATGAATGTTGACCTCAATGGATCTGGAACAAATTTAGTTTGTAAATAATGTGGCAGTTTATTTTAGCTTGGGCAAATGGTGATATGAGTAAGGTAGAACATTTCAAAGCAAACATGTTCAGTGTTAGACAAGTATTTAGGTACACCTTTGACCAGTAAGTCAGTAAGGAGCCTGGCAGATAAACTTTGTCACTTGTTAGTGTTTACTTTGGTTCAGCACATATTGCCTGTCTGCAGTATCTGTTCTTGAATTAACAAGTAGCAATATTTCTGAGGGTATGTGGGCTTTATTTAGTTGTCAGTCATCATTCAAAAAAAGTTGAAAAAAATTCTGCATTGGTAATTTTGTCGTCTCTGAAGCATTCTCATATTGTGACCACTTGTGAAATATTGTGAAAGACATGCATCACTTTTCTGTTTCAGAATTAAACATTAGAACATTCTAGACGAGAACAGGCCATTCAGCCCAACAAAGCTCGCAAGCACTTCAAGATACTTACGAAGCAAAACCTCAGTCTTTGCATGTTGTTTCAGATCTATTTAAAATGAAAAGCAAATGACTGTGCTTTGACACTGTACATCTTTCTCATTGTGTATTGGTGGTCCTTTTGAAATTTCTTTAGATTAATAGGCAATTTAAGAAAAAACAGTAAATTTTTGCATTTTTCCTCCAATAGACTGCACAGTTTCAGAGTGTTCTTTCTGATGAAACTACTGTTCAGATATAAACATAATTGTGTTTTAGAATGAAAAAACTTTTTTTTTTTTTATTGTAATTTCCATCCTTGTTGTCCTAAGATATGAAACATGGTCTAACTAAAGCCAATATTCTATTGACAGCATATATTTGGTGTCAAATTTTCTTCTATTGGCAGCCAACACCAAATCCCAAATTCACAAAAAAGAAATGCTAGTTTTATGCTAAAAATTACTGTATTGAGTAATACACAATCTCATGCCCTTAATGAAATTTTAACTTTTTTGTTTTTTTGTAGTCTAAAATCAAATCAAATTTTCAGATATAATGGCCTTCAGTGGGGACCATATGGGGTCCAACACTGAATAGTAGCAAACAATATTTAAAAGTTCTTGAAAACACCTTGTTACTTGTGTTGCTTAATGCGTAAGTATTCTTTTAATACCAACACAATTTAATTGAAAAAAAATTGATTTTTATGAAAAAGGGGAAAAAAAAACAGTCAGGTAAGTTCACTCTTTAATCATGCAGGGAAGCTCCTTTGCTTGTTATTGCAGAATGATGGACTTTAGATTAAAAACACACGATTGATTACAAGGCATGCGCTAACCATGTTTTGTTGGATCTGCAGTCAAAATAGCCCACAGTGATTCCTGAACTCCATAGCATTTTTTTTTTCTCAATGTGAAAAAGGCACCCATAGAAAGAAATACTGAAATGTATCCCATGGATATTGTGTACCTAGACAAGCATCTCTACATGTCCTTTATTATTATAAAGTATGCTTGAAGATAGTGGGGAAATTACACTGAAAAATTGGAAAGAAAGCAATGAAAGCCTAATTCAAGAATGTACGTATCTTTTGTAATAAATGTTATTTAACCTGTAGCAATAGAAGGGTTGCCAGTAATGGATTGTCTTCCTGCTTCTTCTTTGTTTAGATTTCAGCCTTTGATGCGCTAGGTAGGGATGAAAAGTGGCCCTGTTTCTTGCACAATGCAAACTCCTCCCAGATACAGTTTGAAATTGACAGTGTGTTACCACGGTCTAATAAATCCAGATTTGGGCTGGAGCTGGTCTCAATAGAAGAGAATGGTATCCGAAGCTGGATAGACACAAAACATTCAATTGATGATGAGTACACTCCTTCAATCTTTCAGGTGAGTCTTAGGTTTATAAGTTATGAACTAAAATTTAAGTCCGTAAATGATGTTGTGTAATAAAGCTCTGTTTACCCAGGCAGAGTGCATGTTGTACTAATTTACCCTGAAACTTTTTTTTAGCCTCTGGAAGAATATTTCAAAGTCAACAGTGATTGACTGCTCTAGGCAGGTTACAAATGCTGGCCTGTCCAATAAAATATTTACATATATGTTTGTTTGTGTATATGAGGGGTGTGAAGTGTGAGCGTGACATATTGAGAAAAACTAATGAGTTTATTGCTTTTTTCAATAATTTATATGAATGCTAATGCACTTGTTATAACTTTTACAAAGTATGTCTGTGCCGCTCAAATGTTTTGTCTTCCTAGTGCTGCCACTTTTTTGTAGCTGACTTGACGTCTTCATCATTGGCATAGTGCATATCATGGCGGTAGCCCTGCAGATTGGGGAAGCAGGTGATAGTCGCACAGGGCCAGATCTAGAGACTGGGTGGGTTTGGCATTTCTTTGAATTGATAGTTCTACAGTGTAGCCTTTGCAGTCCCCTGCTGTGTGAGTGGGTCATTGTCATGAAGCCGAAGGTACGCGTGTTCAATAGCTTTCCTCACCGCTTTTCCACCATTGACTGTTACAAATGCCAAAGCAAATCGGCTTAATATTGACCAGTTATCTGGTCCTTTCGGGGCATGTAATCAATATGGAATACACTCTTGGAATCATAAAATCTTCTTAGCACTTGCTTGGACAGTGTTGAAAGGATCACCATCCTTCTTTATTCCCCACTGTTGCTTAGACTTTGTGTCAAACTGTTGTGTACAAATTTTATCCATAATTGTGAAAAGCTTCTTAAATTTGTTTCAGTCTGAACTTGTTAGCTTGATGTTCTCCTTGAGACATTCAACGCAGTGATGCTGCACTACCCAACATAACAAAACTTTACTCGTGTAACTTTTCATGAAGAATGGATTCAACTGATTTATAACTAATTCCTATACTGTCTGCTTTGATCTCTCACAGTGTCACTCCTCGACTCTCCATTATAATTCTCTCCACTTTCACAGCCTTTTTCTCTGTTGTTAATGTCAAAGACTGGCCAGAAACTGGAACATCTTTGAGAGACGTTGTGCCACAAAGGATTTCTGCAACTGTCTCTCGACTATGGCACATGAAGGGATATGAATCTCTAGCATTCAAACAAAGTTGATTTTTCTGATTTTTAGCATTCAATTTGTCTTGATTCTGAATTAGGAAATGAATGCACTATAAATCAAAAATGCTAGAAACATGTAATTCACTTATTTTAGCGCAGAGGAGATGATTGCTAAAAATGTCCCCATAGAACACCCTTTTCAGGCTAAGAAACACAACATTTTAGTCACCTGTCAGATTTTTTTTAATTATCGTATATACTCAAGTATAAGTCGGGTCTTGAAACCTAAAAAATTGTTCATCAAATCAGACCCAATTTATATGCCTGTTCAAAAATGCGACACTTAAATTTTTTTTTTTTTTCATCTTCTTGCCTCCTCCAATCTTGCATCAATTTCAGACACATCGAATTTTGTTGCAGCAGCACAGTTACCAATTTCTTTTGCTACTTCAACGATGTTTAATTTAAAACCAGCTTCATATTTTCTTCTGATTGAACGCTCCATCGTAGATAAGGGATGCTGTTACGATAAAGGTGTATGAGGATGTGAGACACAAAAAACACAAATTAGTACAAACGTTGCTTTGGAATAGTTTGAGTGTTACCATGTGGTCACGTAGGCACAATACATAGAAAAAAAAAAGTCAGTGTGCTCTGTGGTTACTCCCTCAGGTGGGTGTTAACATATCATAATCTCTTGGACCAATAGCGTGAGTTTTCCGCATTTGACTTATATGACCGACATTATAAAATACCAAAAATTATAAAAACAAGTCCTGACTTATCCACGAGTATGTACGGTATATTGAAGTCAAAATAATGAACCCTTGACAGATTTTTAAAATGTACATTATATATTGAATCTCTTCCTAAATCATTGTATTGATGAAACTGTTAACAAATATCAATTAGACACATTATTTCCTAATCATTACTTGCCTTTGAGTAATTTATTGATATTGTTTTAAATTTGAAGTATGACAATGAATATCTTGCAGTAAAAAAGTTTTAGCTTACATGACTGTGTTCTGCACTCATCCTCCACTATACTGTTTTTAACCACTGTGTGTTCTAGTAGTTAACTTTTATTATTCTAATTTAGAACAATGAGAACTTCCCAGGTATTGTGAACTACTGTTTCAGTTTATAATATTCATGATTATGTTTACTAAAAGGAAACTTTCTTTAAAAAGAAAACAAAAACTGTTTTGATATTTGCAACATCATGTTTTTAGAACTGTGAGTTTAACACTTCAGAATGTTGACAAGAAAAGGCTATATGTTAAGAAACTGTTGGCATTCTTAAAGCATACAAATGATTAGACTCCCTGTTTGGTTTAAAATTCTTGACAATAACAATTTTATCATTTAAAAATTTGCTAGAAGAATGCATTTTCTCAGTTTCCTGCAGAAGAATCAATTTAAGTGAAAATCATGAAGAATGTGTCAAATAAGCTAATTTCAGAATTTTTATTTCTGTTATTCAAGGTTTATAACTTGTTGTCAGTAAAAGGAAATGGCAGTGGCCCAGTCCTTGGATACACTCATTGGAAACCAGTGGCTTATCGCAACAGAACTCCTGTTTTTGAGCAGGCCACCCCAAGTCATCATACTGGACCACAGTCTAAGTTTTTCTCCAACCACTGGGGACTCCCAATAGCTTTCTTTGGGAAGGACGTTGAGCCCAAGTACACCATCATGTCTGTCAACATCACCTTTGGAATAGCAGGGGAACCCTACTACAATGAAACCTACTACCTCAGCTGGTAAATGTTTTGGAACCATTTCACATTTTCAATCAAAATTTAATATTAATCTCTCACTAAGCACAACTGCATCTTGTATCTTTTGCTTCGTCATGTCATTGGCTCAAAATTCAAGAAATTAAATTCAGTTGACAGGAGTGTCATAATTTTCTTTATGTCCTTATATAATATGCTACTGTGGCTGTCCGTTTTGTCTGTCTAGGATTTTAAATCACCTATAGCTCGCAAACTGTTTTGACCTGTTGACCTGAAATTTGGTACACTTATACTACGTGACGTCTACTATCCGCTTTTGGGGTGATGATTGACCTCCAATGTTATTTCTCTTTTTATTTTCATTTTATTTTATTGTAGAATCAACTCTCGGCAGCAGCCAGCAGGGTGGCCGTGCGGCACATGCATACAGGCGCCGTTCTCATCCCTACCACCTTCGCTGTCACTTTCCCTACCTCTTCATATCGTAAATCATTCTTAAGGCAGATTGAAGACTTTAGTGCCAGCTTAAGTAAAAAATTAAGGAAAACGTACTAAGTAACTGCAAAAACAAACACTGACTTAATCAATTTTAACGCAAAAAGATGCCGGCGAAAGAAGAGAAGAAGTGGGCTGATAGGGTGGAGGAAAGAAGAGCTGCTCAGGAAGCAGCAAGCGCATCATCCTCTGAGCAAATGAATGCTAAACGTACAGAGAAAGAGGATGAAAACTAGGAATGTTCAAGTCAAGTGTGTTCGTGCAGTGCGCCATTACTGGTTATAAATAATTTCAAATTGCAGTTAGCTAAGTAATCAATTATAAAATGTACTGCAAAAGAGCATTTGCAGTGTGTTTTATATAACTGAACACTCTTTTTACCACTTCTACGCGGTTCCTAAGAATACAAGCAGTATGCTCTCTGTCGCCTGGGGTGTGTGAGTGCTAACGGGAGAGGTTAAGCTCATTTTGCTGATGGTAAGGCACAGTATTTATGTCCGTGAATGTCCTGCACAGTGTTATTAAAGTGTAGAGTAGTTTTAGCCTGCAGGTCCATACACATCTAGTTACAAACATGAGCGTGTTTGTGAATACATTTTGAATTCAATTGGTATATTCAGGTGACATTTAATGCCTTAATGTGCTTAGTGTTTTGTTTTCTGTTTTTTATGGTCAATGTAGTAACTGTCCTATTTATCTTTATACAGTTAAAGTGTAAGAAACAAAAGACCTGAAGAGGCGAATTTCAAGTTCAGTTCCTGGGAACCCCAGTGGCTGCAGGTTTTTGTTCCAGACCGTTTCACCTCTAATGGTTCTTATTGTTTTAATTTGCTGGTCTTTTTTCTTCTGATATTCTACATTTGCAAAAATGAAGTGGTTTCAGATTTACAATAACAAGAAATTTTGAAATATTTGTATTCTTGTAATAGCTTTAAATGGTTAGCTGTCTTTTGCCATTTTCATGTGAATTAACATTTTTTCAGTGGAGATTGCCTTGTTTTGTTTTCAAATAATGTCAATGGAGGATAAATCGCGTAGTCCTGGCCCAATGACACTCAATCCTGAGAGGTTGTAACTATTTCAGTGTCAGACCTGTTAATGTGCTCTGTAGTAAATAATGGCTGAGATAACTGTAGCAAATGGAAAAAGTAAAGCAAATATCATGATGATGATAACCACTGAAAAAAGCAAGATTAGAAAAATGCACTAAATTATCATTAATCGTTTATTTAGCAGATGTCTTTATCCAAGGTGACTTACAGAGGAAGTTATAATACATTCAAGAATGATTAGAAGGTGCAAGCATCAAAAGCAGCGGAGAACAACGATAAAGCCAACCACGATGGAGTAGTAGTACTATTTATTATGTACGGTAATTATACTTGCAGCTAGAGAGAGCTAGGCTAAGAGGAATATCCATATCCCAAAGTCTTTGTCAGTACAAGAGGAGCTATCTTGTAGAAGAGAAACTAAGCAGTTCCAAAATATTTAATAAAAAAAGCCATTTTTTAGAAGATGTGACTATACCTGAGTAAATTGGGTGCAGTTTGAATAGCCACTGAAGCAAAAACGGAGAAGAATTGTCCAGTCTAGGCAATCTGTGGAAGGTGAGGGATAGTCGTCAGGCGGACAGACAGACAGGCAGAACAGACTTCCTGAAGATTTCTTTTACAGTCCCTGTTATAACAGATTCTTTCTTTTAAGATGATGAGAAGAGCAGCGACCACAAACAGATGTCGGCTAGAACTTCCTCCCAGTTTGTCCACTAAATTCTGTTGGCCATATCAACTTTACATTTGGAGAAGCAGTTCCAAAACTGGAACTCTTAAAATATGAGTGGTTGGAAAAGGCTTTTGGTGTTCTATTTTAGACACCAAGGTCAGAGTGAGTCTCAGAATTGCAGTCTGTTTTTTATAATAGGTAAACTGTTTTCCATTGTATTAAAACTCTGTAAAGTTGTGTTTCAGATTTTTCTAGCATTGTATCACAGATTGCCTTCTAGTATGGCACCATACTGGGTGTGTCATCGATGTGTATGTGATTACTTTATATTTTGTACCAGATTTTATCCTGTTGTAAAATGTTAATTAAATTGTAGACCACATTGTTGAAGGCCATATCTCCAGATTTTCATTTATATAATGATAGCAGTATGGGGGCAGTTGGCGATGCACTTCCATTAAGATAGTTGCGTAATGTGACACGCCCAGCAACTCACTCCAGTAAAGTTAAACGGGTTTGATGTTAGGGGTGGGCTGTGTGTGCACTAGAGCTGACAACCAGTTAGTGATCATCCAGAAGTACAATCCATAGAATGCAGATACGAGGAATAAACAAACATGGGTGTTTTGGACCTTTTGGACCTCGCAAACATACAAGAAGCTTGTCTGTGTGGTGTATTGTGTTTTAGGTACCGTGACAGAATGGTAAAAAAAAAAAAACAAGTGCAGAGTTTGTGGCTGTACTTGCTGTAGCTGTTACCCCTTCATACAGCAATGGCTCTGTCTGGCAACACGTTACAGTGGAAGGTCAGCATTCAGTTGATACATTAGATGTGCTCAGTCATTTTTAGTCATTTAAACTGAGATGATCAGCGACTGCAGTCAGCAAGTTTGACATAGCACATGACTAGAGGTCACGTAATATGACATTGGCTTATGGCCAGCTCGTGTGTCTGTCCACTCTGAGGCACACGCTGCACTGTTTGTTGCCTTTGCTGCCCCCAATCTTAAATCTCAGTAGGCCTGTCAGGCTTGTACTTGTTTAAAGTGGAGACTGAACTGATTTCCATTTGCTGCTGTTGCTCCCTGGTGTGTTGTGAAGTCATATTCCTCATTGGTTCTTTGCATCAGTGCACTCAAAAAACTGACATGGAAGTGTTAATTACGTCATCCCCATGCATACATGCTTTTAAAGATTTACCAAAATCCACTTTTGTAATTTGTGCATTCACTCCAAAACATAGAAACTGGCAAATAACATCTTGCTTAAATAAGGTAGAATTCCAGATAAAGACACGTGTTGGATGGGATGAAACCCTACAGCCACAGTGGACCACTTGAACTGAACTTGAGACTCATTGCTGATTTAGGTGGTCATTTACTAGTGTAAAGCTACTGGATATTTAAAATAGTTGCACTCTCCTATTTTGGATTATCTTCATATTGTGTTTCAAAACAGTGCCAATATCTTTTGCCTTTCTGTTTTCACAGGACATCTCTGGTAGGCATTGGCTCTCCCCCCGAAGACCCCTTTTCAACTCTTGTGATCTGTATTATAGCTGTAGGACTGGGAGCACCAATGGTGATTCTGCTGTTGGGCTGCATTATAGTGCAACTGAAGCGTCGGAAACCAGTGACACCTCCAGGTTACCAGCCTATTAACTGACATTGTTCTTTATTGAGCCCAGTCTCTCTGGCGTCTGTCCATGAACTTCCAGTGTTATGGACAATCCTGTAAAAAGCACATGTCCACAGTGTTGTTTACCTCAGGTCGATCAAATCTGCAGTTAATACAAGGAAGCAATCGGCATTTCAGGAAATTGTGAACATTCAGTTGATACGCATGTGCTGCATTGGGAACAATGGTAAAAAAAACAGTTGCACTAGTTAATGGCTACAAACTTGCTGATATTGTATTGCTTAATGTAAATGTTATTGGAGACTACTGTGCTGAAGGGCATTTCTGTTAAACTGTACCTTAAATTGTAATTTTCTTTTCCTTAAGGGGAAGTTGAGCAAAGTATACGTTTTAACAGACTGTTTTTTGCTCTTCACCTAAGCTCCTGAGATGCTGCTTTCCGTTCATATACTTGCATTTTGTTGTTTACATCGTTCTCAGGTGAATCCCTTACATTAAACTTCTTTGATTACCATTTTTTTTCTGTCAGTGCATACAATAGGAAACCATAAATCAAGTTAATGTTCTTATAATGGAGATACCTGTTCCAAAGATTTAACATAAACGATGTGCAGCGTCGGCATATCTGTAATTATGAATACTGAGATGAATAGAATCATATATCTTTACTATGTTTTTGTAAAAAGGAAGAGTTATTCTCAAATCCAACAGATTTTTTTTGTTTTGTTTTTAAATCTATTTGAATAAGGAGCTTAAATGCAGCACAATATGTAGATCTGTAGGCTTATTTTTCTTCTCCCGCCGGTGACACTAATGCATAAGATTTACGGCTATTCTTGTAGCCTGAAAAAAAAAATGGCTGTTCATTTGTGATGTCAAGTAGATGAGGTTTGGGGGGTGTAGGATATTTCTCTTTACATTCAGCTTTGTGGCTTCTAAACAAAGCACATAAAACACATTTCATTTTAGTGCCTTGCACAGTTTCCTGAGCACTTTACCTTGTTTTATCCATTTTGCAAGCTTGAGTTGTAAATGTTTTTATCAAGTGCAATAAAACATTTGTATACAACTCTGTATGTGTTTGTGTGTTAAGAAAATAATATAGCAAGAACAAGGGTACAACTTTGGGTGAATTAAATAGCTCACTGGATTAAAACCCAGAAAATAAATTTTAATAGATTCTCCAAAAGGTTACGTATACTGCACACACATTGGACAACTGTATTAGGTTGCACTCTTTGACCAGTAAATGTGTCAATCCCCAGGTCTGAAATTCTTCGTCTTCCTCAAATCCTAAACTGCAGAACAGCAGGAAGCAACCAACCCAAAGTGTAGTCTTTGTACCTTCAACAATTTTATTTTTAGAAATTTGAACTGATTTTATGTCATTCTGGGAGTTCATTTGTGTCAGATTTGATGGAACACAGAGATGTGTAGACAATCACTAATTTATTAGATTTGTTTATATTAGAAAATCAAAAATGTATGAAAGAAAAATGCATTTACAAATGCTCAGTATCCCTGTACAGCCCCCCGTTTCTAAGACACATTCAGATTACTTTATTTCCACACAGTAGATACAAAGAGTCACATTCTCAGTATTTTTTAGTTTCTCACATCGTAGTGAGTTAATCAGAATATACACAATCATTTGTTTTGAGTAAACAGTATGGAAAAAGGATTACAAGACAGAAAGAAATCTGTAATAAATCAGATTATGATTTGAATTAGTGATGCACCAATATGAAAATTCCTGGCTGATACGGATAGCTGATTATTTGGGGGGGGGAAGAGATCCGGTCCAATACTGTTTGGTGGATCTGTTGATACTGGATAAGTATATTGGTGAAAGTGTAATAAATGATATTTGCAAAATATGAAAAAGTGCACTTATTTTCTGATATCAACCCTTGGCATACAAATAAAAACAATATGAATTGCATCATTTTATAATATCACTGCTCTCATTTTAAGTCACTGGACAGTCGCTTAAATTTAGTGTAGGCAACATTAATATTATACAGTCTCTGAGTTATTTATTTTATTACTTAACTAATTCATTTTGTGGTCTTCACTCCACTGTCATCATCAGCCCCTTTGCCCCAAAACCCTTTCAGTGATTCCAAAAGGGGGATCACGTCCACTGCAGATGAATCTGCTGCACCCGTTTCTCTTGTAATTTGTTCAAATGGAGAGAGATGTATAGTTAAATGTTCCATTACTGTCCACTCATTAAGTGTCACAGGCACCTCATAATCTGCGGCGTAAGCAGCAAGTGCTCACTGTTTCTCCAGTAGACTTTGCATCATGTAAAATGTGCTGCTCCATTGCATTATAACATCCTGTTTAGAGTCGCTAATGGACTCCCAACTGCGTTTGTGAAGATTGCAGTCACGCGTAAACAAGAGAGGAGTACTGGAAATGACCTACTGTCTTTCTTTTTTATGTTAACCAAGTCCGAAACACTGATTAAGCAAATGTACCATGCACGTTTACTTCCGAGTGTCATTATTCTCCATAGCTCTAATAATATTTCTGGCATTGTCACGCAACACAGCATGCAATCTTGATTTGTTGATTTTCCATCTGTCCAGCTTATTATTTAATACTTGTGAGATGGCCTGGGCAGTATGAGACCGGGCTAATTTTTGAGCATGAAGCAGTATCTTCTGCATCTTAAAATCACAATCTATCCACTGAACAGTTAGACTTAGCAGAGTGAACAGAAGTACCACACCACTGTCAAGTAGTCTCTGGCTATACCAGGGGTGGGCAATGTCTGTCCTGGAGAGCCGCAGTGGCTACAGGCTTTCATTCCAACCCAATTACTTAATTAGAAACCAGTCCTTGCCAATCTCAGACCATATTTAATTTTATGGCTTGCTAGTCTGAAATGTAAGGTTCTTATATTGTAGATTTTTTTTCCTTTCCAAGGATATCATCCAAATGATTTGAAGCCTAAAATGTTTAACTTTCAGTCTGTCACATTTTTCTATTAAGTGTTTTATTAAATCAAACGGTGCATGATGGACACACACAGACATAAATGGAAACAAGCTAGAAGGAGAACTGCTGGCTGCTTTGTCATTTACATCTTATTGTTAAACGGCTGCATTCACTGTTTTAATGGCTCCTTACTAAGATTGAAATAAGCAATTAAGGGTGGGGAAGCTTAGCAAATGAGACCACTAAAATGAAGCATCAAAATGTCACTTGAGCAATAAGTACTTCATCAGTAGTAATTGACTTCTCATTAAACTGGGCTGGAACAAAAACCTGAAGCCAGTGCAGCCCTCCAGGACCGACATTGCCCACCCCTGTTGTACATCTCCAGTAGGTGGACGTCAGAGGGTGTGCTATCAATCACTGAAACACAGCGTCCTTCACTGCAGACAAAGGCTGATTGTCAATTGCGATTAAGTTCCATTACTTTCCATGTTATACTTTGAGTATTTGCACTGCCTGAATTGAATTTTCCTCCACTATGAAATGCTTGTGCTATTGCTGGAGTTCCTCTATTCTTGGCCAAAGAAGATTTGTGTTTCAGAAACCTGTCATGTTCTTTAGTATGCCTGGTCTTGACGTGAGCAATCAGATTTGCGGTATTATAGTTTTTACTAATATTCCCTCCTTGTGAAATTTTCACAGCGTGTGCAAATAGCATTTCTAGTGTCGTCTGTCCAAACACTAAAGACAGCCCACATCTCAAGACATTTTTCTACCCACTAACTTTTTTTGCTAAAGCATCATGGGAAGTATTTTTGCAACAAAAATAATCAACAATAAATATCTTGCTTCTAACAATTGGCCAATAGTTGATTTTACATTTTGTTGCTCTCTCAGCGGATACGATTGGTGCATCTGTAATTTGAATTTCAGTCTACACCATTCTAGCGCTATCTTTCCTGTTTGGCAATCCAGAAGCACTGCTACGTTTGCAGTGTGGTATTAAAGGCACTTACATCAATTTTAAATTTACCCAAGCCAGATTAGAAAAGGAAAACATTTACAGAGTGAAAAATAAAACTAAGATGGATGCAAAGTTCACCACCTTTAAGTACAGACAACCTCAGCAGATCCTCTCAAATTCTAACCACTGTTATTACTGATTTAAAGAAATTAGCATTGTTATTCATTGTGCATCTCTTAGGTGTCAGGAATCACACATGATAAAGAAAAGGAAAATCCACTGATCTGGGTAATAAAATTTACCTGTGTGGCCCAGAATTTACCCAAAATCTCTTCAGATTGTAGCTGCTGCTGTTGTGCACAGAACATCTACAACCATTATGGTTCCAGCTGCACGGTTTCACAAAAAAAAAACTTAAAAATAAATAATTAAAAGACTTTGAACAGAGTTTCAGACTGGACTGTGTGTTCTTGTCTTCAGCAGAGC
The DNA here is from genome assembly GCA_026402145.1 of Polypterus bichir lapradei. Lineage (NCBI taxonomy): Eukaryota > Metazoa > Chordata > Cladistia > Polypteriformes > Polypteridae > Polypterus > Polypterus bichir. The sequence goes on from JANRMT010062813.1 coordinate 98,607,732, forward strand.
AGAATACATAAAGGTCACACGACGCTCTTTGATAGTATGCCCGTTTTACTCTGGCTGTGCTGCTTTAGTGGTTTCCTTGACTTTTTCTGTTGATTGTACTGCATCTCATCTCAAAGAGGAGAAGCTGCCAGACTGTAAACAAAACTGCATTAGATCCTGGTTATACCACCAGGATGAACACCACAGCAAAAGCAGCAAGCTCCAGTAAAGAAACCAATCTTCTTATGAGCGTCCCAGTGCTCTTTCCCCAGTCTCTGGATCAATGTCAATATCCATTTCTGAAACACAGAAATACATACTGAAATTATATTCTGAATTACAACAGATTGGCAGATTGGGTCCCTCATCAGGAAGTGGAAGATGTATCACACCACGCTGGCACTGTGTGAAACATCCAAGCAAGATGCACACTGGTGAGGGAAGCAACAAAGAAGCCAGTCATGACTTTGAAGTAACACAGAAATCAGTTGCTGAAATTGCTTAAGACCACAATATCAAGAGCGCACCATAAGAATGACTTCTTTGGGACGGGGGATTAGGGCAAGAAATGACAACAATGTTACAGTGAACGAGAGCTAGATGTGGGACAAAGTGTTGTGGTCAGATTAACCCAAGATAGATAGAGCTGGGAATCTTGTAACAACTGATGGATGAATGGAGAGAAGTAAATACAGGAAGACATTGAAGAAAACCTGTTTCAGTTGGCTGAGAAACCAAAGCTTAGGTGAAGGTTAATCTTCCAACAAAATAATAAAACCAAGACAACACTGGAGTGGCTCAAAACCAAATTAATGGCCTCAACCTCATTAAGGATCTGTGGCACTCCGAACAACCTTACTAACATGTATGATATGTGTATGTATCTTTCAAAATGCAGAGAAACATAATGATTTTAAAGGGGTCTGAACACTTCTGAAAGGCACTGTATATTGTGTTGGATACCAGACTCCTAGAATAGTAATGATCAGTTTAGCAATGGCGTCAGCATAACAGAAGGCCAAAGTGGCTAGCCAAATTCCACAAAAGAAACCACTAAGAGGCCATCCTCTGCCACCTTAGTGTGTAGCACCACTGAAAAACAAGATGCCACCTTTCAATTCTCTGGTGAGGAGCTCTTCCACACATCTCTCAGATTTCCCATGGAATTCAATTGTGCACAGACAGCATTGTATTCAAAGAAAACAAATGATTTGAGTTTGCACAGAGTAATAAGAAATGTCAAGATAAAACTGTATGTACTTATGAAAAAGTATTTACCATTACAGCAGATTCAAAGTAAGCTCACCTATGCCATTGTGCATTTGTGCTTGAAACAGTAGTGCTTCAGGGACTGAAGGAGTGCTGCTTTGCTGTTTCCAGTTGTTCTTCAATTGATCTTCTACAATCCTATCATGAAATTCCACTTGTTCATTAAAATTACTGTCAGAGCCTTCTTGTTCATCTTTGCTCTTTCCACTACATATTGATGACAATGGCCCATCAGTGTCCATTGCTGTTCCTTCGTGTTCCGAGTCTTCAAAAAAAAAAAAAAAAACACGACAGGGTGCAAAGGAAAAATAAAAAAATGTTAAATTAACTTCATCACTGACTGAATTGATCCATAATTTAACAGGTTTTTGATAAAACTGAATGTCACTGCCACATTTCATTCAAAGTTCATTATTGAAACTCACTTTTTATATCATAGAAGTGCAAAGAGTTAAACTGTTAACATTCTTCACATGGAGCCAATCCAGGAAAGGACACCAGTCTATTACAGGGCACAATCACGCATGCTAGACCAGTTTATGAGACACACACATTTCTATTAATTTTAAAACATAACAAAATACATATTCATCTTCTAAAACTACATTAAAGAGTCACAGATCACCATCACAGGCCACATTCACACCCGGCCTCTTTAGAGCCTCTAATCAACTTGTACACCTTTGTGATGTGGTAGGTAGGTAGGTTGGTGAAAACTGACTCACATATGTAAAGAGTCTACAAACCCCTCAAAGAGACTGGGAACTGATACCAACTCGAGTCTCTGAAGCCCGGAGTTCAACTGTGCCATACTACTCTTCAACTAGGAGATCTAATTTAAAAAAAATACATATTTACTGTACATTACACATTATTTCCCATTTACCTGCTTGCAATACAGACAGAGTTGACTGCTCAAAGGACACTGCAGAGATGCCCTCCAAACATATTGAACTACTTTTGTTGTTGGTGTCAGGCAGGTACATGCTTGGGGCAGAGTCAAGAGCAGACCACCGACCACCTGAAGTAGCTGATGAATCAATCCAAATATCTGTTATAAAAAAAAAAATAAAAAAAAAATCCCACAATCTCTAGTTTTTTTTTTTTTTTTTCATATAACACAACACTGCAATAAAACATCTGTCATTACACTTAGATAGGGAAAAGTCATCAGTCCATTTTCCATACCTCCTTTTGTAATTCAGGGTCAGGGAATTATTGCAATATTACAAGAAAAAAAATGTGTATTTGCAAAAGATAGTGCCTTTTGTTCTCCTGTGTACTTTGCTACAACAAATCTTGAGAAATGTGCAACACACCTATTACTGTTTTCATATTAACTAACTTTGGTCAACCACGCTCCTGAACTGGAGCAAGTGGGTTGGAGAATCTCCGTTATGTACGTATTAACTTGGAGTCAATCCTACTAGTTTGCAGCACTGGAGAGATTTACAAAAGTAGCCTGAACACTGAGTTTCATGTTATCTACACTTTAAACTTTATTACCTGTGTAGCATTTTCACAGATTGACCCTTCCAATATATCCCAGAAAATGGCCATTATACATTACTCATTACTGCATGTTTTGATTTTTGATGTTCTCTGGTTAATGTGCCTCCTGCAACAAGTGCATAAGTATGGACATAAATTAGTAGAATTATGTAAATGACCCCCCCTCCACCTGTTCAGAATTCTTCTGTTTGAATAACAATACACTATATCAGGTCAGGTCAGGTTAGGTTGGGGAGCATGCACTAGTACAGCATACTCATTTAATCCCAAATCCATCTGATTACACTGGATTTCTGAAATCACTATGAACTCCCCTAAAACTCTCATTCTCAACTTCAGAACAATTGTCTATGCTGTTCTTCTGCATCTCTCTTATAAGAGTTCATTCAGATTTGTGGTTCTTTAATTTTTAGAACTCTCTTAACTCTTTGTCTTCTTCAGTTCCAGCATTCACATCCTGGAAACTGAATTGCCTTACCTATGCCACATAAGATACCCGGATTTCACTGACTTACAAGAAGAGTATCTCTCCTTTGCTCCTCCATTTTTGGTGGAAGTTACTGCTGTGAAAGGTTCAATTTTATTTGAAACCTAACTACATCTGACTATGGAGGCAATGGAACGTTTTGCCAAACTAGTTCTCATGCACCTGCAAGTGCTGCTTTTGCCCTCCTTCCATACATATGATGAATTTTCTTTACTAATTACTTATACATTGAAATCCTATTCAAAAGGTCACATCTAAGTTATTCAACGCCTGTAGTCTTATTTTAAGTTAGGCTTAAAACCTTTACTGTCATAAAGCTTTTGAGCAGGGGTCCTCAATTACAGTCCTGGAGGGCCGTAGCTAATAATTTAATTTCATGGCTTGTTAGTGCTTTAACTCTGCTATGTCAGGTCATTCTCATATCCTAGAGTTTCTTCACCCTTCTAAGGATATCGTCCAAATGATCTGAAGGCTAAAATGGATGAGTAATTCTCAGTCCTTAACTTTTTTATCTTCACTTTCCTTCCAAGTATTTAATTAAACCCAATAGTGAATGATAAATACACACAGGTGTAAATGGAAACAAGCTAAATGGAGAAATGCTGGTCTCTTTTGTCATTTGAATGATATTGCTAATTAATTACGAGCAGTTAAAAAACAAGGATACGGCTGTTTAAGACTAAAATAAGCAATAAGTGTTCAAAATCTTAACAAGTGAGAGTGTTACTTGAGCAATAAGTGTTTCTTATTAAGCAATTTGGTTGGAGCAAAAAACTGCGACCACTGCAGCCCTCCAGGACTGTGACTGAGGACCCCTGCTTTAGAGGTCTACAGAAAGGCAGACTATTGTCATTCTTACAAAACCTGTATTCCCAACTGTTAAGTCTTGAAAGTTTGAAGCCACATAGCTATTGTGTCACAGTCACCCAGATCGTTTCTAGAATTTACAACATACAGAAAAGCCAAACCAAAATCTTAATGCAATATCCTTATGATCAAATGTCTAATCCATAAGGCATTCAGGTTTTTATTCATAACTTGAGGTCAACCTGACACTCAGTACTGAAGTTTCTTAAGCAGCTTGAGACCATCAAAGACAACTGTGCCCATTTTGTTATTGCCTGAGGCAAGTGCTTAGTACTGATGCTTCCTATTTATGAGACCATGTGCTGTACAGAGTCCTTTTGGTTTTCTACATATTTTATTACTCTGATGTTCATTAATTTCATAACATCCATCCACACTACTTGAGCTAAGGTGTTGTAAACAGACTAAAAGAATCCTTGGGAGGATATAAAATAGGTGAGTGAACAAATATGCTCAGAACTTTTGTTTGGTGTGCATAATTTACATGCTGCCTTTGTTAAACAAAATGTAATAAAAAGAACAGTATGCTACAGCAGTATCACCAAAGACGGAGATGGGGTACTGAAAATGTGTGTCTAATTGTCATGGACTATATGAGACTTATAACACAACAGTGAATAACTCTTCTACTTTCTAGTGAAAACTGTGAAAACAAACCAATAGTAACATGAGCAGTACTTTAACTGAAATAAAACAATATGCCCACTTTTGGACAAATATTATTAAATTACAAGTACTCTTAATGTGACTGGAAATAAATACATGCCCCATCCTCGTTCTAAATTATCTTCCCATGGCACTATACCACTTGAACAATAATTTTCCAATTATGCTGATTAAAAATTTGAAAAATGTAGCCAATATAACACATTAAGTACTTGTTATGGTAAAATAATTTCAGGTTTGCTTTAATATATTTAAAGTGTTCTCCACATATATAATAATTATATATATATTGTCAGACATAAAGGAAAGGGTTATTCCTTATGGAAAACAATTTCAAAAGTATATTATGGGAAGGGTTTTGAGGTAACGCACCAGCGTACTACTCTTGCTTTTGCACAGCCCTGGATCCTGCTATTATTAAAACACTTCAGACAACAGAAAATAGAAATCATTTAATGGAGACCTTTGTACATGACTGGGACATCCACTTCATCCAGATCACACAATTGTCATCTTTCAGCCCTCCATGGCCAATAAATGGGGTGCTCCTGATGCCCATGCCCTTTATAGATACAGGCTTTGTTTAGTTACTGTTTGTGTAATATACAGAATATATTAGAGGGCAACACACAGGCACCGTGATTAATATTTTTTTTTATATATAGCACATTTCCCAGTCTGAATATGCTTCACAAATGTTCAAAAGAGAACATAAAGAATAGTAACTTACTAAAATACCACTGGATGGAAACCAGTATCAAAGCATTAAACATCAAATAAAAGACAAACATATGAAACTCAAAGTTCTGGATTAGAACAAAAAAACAAGAAAAGATTCAAAATATGAGAGGGCAAATAAGTAAATATCAATTTGCTATAATGTGTAACATCAAGACCACTTCGATAAAGAGGGAAACTGTGAGAAAAACTAAGAAAGCCAGTGTAAGTTAAATACTTTCCTAAATAGACGTTTTAAGTTACTTCTTAAAAGAATGAGCTAAGTAGACAGTGTTGGAGGCTCTTCACCCATGGAGCACAGAATCACTGTCAGCTTCAATGGACCAGAACAGGGAAACAGGGCTGTATTGTTGTGGTCGGTGCAAGGCCATTTAAACCTTTATAGGTTAGCAGAAGGACTGTGTATTCAATTTTACAGCACTGCTACCTCAAAGAACTAGGGTCCTAGTTTAGAATCCCATGCCTGGGTATTGTCTTTATTGAGTCTGCACATTCTCCCTGTGTCTGAGTGTGCTTCCCCTCTCAGCTTTTTAAATTTACTAGTGAGCCTAAATGGGTCCTGCTATAGATTGGTGACCCAACCCAAGTTGGGTCCTGCTTTTTGCCCATTGTTGCTGGGATAGAATCCAGCTTTCTGCACCCCTGAATATGAGCAATTTTAAGAATGTTATGTTATTAAATATCAAATTTAATGTTATATGTTGATAAACAGAATCCTTAAATAAAAATATATTGCATTTGCTTGTTTGGCAACCCATGATAAGCTCCAACAATTTTTAGCAATGGTTTAACAATTCTTTCTCAGATTGCGTATATCTCAGTGCTGCCTCTCATGTGATTAATGGAAAGAGGAACAGAAACGCCTTTGACAAAGCAAAAATTATTCTTTTTGTTAAAAATGCTGCTCCATGATTAAGAAGTAGCTAACTTACCAAAACTCTAATTTTTCTGCTGTCACTCTTATATACTATATGGATTATTCATAACAATAGAATTGTTGAGTGCTCTAAATTTTTTCATTCATTCCTTTCAATATTTGCTTTCTTGACCTAGATCCTATATGATAAGGTAGTGCAATGTCTTGTGGCCAATGCTATCACATAAACACACACACAAAGTCACTAACCATCCTAAAATACACATCTCCAAGGGTTATAATCAGCAGCACTCACATCTGCATTTCAATATATTCTAAGCTGCAGTACACAATGTTTCCATTTTAAACAACTACAAAAATAACAATAGTGCTGAAATATGCTGCTTTTATTTGGTATGACACACAAACTAGGTTCTTTGGTACAAGTTAAAATGTTTAAATGGAAAAAAGAATTCAAATGTTTACCTAACTTAAGTACTCGGCGCTCGTGTAAGTGATAAGGGAATACAATAACATGGGTTCCAATGTCTGCATTAACAAAATGCAGAAAAAAAACAGGAATAAAACAGTGACATCAGTACCAGCAGATAAGTCAGCAAAGGTCATTTTAGTATTGGCAAAAGTACATACGGGTGAATGCCTCACAGTAAAGTCCCATTTGAATCATTTTCCAATAAGAAAAATCAAAAGATTAGCTACAGCAAGTGTGGCACAATTACACAAAAGTGCAGCCACTGTGTTTAGCCTTTCCACTTCAGTTGGAATGTAATAAAGGGAGTAAAATCCAGACAATCCCAAATTAAATATATCAGTGAATGCTAGTGTGTGCACCAAACTAACATCTCTACTTTCCAATAAATTGGAAGAAGCAAAATAAATAAAATAATGGATGGATTAAAATATACTAAGCTATTGAAATTATATTGTTACCTTAAAATTTCTGAAACCATTGAAAACACATTTGAATTAATCATGTTGCTCCATGATTAAATTAAATTAGAGGCTTACTAGAGTTCTATTTTCACTCTTCTCTCCTCTTGTTTTGACGAGCAGAGCTGCACAAACCATCCAATCTATCCTAAGCACCTTGATAACATTATCTATGAAAATAACAAAAACAAAGTAGACAAGGCACACCCTTTGGCAAAGTCCTATGCCCATGTAAACAGAGATAACATAATGGCAAGTACTGTATACAGTATGAACAAGCTTGGTTAAAACAAGCTCTGAATTGCACTCAGCAGCAGTGAATAATTCCAAGTTAAAACAAGTGACATTAAGTCATAATCTTTCATAAGTCTACAAAGTGGAAGTAGGCAGTATTGGAAAACTCCATGATTTTTAAAATATGTAAGCAACATCAAAGATTTTCTCTTCATGAAACTGAGCTTATTCCATTGGTTGGATACACCATACTAGCACCCTGACATGGTCTTTCTCAAGAAGGTTCAAAAGTGTGACCCCCTCAGTAACTTCCACACATTCTCTTCCTTAATGGGAACTACCATCACTTCAGTATACTAATCAAATGTTGCAGTAACCAGTATTGAAATGCTCCCTTTACCTAAACACGCCCATACAGCATGCAGTGCTTATTAGTATTTCTATAATGACAGCATTAGTCAGTATGGACTTGGAAATGCAAAGCTTTTTGGCCATCAATGTGACAGAACAGAAATGGACCAAACCCTACACAGACACTATGTTAAAGATCGGTGTATCAACCATATTTAAGAGTCCCAAAGTGAACCCTGTGTATTTCAATATCTGCTGTTTCAGTCAGTATGTACCCACCCATGCTGAGAAAATTCTACTCTTCCCAAATTGCTGAACAGTTTGCAAGAACTTCTTTGAAGCTAATTAAAAATCATTCTCCATGGCCTCTTTTAACTCCTCCCACATAAATGCCTTCAGCTGATCAACAGATCAGAGAGGAGAGTTGGCTCAGGCTATTGTAGCATCTCATGGGCAGACCTAAGAATCCCCAAATGGTTGTAAGGGAATCCTGGGAGCACTTGATAAGCATGAGTTTAACTCCAACCTCTTGAAGAGCTTCTTCTGCACTTCAAAGGACATTAGGGATATGAATACAGAACAAGCCCGTTTAAGATCTTAGCAGTGTGGGCTGCTACAAGAAGGTATGGCTGAAAGGTAGTAGCTTCTTATTCTTGCAGTAGCCTAAGTAGTCACTAAACGTTAACAAAGCCATCAAGTTAAAGACTCAGAATCCTTTAGTGCAATGGTACTGGGAAAGGTCTCCAAACTTGAAGGTAATGAATGTACCAGAATGTACCAGAGGGTCGAGAAGGTGGCAGCTGAAGCAAAAACCCTGGTTCAGGCAAGGTTAGGACTCCTCTGAAAATACGTGTATGATTGTATATTGATAGCTATTTAAAAAAATAGGTAATATTTTTAGGTATTAAACCATTTTGTAATTTTGCTCAACTATTTATTTTTCATGATTGGGGATCTTATAGTCTTAACAGCTGAAAAGCATGGATATAAATGCACTTTGTTCAAGATATTTGGTACTTTCTATATATTTTCTTCCTCTTTCACTTGCTACAAGTATTGGGAATATTTAATGTTAGCATGGTTCTTTTCATAATTTAATCGGACTAGCCATTGGTTTCTGCCGATTACCTTTTCAAATGTTGGACGTAATGATGTCTTAATATTCAACTGAATGTAAAAGAAAAACTACAAGGCATATGATTTCTACAGCCCTGATTAAGTTGCACGATGTACTAATGAGCAGCACTGTGTTGTTTACATGCAATTTTGAGTTTCCAATTATAATATTCTCAGACCCACCTTATTCTGATTCATTAGCTTATTGGCCCAGAACATATCCTGGTAGCACATCAAAACTATCCGTACGTCTTTGGAGATACTGGAGAAAAATGGGAGTTTCTGGGCAAAAATACTAACAAATACTGGGAGAACATGTAAACTCCACATGGATAATGATGAGAGGCAGGATTCAAACCCAAAACACCTAATCTGCAAGGCACCAGCTTTAACCACTGCACCATAATTCCGACTCGCTTTATGTTTTATCTCAATTTATAATAGAGGTGGGACAGTGTGAGGCATTGACACTTCACTGGTCTAGAAGAGACCATTTTTCCTCAAATCTGCATGGGTTTTCCTTCAAGTTCTCTATTTTTCTTCAGACAAAGCCTCATTCATCAGGTTAACTGGCAACTCTGAATTTGCCCAATATTAGCATGGCTGTACATTTTTGGAAGTCTGTCCTGTGATTGATCAGAGGTGTACTCTGATCTTAATCCTGCTAGCATAAATTCTATCTTCCTGCAACCCCAAACTGGTTTAAATTGTTTTCAGCAAATAGATGGCTGAATGAATACACTGCACTACACAAATGTAGTGTGGGGATTACATGCGGTAACTCACTTTTTAAAAGTTAAACTAAATTGAAGACCTCCTGGAAGTATAAAAGAAAGCTAATTACAATAAGGTAGGTTTCTGCAGACATGAAGCTGGTCCCATGACAGTCTTAAACTATCATTATGCAGCATTTACTAGTATAAAACATTTAATTAATGTTCATAGCCTTCACTGTAAAACACTCTATCATCAATTTATCAGGACATGAATATATCTACTACAGAATTTTGTTTTCAACATTTTTTAACCTGATACTCTAAGTTTACATTCAAGTGACTTGTTATGTGTGCACAGTGTACATAGTATAACAACGAACAACAAATAGTATAACAACCTCAACGAAGGTTGGTTGCCCTTCTCCTTTCTAATTTATTCCGGAATAGCTGTGATCATCTGGCCCTTCCAACCAAATTAAAGGGAAAAATTACCAAGAACGTCAAACTTTTATGTGCATCTTCAAACCAAAAGCCAAAACAAAGATGCACTTCTCTTAAGTTGATGGGAATCTCATCAAAGACTTTTATTCTAGCCAGTGTGGCCTCACCTGCTCTCTCTTTGTTTTGTGTGGAGCATACCTCTTGGCATTCTACAGAAAAATTGAAAAGGTAAAGTTCACAAAGTGGGTTGATATTTATTCTTCTACAGAGAAAACCAATTATTTCAACTTGCTACAATAAAAGTTACCATAAGAAGTTTTTTTTCTATTTTATTACCACCATATTATAATGATGCAAAATCTGTTTGGTGACAACTGCAACCAGATATCCAAGGAAATGATTGTCCCTACCAAATAGAACCTTACTGATGTGGTCTACTATGATTTAAAAAAAAAAGTCCCTCATAACAGTTTCATAATATCAGTTTAAATATCCATTACTTTATCATTATGGAAGTTAACAGAAAGTGAAAGAATAATTTCTGAGGAAACTCAGCAAGTAAATGCAGGTTTGTCATCTACATGCACTTTAAAATTTTCGCTCTCCTGAAGGGATAAAAAAACGTGTGGTATCTGTAAGCACGGAAACTGAAATTAGTTTTATTTTTTTCTTAGATGTCTTCAAACCATAAGATATGGTTTTAGTAGGAATAAGCCAAGCCATTGTTTTGATGATGAGGAGAAAGAAAAATCTTCCATGAGAATCAGCTGATTGAAAACTGACAGTTGTAAAAGTGCCTGATAATAAACTTTAAGGCTTCCTATTTTGATATGAATGTAAATCAGCCTATTGTATATTATGAATAAACATATAATAATGTTTGCTCTGGTGAAAACCTCTGGTGTTCCATGTGCAAAGCTGACAAGTCTTTTAGGATGAGGGTATTCACCACGGTAAGAGCTAAGAACTACCGATTGAAAGTTCAATGACATTCTTCTAGTACTAAACTGTGAATTATATTTGTTTTCACTTTCCAACACTTACTTTGACTTTACATTTTCTATTTTTCCTGAAATCGCATTCGTGATTGCAATGAAAGTTTTTTTTTGTGACATTTCAATTGAGAATCTCTCTTGTTACTGATAGTCACCATTTAAAGGACACAGAAATGACTCTAGCACATGAGGTTGATCCACTGTTTTTACAAATGTTTGTTTGAAGATTTCAGGATTTAAAAACTTAATATAATTGTAATTAAAACAATTGTTTAGTTTTTTTTAACTTCTGACATTTGTGATAAACTGTTAACATTATCATTTTAACTTAATTTAGGTATTGATAAGTTTTTTTTTAAAGAGTTCATATATAATAGGGTGTGCCCTTTGGATCTGAATAGCTCTTCTCATCACGCAGACACTTTAAACAAAGTCATTTACAAAAACAATGATACATATTATACATTTATATAAAGAAAAATGGGGATCATGAATATTAGACTTATAAAATGGTAACTTTTTAATATTAAAAAGGTATAACACCTTATACAAACACAAGTGCTTATAAACAGTACATTGCATGTGGGTATTCACAGACCTGTGTGTGTTTTGAATTAATCTTGTTGGTTTCAATGTTTGTGGTCTCCATGGCTTTTATTCACTGGATATTCAGTGTATTCACTAGTTTAAGGCAAATCTGGATATAAAACTGCAGAAGGCAACTTCCTCAGTCACTGAGATTTTAAAAATTTCATCACAACTTTAGCATATTATGCACAAACTCTGACATACGATCATTACAGATGATAACAATAACAATATGAATGCTTTGCATTACATTCCATATTATTATTATATTTACTTAACTGACTGATGCTTTCATCCAAGGAGCCTTAACAACAATTGTGATACATTCATACAACAATCCTAATGCCAAATGTAAATTTGAAAACCAACAGTACCCACAGGAACACCACATCAAAAACTGCTCTTGCTAGAGTGCCATTACCGACAAGAAACCTGAGGTATGGACTCAGATTAGTTTTATCGCTTGCAGTTACCAGCTAGATATGGATAGTTTTTTGTATAAATGAGCTTGAAGCACTGCACACACAAACTAGGCTATCCCCAAAACATGACAACAATTTCCTCAAATTACATGTCCAACATTATACACAACTAAAAGATCAAAGCTCAATACCCTTAATAGTAATCACTAAAACCTCTAACGCCCACTGGCCCTTGTCAGTGCTTGAAATTGATCACGTGTTTGCTTTCACACCTACAAGTTGACACAACACAATGGAACCTGATCCTGCAAGGTTGAGGGGTTGATGGGTAGCAGCTGCGTTTCCATAGAGACAGGTTACATTGTACAGCTGTGCCCCTTCGCTAAGGGGCAGGTGATGTTATACACCTAGGAGAAACTTAAGGAACTGATGAATAGCTGCCATTACAGGAGGAAAAAAAATAAAAAATGGTGGTGAAGGTGTCGGGAACGTGGTATTTGGAGCCGATGAACCCAGCACTCTGAGTTATAGGTCTATATTATATATATTATTTTATTAAATTTAATCATATTTCGAGGCAACGATGCAATTAGTTCTTCGATTTCACTACTTATTTTGAAAGTGAAGCCGTAGATGCACACCGAACACTGCCAAAGGCCATTGACTTTGACTTTAGCAACTTCACGCGCACATTATAAATTTAAAAAATCATTTATAAAAAAAAGTTGTGTTTTTGTTATTTAAGACACAATGACCTTACGATTATGCGCGCTCTAATTCCGCCACGCCACTTTTCCGCTCTGAGTGTGCTTACCATAACTCTTCTTTTTTCTGGCTTTCCTGAATGGGCAGTAGTGGCAGGCTAGCCGAAATACGCACGGCTTTCTCCTGCTCTGTAACGCAGCCATTCCCGTACACAATCCGTCTTCACTTCCCGGTTCTTCTCTCTCACTTAGCGAGGCGTGGTGGGCGGGGCTGACACAAGAGGCGCCCCGCCCTCTGGGCTAAAACGGGTCGTGATTCGGCGGAGACCGGAGCGAGGCAACAGAGTGAAGCGAGACCCTTCTCGAGCGAGGAGTCCGTGGATATATTATTGGGGGCGATCGCTTAATTAAAAAAATACATATGTTTAAAAGTTACAAAATGTTTTTTTAAGCACTAGTATCGTTTGACATTTTTAACTCAATTTCCTTGGCCTTCGCTTTTACTTAACATAGAATTTGCTAATAAAAATGTTTTATGAAAAGCACGAGTTAGAATTTGTTTTACACTTTGCAGATAATAGCCTGCCGATTATGTTGCCCACTAATATAACACACCAAATAAAATTGTGCGATTTTTCTTTTTATGCATGTTCAATGTATACCAATTAAGGTTTTATTTATAAATGAATCTGTTTGAAGACGGTCGCTGTAAGATGTTGCATATCACAAATTAAATGTGGCATTTGATACTGTCAGATCTTCTGTAAGTTTTTTCCTAGGTCTAAACAAATAATAGATAAACCTTTTTGCATTGTAACCAGAACTGTGTAAACTGTCAGGGCCAAAAATTAAGAGTTATTTCAGACCACCTAATAAAAGAACCAAAAAAACTGCACTGTGTACACTAGACTCTTGTACTTTTGTTTTTAAAAAATATTCTAGAATTTCACTTTATTGTACACATATATTCCTTGATTTTACCAATGAGGAACTCTATATGCATGGCAATATTTGAACTCCAGTCAAATAACAATTGAATGTTTTGAATAGAGGCAACCCAAGCAATTCCTTTTGTTTACAGTATTAAAGGATATCTACAGTAGTGCTATGGAGTTGTATCACATATACAAGTCTGTTGCACTGATACAGCAAGAGTATTAAATTTTTATTTTCTTCTTATTTGTTAAAACGTATCAGTTAATTTTAACCCACTTTATCCCGTACAGTGCTGAAGGATGCTGAAATCTAGTGTCCTAGCAGCTGCAGGTGCAAACCCCATGTGTGTACATTAATAAACATATCACCTTTAAAATGTGTTTAATAAGCAAGACATTCACTTTTCATACTCACACAGTTCAATACTTCTGCCTCTTATGTTCCCAAGAATTTCTCTTGTCTGTTTTTCTAGCTACAGTTCACTAAGGTATGTGACTCATTTCCTGGCTGAACCATGTTTAAAAAAATTGCACAGTATGTGTAGATGTGCATGTATAATAAGATCCATTTTCAATTACTCAAAGCTAAAAAGACGCAACAGCACATTTTGTTCAGCACTGAGCACACGGTGAACTTATTATACTGGAAACACAAAAAAACTGACCATACAGCATTAGAAAATAAATGAATTACAACCTATATCCCCAATTACAAACTGTTTCTTTATTATATTATTTATCAAAAATATTACATGAAATTACTATTCAGAATTCATAAATACTTGGTACAAAACTACTAAAAGGATTTTACATTTGAATAAGCTATTTTCTCTTAAAATTTCATTTTGTTAGAAAAATTGTACCAATAATGATAGAAAATAAAAGATTTTCACAGTAAAATTGTTTTAAAAAAATAATTCACTGACTTTCTATAAAGAGCGCAATTCATTTACATATAAGACAATATTTTTAAAGCACTGCATACGGTGTAACTGAGCATTAAGGAATTTAGTACTGTACTCTACATTCAGTTCTAGTGCATGACTTCTCCATTTTGGTACAAGAAATTATGTTTTTTGTCCATGATTAAACACATTTTATGTCCTCAAGAAAGTTTCAGATACACAGAAAAGCTTGACAAGGCAAACACAAGGTAAGATTTTGCAGAAACAGGTTTTCTGGAATAGAATTACAGAGTCTATAATTCCTGGAAGTCACATAATAAAATGTAACAACAATCAACCCCAGAATCTTTGTTTGGGTCCTGGAGCTGGCGTTTGAGCTTCATAGTCTTTCGTTGCAAACAAGCCATCCAGTTCAAGGGCACACATGAAGTAAAGGTTTGCTACCAGCATGGTCACTATTGGAAAAAATGTGAGACCAAATCCAAAGCTGCGGAAATTACTTCCAATTGCAAATGCCACCCAGTAGATCAGCCTGCAAAACACATCACACTTTTAATTTATTCATTTCCACTACAATATGCTGTCTAACTAAAACTTCTGATATGTTCAATTATAATTATCCAATAAAAACTATTTCTACCTACAACTTGACTTGGAAGCTCTTACTTATATAAAAATTTCTCCACTCACCTGGCAAGAGCAAATAGGGCAGTAAGTAATGGAACTAGCTTCAGGATCTCCTGGTGAAGGTAAGTTGACAGGACCCCCAGATTAAAGAAGAACAGAACAAAGAGGTATACTGATTCATTAACAAAACGCCTATGAACTTCCACTGCTTGCTTCCTGTCTCCAAATGGGTCAAGGGATCCACAACAAAGTCGAGAAATGCCATGGACAGCAATACCTGCAGGGAAAAGAAGAATAAAAAAGTGAGATCAAAACAAATAAGCATGTTTACTCTAGACAAACGTGAAAATAACACAGACTAAATAATGTAGAATTTATGAGCAGTTAACCAGGAAAGAAAACTCCAAATATTTTGTAGAACAGAAAAAGATTATCCTATAGGACATACCCAAGACAATGGGCACAGTTGCAAAAGCAGCACATCGGAAAGCATAAACCATCCTCATGGGGACCTCTGGAAGAATTGGTGCATCAAATGGCAAGAATGCATAACCTCCCCAGAGGAAACAGGGGAAGAACAACATTGCTCCAAACAGTGAGGCTAAAGCTTTAAGGCTAGTATAAGAGCAGCAATCACAATGTCTGCCACAACATGCATCACTCTTCCTCTGGGGCATCTCTTCAGGCCATTCCTGCATGCACACTTGCCGGGGTGGATTATGGATATCCAGGAAGGGTTGTTTCTCAGAGTCTTCGAAATCATATGCCTCTGACTCTTTCCTTTTTCTTAGACTCGAATCTGTTGACAGCACAAGCACGCTTGGGTGGAAAACTTGGGCTGCTAATTCTGGCATAATGTTGTGTCCTTCTTGATCACATTCTTCGTCTTCTTCTGTAGGCTCCTCATCTGCTGGTGATGATGGAGAAAATTCCATAAAGTCGTTATCATGATGGTCGAACGTTTCCAGTTTGATGTTGTTGCACTTTAACTTGGCATCATCACTTAGTGCAGCGTCATATTCTGTGTCCTTATCAACGGGCCACTGCAGCGTTGGAGTATGATGAAGGGGTGAACGGTCACTTTCATCCTCAGCTTCAGAAGGTAGCATCCCATCGTTTAAACTGTGCATTTCAGTAGAATTTAACACAGCATGTACCGCACCGTCAGTCTGTTGAACTGGCAGCATTTCCATTTTTTCAGCAAAAGTCTTCAACAAATTGCGTTATTCTCTCCCGTGTTTACCTGACAGAGAAATAAAGATAAATTACACCAGATTCCACACTACTAAATCTCATCGATCAAACATCTTGCCACGAAAATATTACTTTAACGTTTATTTTAGTAAAGCTGCCTTTTGATCACAAAAGACAAGGTTCTCAGGTTCAGCTGTTACATTTCCAAAACTCGGTTACAGAATACGAATATACGGATAAACTGCGCCAACATTAATACCACTTTCTACATAAATCACGGCGCATTGCCATCAAAGTTAGAACTGTGCGTTATTAATAAAGCACTCCTTTACATTACATTCCTAAACTTACAGCAAAGAAAACATTCCACCCTTTCCTGGTGAGCTGCTTTCTAATTGGCTGAAAGGCAACAATTCCTTGCCCTGATTGTCGTGATATGCTGTCAATCAGAAACGGGCGTGGCCGATTGGGAAACAGGTGTAGTGCCTTTCCGGCCATGGATACCTGGCTGGGTCTGTGTATAAAATGGCCGAGGAAGCATACTTTAACACGTTGTCGCAACCTATGCAACTCTCAGTTTTTTAACTGGCGGTACGTTGGCAGTGTAAATTAATTAAAAAAAAAAAAAACTATAAATAAAATAACAGAAACGCATACGAATCGATTGCTACTCGTAAACGAGACAAGCGAAATCTTACTAACGCGGTATGCAAAGTTGGTTTTTTTTGTTAAATAATAAACTGGTTGGTACTCACCTTCCAGGAAATAGTGTAAGGTTACTTAAAAAGAAGACGCAAACTTTAAAATTGTGAATACGAACTTTTTCCACACTTTTCGTCTCGTTGGGCTAAGCGGAGAGGTGGCGTTTCAAGTTTCTGTTTGTGGTGCTGCGCCGAGGTGGGGCCAGGTGGTTTAAAGGGGAAGACGCGAATTAAAGCGACCCTCGAGTATACCACGGAAAGAGGTGGTTGTCAAAACACGCGCATTTTACGTATCAAACCAAATAACATAACCACTTGTTGCACTACCTTTCATAATACATTTTTAAAGGCCAGGTTATAACATTCCAACCCCTACCAAAACAAGTTATTGAAAATTTAGATGTGGTCAAATATTTTGGACGGACATTAATTATTAATTATAATTATTAACCAAAAAGTTTAGAGGTCACAGTTTACAGTAGCCAAGAAACTAAGGGAGTATTACTTAAGTCTTTGTCAACAACCTATCAGCTGATACTTGATCTATTCATTATGAAAATTCCTTTATTAATCCACCTACCCACCTGAACTTGTTTTTTCAGTTGCAGATTTGTGCAAGTTGTATGCCTCCACCTTTGGTAGACTTTATTAACCCAGAGGGACATTTGCTTGCAGCAAGAAATTACAAAGCATCAGGCATTACACAGATAAAATAAGCAAAGAAACAACTTAAAAACTAGTGCTATTATAAGTACTCGCACTCAAGATTAGTAAACAGAAGGATAATTACCTTAAAGAGAACAAAAATAATAATTCAGAATTTAACAGCATTCAAAATGCCTTCATCTCTAGGAATAAAAGAATTTTTAAATCTGTTGCTCTTTTCCTTTGGGAACTTAATTCTGCATCCTGATGGCAACAGCTGAAATAAAAGAATAACAAACTAAAAAAAGGATAGCTGTTGTCTGACAGAATTGTGTTGGCCTGGTATTACAACCTTTTTGTAATACAGTTCAGTGACTGAGTTCTACAGCAAACCAATGGTTTTATTGCTAATTTTTACAATGTTGTAACCAACATATAGAAGGAAGTGTAACCATAGATTCAATAAAGCATTATGTTTTTTTTCTATTTTAAAACAATTCAGTTTCCAAAGAAATGTGTTTGCCCTATCTTACAAATTTGTTTGGTGTTAAGATTAAAGGTTACCCAGCCATCAATGATTATTCTTAGATATTTGTTGTGTGCAGCTTCAACTACTGCGCCCCCAATAAATATTTGTGGATAAGGTGGAGGAGGGGGAGCACCTAAGTTCTACAACCATATTATTTGTCTTAGACATATTTAGCTGTAAAAGATCTGAATTACTGTAAGGCACCCTATTTCAAAAGAATTATACTGAAAATGTAATATGAAATATAATGGTTTACTTCATGAGGGAAAAGTACATAATTAACAAGAATAGGTCCATCAGATATTTGAAATAATAAAATGTGTGCCTCAATTTAAATATTTAAAGTGCAAATATTCTTAATTGTAATACATATCTGTCATTTTTCACCCTCTGATAGAGGACCACAGAGGGCTAGATTTATAGTAAAGGATCAAAAATCAGAAATAACATATTTGTAATCACTGACCTTGAAAGAGTCTAAAATGCTAGCCTACATGCTTATGTTTGAAATTTCTCATTTGTTAATCTTCTAGGAGTGGCTTTTAGAGGGCTAGTAACACCTGTAAAAATAAAATAGGAAAAATATTGTCATATTCGTGGTCAGCAACCTTGAAATAGCATAAAGTAACACTCCTCGTGACTACATTAACAATCCTCATTCTTTAAAAGTTTTGTGAAGATGAGTATCTTTGAAACATTGTTTCCCATTAGGGGTTAAACCTCTAGGGTAAGATGATGTGGCTTTCACAACTTCAAGACCTTTGGATTATTTTTGCAGAAGACACATACTGATTTACCATATATACTCGCGTATAAGTCTGGTCTTGAAATCTAATAAATTGATCATAAAATCAGACCCAGACTTATACATCTTCTTGCCTCCTCCAATCTCGCATCAGTTTCTCAGACTCATCAAATTTTGTTGCAGAAGAACAGTTACCAGTTTCTTTCGCTACATCGACATTTAATATAAAACCATCATAGATAAGGGATGCTCTTACTATAAAGGTATATGATGGTGTGAGATACAAAAAACACAAATCAATGCAAATGCTGCTTCAAAATAGTTCAGGTATTATTGTGTGGTCATTTAAGCACTCCGTGGTTACTCTCTCAGGTGGGCATTAGCATATCATAATCTCTTGGACCAATAGCACGAGTTTTCGGCATTCGATTTATACAACCGACATTATAAAATACCAGAAATTATACAGTAAAATCAAGTCCCGACTTATCTGCGGGAGAACTTATCTGTGAATATATGTGGTACTCTTTATCATAAGGATGTAATTTCCTACACAAAAATATTGTCCAAAATGAACTAAAATTGTTTTTTCCAGTGTAGAATATCAAAAATGTTGTTTTGCATAACTACTCATCAAGATGAGTCAAACAGTGTGTCATATATGGGTTTTTTTTTTAATGCAGTGAGTCAGAAGGTTCTGGACAAAAAAAGCTGAAGTGATTTCAAAGTATTTATGAGCACAAAAAGGAACTATCACACTATTGAACAATCTCATCAAAAACAGGTCCATGGCTGTCCTTATCTTGTAGAAGACTCATAATGTCAGAGTCATCTTTAAATTTAAAGAAATGTTTGTTCATGAGTAAAGTCCTGCAGTCATTTGAGTACAAGATAAACAGAATAGGAGATAGACAGTGAATGAGTTGAAACTATCAGAAAAACAGTCATTAACACTCTTTGTGTTCTGTTAGTTAAAATGTACAGAATCCACCCACCAAGTTAGGATCTAAAAAAGTTTGTAAATTGGTTTGTGAACTGAAATGTGACCCAGGATTGTATTACAATCTGACAAGAAATCAATAAAAGCAATCTTGCATGGTTTTTTGAACTTTAAACAAGGTTAGTTTAGAATTACCAGCAAACTTTGTGTTTTTGGAATTTTGGAGCAAAGCAGTAATGGTATATGGAGAACTTCAAGCTCCATAAAGAATTCAACCCAATTCTTTGGAGATGTGCTAACTATTGTGTCACCCTACTACCCTAACATAATTGCCAGTCTTTCACAAATTAAAATTAGATTTTTAATATCTCCTCCGCATTTCAGTCATCTTACATTAAATAAAACTCATAATTTTAAATGTATACTAGCTGCAATACTGATTAGTTCAGAATTTAGGAAAAGGCAGTGGTATTACACATCATCTGAATTAAAGTACAGAATGCATACTGTTTCACAATTTTATACTGTACAACAACATTTATTTCTTTTGCACATTTTCATACAAATGATGTAGTTCAAAGTGCTTTAAAAGATATCAAAGATGTAATTGCATGCAAAGAAAAACAAACTAAAATGAAATAACATTATAATGCTTAAATAGTAAATGCACTCTTACATAAGATAGATATATAATTAAGAGAAATAAAATCCATAAATATAGAATTGTTTTTTAAGTCTCTAAATAACAGCCAGTCATTTAGGTCAGTTAGCCTGGGTTGACAGAAAATATTTTAAAAATTAAAAAAAAACAGTTTAGCTGGAGAAAAAACAAAATATGTAGGGGTTCCAAGCCACTAGGTATTCTGTGGACATAAATGTTTTTAAGTAGCTCTGTGTTGTTTTTTGTTATTTTTTTTTTGTTTGTTTGTTTGTTTTGGTTTTTTTTTAAGCTGGCCAGGTTATCCATTTTCATTCAAACACCACAGGCGATTGCACATGACTTTGATCACCACCACAGAAGAATCAGAAAAGAATGCAGAGAAAAGTAAAGGTTAATAAGGATTGCAGGTTAATTGAAGAGTATGATAATTCTATGTCTAATTCTGTAGTTTATTAAGGTTTGAACTAAAATTTATCCACAAAAAAGCCAAATTTAAAAGGTTAGTTTTTTGGAGTTTTTCTTAAGTGATCATCAGTGTTAGCTTGGTGCATCTTTATTGGTAAAGTATTTTAGAGTTTTGGTGCATAACAGGAAAAGGTCCCTTTACCACTTATTTTATGCCGGCTCTTGGAATAATAAGCAGACAGATCTAAGGTTATGACTTGGAATTTAGGGGGTTAGGCATGCCAAAATAAAGGAAGGAGCAAGTCAGTTCTAAAAAAACTATTTAACCAATGTAACAATGCTAAAATTGGTGAGATATGCTCAGATTTTCTTTTTCTGGCTAAGATTTTGGCTGCTACATTCTGGAGTAACTGCAACTGATTGATATATTTCTCAGTTAGGAGTGTGTTGCAGTAATTTAGCCAACTAAAAACAAAAGTGTTAGTTAACACTAGAATCCCTGAAGCCTACAAAAAAAGTCGTAATGCTGGGCCACCTTAAATTCCTTCTCACTTCTTCATCAGCATCTTTATTTTGCAAATGTGTCAATCAGCTCAAGCAGTAAGCAGCCTGATATCCCATCCCCCACCGAGGCAGCTGAAGTGAAGTCAGACGCAAAATTCTCAGAGCTCAACTCTGTTTATTTGGGTGTGGGGTGTCTGGAATTGTATAGGGTAAATAATATATTGTTACTTGAAATACATACATTTCATGTGTGTTCCATGTCTACAACGATCTTGGTAAATGTAAGATGACAGGCAAATACAAGGCAAGAAATGTCAAACACATAACTAAAACAGAAACGTTTTTCATGTTATAGTAATAATGACAAAATGCAATGTTATAAGAGGTCTAACTTTTCCAATGTTTCTTAAATGGAAAAATGCAGTCTTAGTAATACAGTTAATATGTGATTTAAAGTTTAGATTTGGTTCCATGATTAGACCTAAATTCTTTCATTTCACCTTGACTTTTAATGTTAATTTTATTTATAATACCCTCATTGTTTCCATTTTTACTAATGAATGAGATTTTAGTGTTTACCTTATTTAGGCTGAGTAATTCACTAGTCATTCATGTAGAAATACAAGACATACATTGGGTTAGAGTTCCCAGAGCTTCAGAGCCATTGTTATAGATAAGTAAAGATGTGTGTCAGCTGCAAAGCTGTGGTAGTTCACCTTGTGTTTTGGGATACTCTGACCTAATGAGAGCATACAGATTGAAAATAACATCAGACCCTGAATTGTGGTACACTATATACAAAATCATGGATCCCTGAACATCCTACACATCATCACAACTAACAAAATATTTTCCACCTGTTAAATAAAACTGAATCCAATTGAAGATACTATGAGACTAACTATGAGAAACATTTTTGCATGCACTCTCTGGTCACATCAAGTCAAAAAAAGAAAGTGTGTTTTAAATACATTTTTTAAAAAATCTGATCACATTGTTAGAATTATAAATTCTGTCGAAATTGTGCTTTGCCAATTATAATGGAATGCTGTAATTATTATAGACTTATATAAAGTTAAATTTTTAAAAGGGCATACACATGTAATCACAATGTAAACCTTGGATTTAGACAGAGGGTGTTACGTGAAGCAACAGATGACAGAAAAATCCCATTTTGAAAAATAAAACTGAAAAAAACGCAACGTGTTGACTTCTGAGTGGTCTACTCAAAATGCTGTGTTTCTGAATTTCTTCTTATTTCTATACTGAATCTATTGTAACTTTCACCTTTTTTGCCATAATACTTATTCCAGAGAGTATACCATGTAACTGATTTGTTCCTTATGAAAACCCAAATAATGACATTTGTAGTGGTGAGAAACCCTATGAATCCAAACTTAATACATAACATCTTTTAACAATCATAAAAGCTATTCCTTCTTCAAATCTATCCTCTTAACAAGACTGCCATGAACTCATTTAAAATACCACACATCCACAGCAAACAATCGGTTGCTGTTATTGTTTAATAAAATCTTCCGTAAAAGTGCACAACATTAATACTCTAATAACCAATCTCAATGCACGTAGAAAATCTAGGCAATACAGCATAAACACCAATAATTTAATTATAATTACTACTTTAGATGAACAATGTATTAAAACTTTAAAAACAGACAATAGATTAAACAAAAAATACACACAGAGCAGCGCTAACAAAAATAACTTAGTTCCTGTTCCAAATATCAATAACGCACATAGTATTCATCTCTGCCCCTCTGAAACATTTAATATGGCACTATTAAATGTTAGAGCTTTAACTAACAAGACGTTTTTTATCAACGATCTTATTAGTGATAGAAAAATTGATTTTATTGCACTAAGTGAAACGTGGCTTAGCTCAGATGGCGCAGCTGTTTTAATCGAATCTGCGCCTACGGATTACAGTTTTACTCGTGTGGATCGCCAAGGAAAGAGAGGCGGCGGACTAGCAAACATCTACTCAAGCCGGTTAAAATGTAAAGATGTCAATTTTGGTAAATTCAAGTCCTTTGAGTATCTCGCCATTATTATTCATAGAGATTCTCACGTTCTAGTATTATCCGTGTGTAGACCTCCTAAATTTAACGCGTCTTTCTTTGAGGAATTCTTTGACTTAATGTCAATTTAAATTACGAACTATGACACACTCATAATAGTCGGCAACTTTAATTTTCATATTGACAATCAGTGTGACCTAAAAGTAAAGGAATTCATGAACCTCCTGACTCTTTTGATTTGAGACAGCTCATTAATCAACCTACACATAAAGCAGGTCATACGTTAGACTTAGTAATTACTAAAGGACTAAAAGTTTATATAAAGCAGGTCATTGATACGGGTCTATCAGACCATTTTCTTTTACTTTTTAGTATAGAAATAATTGTAGAAAATACTCATGAGAAGCATATTGTTAAAAAATGCTTCTTTGACTCATCAGCAGCTTTAAAACTTACATTCTAAGCAATCAGTCCGTTTATAGTGCCAACTATAATAGCGAGGATAATGTAAATAATAAGGTGGAAAGATTTAATACTAAAGTGAAAGCTGCTGTTGACATAGTTGCACCTGAAAAGACAGTTAAAAAATCTTCTAGCATTGTTATACCATGGAAGACCCAAAGAGTATCTGATTTAAAGAGAACATGCCGTAGAGCTGAGCGTAAATGGAGGAAGACTAAACTAATTATCCACTATGAAATATTAAAAGTTAACATAACAGAATACAATAACACTGTCCGTCTTGAGAGGCGCTGCTATTTCTCTAAGATTATAAATAACAATGCTAGTAATCCTAGATTCTCGATGATTGATCGTCTGCTAAACCCAGGTAACTCAAAGGAATGCCTCCTAAGTACTTCCAGTAAAACCTGTGAGGCTATTGCTGTATTTTTCAATAAAAAAATTAATGATATTAGAAATAACATAGTATATCTCCCCAACACTAAGGATCCTCCTAAACCCCAGTACTTCATTATAAACAAATTAAACTCTTTCTCTAGGATAGATTTACCTGATTTACATAAAATAATTTCTCAACTGAAACCCTCCACCTGCGTCCTTGACCCAATACCAACAACTTTTTTAGTTGTTTAGAAGTATTGGGTGTGCTAATTGATAATATTCTTGACATAGTAAATTCGTCATTAGATACGGGAGTCTTCCCAGACTGTCTTAAGACTGCTGTAGTTAAACCCCTACTTAAGAAAAATAATCTTAACCCCTCTGCTTTTGAAAATTTTAGACCCATCTCTAACCTACGTTTCTTAAGTAAAATTCTAGAGAAGGCAGTCATTATGCAGTTAAATGACCACCTCAATAAACATGCTATTCTTGATAAATTTCAGTCAGGTTTTAGAACAAATCACAGCACATAAACTGCACTCGTTAAAGTAGTAAATGACTTGCGGGTAAATGCAGACAAAGGCCATTTATCTATTCTCATCCTCTTAGATCTGAGTGCCGCATTTGACACCATTGATCATAATATTCATAGAAATCGCCTTAGTCAGTGGGTGGGCCTATCTGGCAGTGTCTTAAATTGATTTGGTTTGGTCCCTGGCAGGGAGAAAATTCTTTGTTAGTTGTGGGAATTACAACTCAAAGACACATAATATCCTATATGGTGTTCCACAAGGCTCTATCCTGTGTCCGCTGCTCTTCTCAATCTACATGCGTCCGTTAGGTCAGATTATCTCGGGGCATAACATGAGTTACCACAGCTATGCTGATGACACACAGCTGTATTTATCAATAGCACCTGATGACCCCGATTCTCTTGATTCACTAACACAATGTCTTACTTGTATTTCTGAATGGATGAATAGTAACTTTCTCAAGCTAAATAAAGAAAAAACTGAAATCTTAGTGATTGGCAATAACGGATACAATGAGGCTATTAGAAATAAACTGGATACATTAGGATTAAAAGTCAAGACGGAGATAAAAAGCTTAGGGGTAACTGTTGACTGTAGTTAGACCTCTTATATTACTGAAAGATGCTGAGAAATTAGTTCACGTGTTTGTTTTCAGTCGACTAGATTACTGTAACGCAATCCTCTCAGGAATACCCAAAAAAGACATAAATCGTTTGCAACTAGTGCAGAGTGCAACTGCTAGAATCCCAACCAGGAAAAGAAAATCCAAGCACATTTCTCCAGTTTTGATGTCACTACACTGGTTACCTGTGTCATTCAGGATTGACTTTAAAATTCTGGTTATGATTTATAAAGCCTTAAATAATCTCGCCCCATCTTATATATCGGAATGTCTGACATCTTATACTGTATTCCAAATCGTAACCTCAGATCCTCAAATGAGTGTCTCCTTAGAATTCCAAGAGCAAAACTTAAAAGAAGTGGTGAAGCAGCCTTCTGCTGTTATGCACCTAAAATCTGGAATAGCCTGCCAATACTGTAGGAATTCGCCAGGCTAATACAGTGGAACACTTCAAAAAACTGCTGAAAACACATTATTTTAACATGGCCTTCTCATAACTTCACTGTAATTTAATCCTGATACTCTGTATATCCAGTTCATTATAGTAACTATTCATGGTGGCTCTAAAATCTGTACTAACCCCTACTCTCTCTTCTGTTTCTTTTTCCGGTGTCCTTTTGGTGGTGGCTTGCGCCACCGCCATCTACTCAAAGCACCGTGATGTTCCAACAGTGATGGATTAAAAGCCAGAAGTCTGCATGACCATCATCATCAAGTCCGTCCGTGAGAACCCTAAATACAAAGAGGACTATTTCATTTATGTTAGGTAGAATGCCAAGAGGAGACTGGGCGGTCTTGTGGCCTGGAACCCCTGCAGATTTTATTTTTTTCTCCAGCCGTCTGCAGTTTTTTTTTTTTTTTTTTCCATCCTCCCTGGCCATTGGACCTTACTTTTTTTCTGTGTTAACTAATGTTGTCTTATTTTAATTTCTTATTTTGTCTTTTATTTTTCTTCATTATGTAAAGCACTTTGAGCTACTTTTTTGTATGAAAATGTGCTATATAAATAAATGTTTTTGTTGTTGTTGTTGTTTATCCTATTCAGGGTTGAACAAATAATCTTTATTGTATGTGGAATCTTTCATGGTAAGTACTGCCTCATAGCTTTTTAAAAGTTCAGCACAATATACGTTGGATGTATTTTTTGTAAATGAAGCACAAGTCAGGAAGAGTGGCTTACTCGGGATCACATAGACTGCAAAATGTGAAGAGAGAACAAGCAAGCAGAATTTTTGCAAAAAGACTTAATTTGTCTCATCTTTCATAAACATCCATTGGTCTGCTTGTCTGACAGTAAGAAGATGTTTTTAAAGGAAGTGTAATAAAGTTTAAGGAAACATTCAGTAGGGCATTACTTACTTGTTAAAAACTTTAATTTTTCATATTGCATTTATCATCTAACAGTAATTTGGCACTTCCATTTTATATGTCAGTCCTTTTATTCATACCCGTCCTGGGTATGACGTTAAACTGCAGCTGGCCCTGCAAGCGGTACTCCAACTTGCAGGGAAACCATAGGGGTTGGTGGCAGGATTGGCACTCCAGCCACTGTAAAAAAACTTCACACAGCTGTGAGACGAAAGAAAGGACTTCTTTTTGCTCTCCATGGGAGTAGCATCATGAAGGGGATGGGGGAAAGCCCTCGGGAGCCCCATCCCTGGAAGAGTCGAAACCATCGGAGAGCCAATGGGGTCAGGCCTGTTGGGGATCAGAACTGGTGTGATACTGAGGTGTTTCCCACTGCACAGCAGCACTCAGGTCCCAATTTGAGGCGGATCATCCGGGTAGGTGCATGGAATGTCTTGTCTCCCCGGCGTGATGATCATCTTCCTCTGCTGTCAGAGGAGCTGTGCCAATTCTGCATTTCAGTGACATCACTCTCTGAGATGTGCAGACCTGGGACTGGCCAGATCTCTGTAGGTGGATACACCTTTTATTGGTCTGGTTGCTCTGATGGCTATCATACTGAGGGAGAAGCTGTGGTTGTAGTGGATCAGCTTCTTCCGATGGTGTCCGATGTCACTCTTTTTAATGAGCGTATTATGAGACTCGGATATGGCACTCCCTGGGAGCCTTGTTTTTGTCTCGGTGTTTGCTCCAACCGCGGTGAGTGATGTCTCAGTGAGGGAGATATTTAATTAGCAGCTTCACACGGTGGTTGATGGGTGCCCACGAGGTGACACTCTTCTGGTCATGGGTGACTTCAGTGCAAGCACTGGCACTGACAGGGCTGGCTATGAAGATTGTCTCGGTCTCTATAGGTCTGGTGACTGTGGTGAAAGTGGGTCCATGTTCCTTGACTTTGCAAAAGGTCAGGGGCTGCAAATCGCTGGATCCTGGTTCCAGCACCCTGAGCCGCATCGTTCTACTTGGTACTCCAATACTTGTGGTGCAGTGAAGGAGATTGATCACATCCTCGTCGGCAGACACTGGAGGCTCTTGCAAAACTGCAGGGTCTATAGAAGTGCCAAGTTTGTAAATTCTGACCACAGGCTTCTTGTTGCTACTCTGAAGATTCAGCTTAGGACCAGAAGACTACCACCCACTTGGAAAATGAGACTGGGCTTAGCCAGACTCCAAGATCAGGGTGTTTCTAATGAGTCTGCATGCACTTTGTGTGAGAAACTTGCGAATTTGGGTGTGACGGCTGATCCTCACAGCGCACAGCTTGATGACAACTCTGGTCTGTACCAGGAACTGAGAAGGACGGTTTGCGAGAGCTCTGAGGGCAGATAAGAAGATGTTTGTTAGAGGAATCTGTGAGCAAGTGACAGACCATCTGTGGTCTAGAGACCCACGTCCTGCTTACAGAGGAATTGAAGCATTAAGCACATCCAAATCTGTTCTTCAGAGAGTCGCAGTCTGGGCGTCTGATGGAACGGTCCTTACGGATGACACTGCAGTTGTGACCTGTTAAGCTGGCTACTTTGAGCAGCTGTACAAAGCTGATCCTCCAGCTAGGATGTTGGATATCTCTGGGTCCATGGTTTTTGATGCTGTGAACCACCTAATCTCACTGAGATAGCACAGTTGGTGAACCAGCTGAGGGAGGGGAAGACTGCAGGGATTTGTGGTAACTGGGGTGAAGTTCTCCTGGCTGGTGGTAAGGCTATCCTCCTGGCATTGCAAGCAATCTTTGCTTCCATTTGGGAGACTGCCATCATCTCAACTGACTGGAAAAAGGGACTTGTCATCCCTTTCTGGAAAGGGAAGGGTGATCACCTTGGATTGCGGCAAATACAGGGTGATAACATTGCTGTCGGTGCTGGGTAAGGTCATTGCTAGGGTCATCCTCAATAGCATCCGTGATCACCTGCTCACCTACCAGCAACTGGAGTAGTCTGGTTTTTCACCTAAGAAGTCTACCATCGACCATATCCTGGTACTGATGGTTCTCATGAAGCACTAACGCAAATATCGGCAGAGTTTCTTTGTAGTCTTTGTCTATTTTCATAAAGTGTTTGACTCAGTTGATCTAGTTGCCCTGTGGGACATTCCGAGGCTTCACAGCATCCTCTCAAGGTTGCTGGATATCATGAATGAACTGTACACTGGTACTGTGAGTGCTGTGCAGAGTGGAGGCAGAACCTCTGCATTTTTCCCAGTTGATTCTGGGGTTTGTCAGTGGTGTGTTCTTGCTCCTAGTCTGTTCAATGCTTACATGGACTAGGTGTTGGGCCAGGTTTTGGGGTCCAGCGGCTGCGGTGCATCTGTTGGTAAAGAAAGATTCAATGATCTTGACTTTGCTGATAATGCTGTGATCTTTCACTGTTTACCTACTATACTATAGTTTGGTAATAAAACCCTTTGGTTTTGATACATTTGTTGTGTTTGGTCCTCATTTGGATTCAAAGACAAAGCATGAGCACCCTCTACAGTCCTCTCTCAACCAGAATGGAAAATAAACCCTTGATCATTGAGCTGTGAAGCAGCAGCAATTGTTGTTTAGTCCATATGCTGCATAGAACTTTACATAAAGGGGGAACTATGGTTCATCTGTTATGCATAAATGGCTTGTCATGCCTAAAAACCAAGAAACACAAGCAGCACAATGAAAAAAAATCATTTTTCAGGGCAGAAAAAAACCCAGTTCACTCAGTGGGTCTTCCATCCCATTGTTTGCAGGATTTGAGTGTACTCGGCTCTGGGTATTCTGATGACTCAGTTACGGTCAGAGGATTATTTTAGAAAGAAAATTAAATGTAAATAAATAAATATAAAATTCTGATAGCTCAAGTATATGTTGAAATGTTGAATATATAAGATGAGAATCTCTGCCCCTCTCCCATTCTCAAAGCACGATCAATGGTTTGAACAGCATGAAAGCAAAGTAAACCATATACAGCGACCATTGGAATCAGGAGCGCTCAGCCCATATAACTACTTATGGGGAATTTTTTAACTGCATCACAAACAGTATTTTTCTCTGTCATCATCAGCACACCACCCAGAGGAAATCTCCTTCTGGGCAAAGTGTCTGCATTGTTGATTTAATGGCAGGGTGCATATGATGGTGGTTTTATGCATGCTGTTGTTCATTGTTTTAACAGTTACCTGTCATATTTCTGGCATTCTGTTGTATTAAAATGTTTAGCCATTTATACACAAATATATAGTATATCCTGATTAGTTTGTAAACTATATGTATAACTAAAGGCAGCATGGTGGTACAGCGGTTAGTGTGGAATCCTATCAATTTCTTAAGATAGGTTTTGCATCCTGGTCCGGCGCTTTCACGTCCTCTCTGTGTCTGGTTTTATTACAGTGTAAAACTGATATTTTTTACAATAACGTGGGGCAGCTCTACAGAAGGACTGCAAGTCGGAGTTAATGTAGCTTATGCGATGAATACTAGCCATCGTCTAGCACCCTTTGTAAATTAATTATGCTAGTTTGAAAATGGGTGTTGATGTGTAACCCTAAAGGAAATATGAGGAAAAAAACACCTGTCCGTCTTCATAACCAAGTTTTCGTGGTGCGGCGTGACGAGTGCTAAAAACATCATTTCCCAGGTACCTTTGCAGGAACGTTTGGGACGGACTATATTTTCTTCTGCTTGTGTAATCTGTTTTTTTTTTTTTTTTTACTACAAACAACAGTTTTCAGCATCGAAGTTTCCTTTTTTGGACTGTTTTCTTCCTTCACTGGTCTTTTGTCACTTTTACTTTATAAAGGATAATATTATTTGAATGTTGTATCCGCGTGGAACTGAAAACATGAAATATCTGTTTCCTCACGAAAACAGTGGAAGAAACCGCAAACAAACGTATAACTCTGATGTTTTTAACTTTCTGAAATCCCATTTCTTTTAAATATTTGGGTACAATTTTTCCTTTAACAGCAGTACCCAGAAGCGAATGCACCTAAACAAAATACTGCTATAAGTTTACAGGTCCGTGAAACGCAGCCTGCTGCGGAAACGGAAGTCATAGTAAGAGCGCACGCTTGGATTTAACTGTGGAAACAGTAGCAGAAGCATGTAGTTCATGCTGTCAGTGTAAATATACAGTTTTCGGTCCTTAATAATGATTTTTGTGCCTAAATCGACTAGGATATTAAGCAACACGTGTATGTAAAAATGAGTAATCCTTGCCGGGAAGTAATTACCTTGCAGCTCGGACATTATGCCAACTTCGTGGGATCTCACTGGTGGAATTTACAGGTAAGAGAAAGCAAAATATCGAATTATGATGTCTTACACATGACAGGAATCATTCCCCGACTGAATTGTTGCTGTTTTGTACCTAACATGTGCCATCAAGTATTCTTGGTGATAGTCTGGCGAGTTACAATGTTTAGTACACTTGAAATGTTGATACATTTATACAATTTGCACAGAATCCGGTGGTTGTATATTTATGGAGGTATGGAGAAATGGGTGATACACCTGTGTACATTTTTAAAGCTTATTCATATTTCAAAAGTCACTTAAAGAGTTAAGTTCTTTCACCTCTTTCGTACATTCTATACACATATGGTTGTCAAATAAAATTTAAAAACAGGTTCGTCTTAAATTTTCTGATGACTATGTGATTGTACGCTCACTGAATGAGATTGAAACCAGTGCTGATCCAATGATAGACGCTTTTCATAACTGATGTGACGAGTCGTTTATATAACATTACAAATACAAAGGAAGTACTAATCGATTTTAGAAGAAACACCATCCTTCCTCGGGAAAGAATAATCAAAGACCATGCAGTGGAGATTATTGACAGTTATAAATATTGAGGACCATGACATTCTGAACTATTTTTTGTAATGTATTTTGTAATGCAGGTAGTAATAAAACGCATTGCATTTTTTATTCCAAATGATGGCGCATCACAAACAGTAGC
The DNA here is from genome assembly GCA_026402145.1 of Polypterus bichir lapradei. NCBI lineage: Eukaryota > Metazoa > Chordata > Cladistia > Polypteriformes > Polypteridae > Polypterus > Polypterus bichir. Next base: position 98,639,790 of record JANRMT010062813.1, read on the forward strand.
ACTGCATTTATAAATCGCATACCAAATGGCATATAAAATTGACATAGCAACTGGACGAATCGCACAGATAAACAGACACTTGTCCTTTTATTATTAAGGTAGATTAGCTGGTTTTTGTTTGTCCTACATTTACACTTTATTGGACGCATTCAATGATAATGTTTGTAGTTCACTATCTATTGGAATGTACTTTGTAATGCATTTTTCATTCCAATAAAACACACAAAACAAGATTTAGCACTGCTTTTATAAATCCCTTACCAAATGGCATATAACAGAGCCATAGCAACTACAAGGCTACACAAATACACACAGACACTTGTACAAAGCTGATTCACTCATCAACAAAAATATTGTCCTGTATAGTTAAAAAAGCTTAAATTTGGCACTATGGCATAAATCGGTATCCACTAAGAAAGGACATTTTGCTATATCAGTATTTAAAGGGGGTAATCCCCCTTGAAAAGCTAAATATCCCAAAATCTCCAACATGCCTCAACAGATTGGATTGAAATATGATGATGTTGTATAAAAAAGATGATCCAACACATTCTTTTTATTTATCAATATTGATTAGTATAATGCTAATTTATAGGCTCTGTGATGTGCTTAGAAACGTGCCTTTTGCAAATGAAGGATGCAGCAGAAATGGTTCATGAGCCACACGAATATTGCCACTGATACAGTACAGGCCAAAAGTTTGGACACACCTACTCATTCAATGTGTTTTCTTTATTTTCATGACCATTTACAGCACTCCATCACTCTCCTTCTTGGTCAAATAGCCCTTACACAGCCTGGAGGTGTGTTTGGGGTCATTGTCCTGTTGAAAAATAAATGATCGTCCAACTAACCTGACTTCTGCACAACACAACTGCTGGTCCCAACCCCATTGACAAAGCAAGAAATTCCACTAAATAACCCTGATAAGGCACACCTGTGAAGTGAAAACCATTTCAGGTGACTACCTGTTGAAGCTCATCGAGAGAATGCCAAGAGTGTGTAAAGCAGTAATCAGAGCAAAGGGTGGCTATTTTGAAGAAACTAGAATATAAAACATGTTTTCAGTTATTTCACCTTTTTTGTTAAGTACATAACTCCACATATGTTCATTCATAGTTTTGATGCCTTCAGTCATGAAAATAAAGAAAACACATTGAATGAGGAGGTGTGTCCAAACTTTTGGCCTGTACTGTATATAGAGTGGATGGAGAACTGAAGACAGGACAGTGTCCTGGGGCCTCATGTACAAACGGTGTGTATGCACAAAAATGTTGCGTATGCCCGTTTCCATGCTCACATCGTCACGATGTATAAAAGCTAAACTTGGCGTAAAGCCACCCACATTCTCATGCCACCTCAAACCATAGCATACGCAAGTTTTCAGCTCGATTGTGCAAACTGGCGGCACCCAGTGTCAAAGCAGTGCTACTGTTCCTTTGTGGCTTCCCTTTATTTTTTAGATTCACATCCCTGACGCAGCTTTATCAAATACACTGACATTAACCGCATATCGTTTTTTAGTTTAAGGCATCTGATTGTAATCAACCCATAACCATATAATGGTTCACAGAATGGCCAAACAATTCCAAATACCTTGGCTGCTTTAGTGTTGTTACTCTCAGTGCACCACTGAGTATTTAACCTACTGCATCTTGAGTGCGGAATCACAGCTCTACAGCAGCTGATTGGAAAGCTCTACCGCAGATTGTGTCAAGAGTGGGAGAATTATCGGGGTACGGCTTCTAGCACACACTGCCTCAGCCATGCGCACAGTTTATTTGAACTTCCCCCATTCAGCAAACGCTTCAGAGCCTTTCCTGCATCAACATCGCGGTTCAGAAACAATTTCATCCCAAGAGCTATAAACGCACTCAATCAGTCCAGCAAGTGGTTGCAGTAGAACTGTTTGTTTACAATTACCTCATTGTAAACTTGCATTACAGCTGTAATATTGCACAACCTGAGCCACTTATGCTTTCATATTGTACGTTTTTCATATTTTTATTGTATTATTATTATTGTTTTTTTTGTTATTTTACCATTTTATAGGAAATAAGTTTTTGGAGGAATTGCGTATTGAATCTCATTGTACCATGCAATAACAATAAAGGAATTCAATTCAGTAGAAGAGAGCGCATGTTTACAGATGATGACGACTGGCTTCTAAGTCTATTTAGATTTCCAAGTGCTATATTGTTGGTGCTCTTGATATTATTTTTCAGATGAAAAGGAGTAAAGTAAATATATATTACATTATACAGATACATTTTTAACTTCATTTAAATAATGTATACTGTTATTAAATGTATGGACAGTGGTAGTGATGAACTGGTGACTTGTTCAGAGATTGTTCTTTCCTCGTGCAGTATGTTTGCTGGGAATGGTGCGACCCTGGATGGTGTGACAGATAGGGGGCGCTGTTGTCCCCTTGAACCCTCAGACCACACGTCAGACACCAGGTAAAAAGTCCAATAATGACTTTATTTATTATAATAATGTGCACAAGCATCTCCACCTCCACTATACTCAAATAATCTTCAATAATAACAATAATACAATAATAAATCAATAATCAACAATCCTCCAATCCACCCAGCAGCTCAGTCACCCTTCCTCCCAACTCGGCTCTCTGCTGTGATCTCCCACAGTCCTTTTAAAGTCTTTGACCTGGAAATGTTTCTGTCCCTCAGTCCATGTGGCGTGAAAACTCCTTTTCTTCAACCCAGAAGTACATTGTTCTTTCCATCCCCCCGACTGGAAGTACTTCCGGGCTCTAAGGAAAATACACATTCCCGGGCCTCTCTGCAGCATCCCCTGGTAGCATCCCCTGGTGGCCCCCACGTTATCCAGTAGGGCTGTGATGAAAGACTCCAAGTTCCATGATGCCCTGCTGGAATTCGGGGCCCCTCCATGTTGCAGGGATGGCTCCATCTGGCGGCTTAGGGGTATTGGCCGGGATAAGCTGGATAGATGGAGAGAATAGTTAAACATGTACTATGGAGATTTTCAATGTTCTTTAAATGTTTTGAAGAATCGCAGTTCTAAGCTTACAGATGGCTTGACATTTATTAAAGAGCTGATTGTGTGGCGAATGGTTACTTGGAGAAAGAAAAGGAAGGACAGGAATTGGGGGTTTGTATGTTTGAAGGAGACAGTACTTCTGCAATAAATTATTTCATCGAGGGTCGCACATATTGCATCAAGCATCTTGCAGGAAGCAGGAACAACCTCTGGACGGGGTGCCAGCTTATTGCTGCCTTTGCATCACTGTGGCCCCATGTTTAATACTGAAAATGATATCAAGTATACATCGTAGTATTTAAATTGTTCAGAGAGCTGTAATATCATGAATGCAGTGCGTTCTGTGTTCTTTCGCCATAAGAGAAAGCCCATTTAAGAAACAAGTAGTGATTCACACACACAGAGTACATATAAGAACACACAGAATAAGACGCATTTAATGTGGTACTTTAGTTATGATGGGATTTGAGAAAGTAGTAAATTAAAAAATTTTAAGATTAAGTTTATAACGTTCTACTTTAATGACAAAATAAACTACATGTTTAAAGTGGAAATTTCAAGATTAAAGTTGACATTTCAATCTTTTTTTTCCCCACATTGTCCCTATTTTTTATTTCTTTTCTCTATACCTTAATAAGCTTCCATATGACATACAGATGGTGGACTACAACTCACCTTTTCACGACGACTTTGATATCTGACAACATCTTTTTTTATTTTGGACACTGTGCTACTTTCTGAACTTGAACTTTCGCTCGACTTCCTTTTGTTGTTTGTATAACTGTTTAAACCAACAAATAGTAAGTTTTTCCTTGCCTGCACTTGGCAATTGCTGATATGCTTCTTTTTTTCCTGTGCTTTTGCCAATGTCTTTTCACAGAACGCTGAACTTAAGGGAATATTTATATTAATTTGCATATTCAAAGAGGCGTAATTCTGGGAGGAGTCTGAGTGGGGCAGCAGGCACGTGCACGAGCGTTACATTTTACACAGACTGGGATTAATGTAGCTGAAGTATATGAAAGTTGGCTTACGTATGGTTTTCTGCATCTGAACTTTTTTGTGTGTGTGCACATTTCGACTTTTGTCCGTACGCCATTTTTAGTGTAAATTGTATGCATGGCGTTATGCATGAGCCCCTGGACAGTAAAAAAAAAAAAAGAGAGACATGATTATATTGTGAAACAGAAAGAGAAAGTTCAGCATAGCTCAAGGAAGATGCAAAGCTCAATGGTTTGCAGGAGGTTTTTTTTTTTTGTTGACGTTGACTACTGGCACTCTTGGTTGCATTCCAGCTCTTCTCAGCTGTACTCTGTTGACCTCCAAGTTTGAAGTATCAAGCACCACAAAGCAGTCTTACATGAGCGATGACTGAGCAGAACCCCATAAATTGTAGTGTGCCACTAAGCACTCTCACATGAACAACAAGCAGAACGGAGGGGGGGATGTTTATGAAGAACCAAAGCGTACAGTTGAAGTCAGAAGTTTATATACATGTAGGGTGAATTCTTTAAAACTCTCTTAATAACCTCTCCAAAGATTTTATACTAACAAACTATGAATTTGGCATATTGTTTAAGACATCTGCTTTGTGCACACCATTTGGAAGAACCATTTGTGGCTGTGCTTGAGGTTCCCTTCTGAGCTCTTGAGATGTTTCTGCAGTCTACATATCTATGCATATCTACATAATTTTCCTTCCTCATGATGTTATCTATTTTGTGAAGTTCATCAGTCCCTCCTGAAGCAAAGCACCCACACAAAATGATGCTCTTACCCCAGCGCTTGACTGTTGGGATGGCGTTCTTTGGCTTGTAAGCCTCATTCTTCCAAACACAACAATGGTTATTATGACAAAACAGTTCGATCTTGGATTCACCAGAGAACATTTCTCCAGAAGATATGATCTCTGTCCCCATGTGCCATTGCAAACTACAGTCTGACATTTTTATGCCAACTTTGGAGCAGTGGCTTCCTTCTTGCTAAGCAACCTTTCCGGTTATATCAATAAAAGCACTCATTTTACTGGAACCTTCAGGCATTTGGAAATTGTTATTAAGGATGAACCAGATTTGTGGAGGTCCACAAATTTTTTTCTGAGGTCTGTGTTTCATGGTAGGCCTTAACATAAGTCCACAAGTTGACTCCAAATAGGCTAATTGGCTATCGGAAGCTATTTGTCTAATTGTCTAATTGCTTGACATAATTTTCTGGAATTTTCCAAACTATTTAAAGGCACAGTTAACAAAGTGTTTTGTAAACTTGTGACCTACTAGTATTGTGATATCTTTATGTATAATAAGCTACCGTGGCTGTTCGTTTGCCTGTCTAGGATTTTAAATCGCCTGTAGCTTGCAAACCATTTGAACCAGAAATTTGGTATACATATACTATGTGACGTCTACTATCCGCTCTCAGGGTGATGATTCACCTCCAAGGTTATTCCACTTTTTATCTTTATTTTATTTTATTATAGAATCAACTCTCGGCAGCAGCCAGTAGGGTGGCAGTACGGCGCTTGTGTACAGGCGCCGTTCCCATCCCTTCGCCGTCACTTCCCCTACCTCTTTTTTATCTTAAATCGTTCTTGAGGCAGGTTGAAGACTTAAGTGCCAGCTTGAGTGAAAAATTAAAGAAAATATACTTAGTAATTGCAACACAAACACTACCTTAATCAGTTTTAATGCGAAGAGATGCCGATAAAAGAAAATAAGAAGCGGGTCGCTAGGGTGGAGAAAACAAGAGGTGCTGAGGAAGAAGCAAGAGCATCAACCTCTGAGCAACTGAATGCTAAACGCACAGAGAAAGAGTATGAAAACTATGAACGGTATCGTGCAGTGCACCATCACTGGTAGTGAATAAAATGTGAAATACTCTGTCTCTGAACATTGTTGGAAAAAAATGCTTTTTCCCAACACACAGCAGATAAGTTAAAGGATAAGTCACATTTATAGTTTGTTACTATAAAATCAGTTGGAGGGGTTATAAAGTGAGCTTTAAAGAATTTACCCTAAGTGTATGTAAACTACTGACTTCAACTGTAAATAATGAGGCTTTGAGCCGTGAAAATTTAGGGAGCCATGGTGCATTACAAAGGGGTAAAAGGTGTGATTACAGCTGCATGACAGTTTAGAAGTACTGCACGGTACCCTGAAAAAAGATGTGTGCACAGATCTTAGAGGGAACATAGCTGATTGGTTGTTTCAGTTCAAAAGAACACATTTTCCTGTAAAAATGTATTTGGCAATGGCCATCAACAAAAACCAAGTCACTAGGAAAACCAGGAAAAAGCAGGAATTGATCTATGGCAGTTTACTCATGGACAATTGTGTATAGCATGTTCAAGGGTAAGTAGCTCCAGTGACCTAATAATATTATTATTACTTATTATTTGACTGACGTCTTCCTTCATGGAGACATACAACATTTGGTTTACATTTCTTTTGTTTTTTCAGTTGGAGCATAGGCAGGTGAAGTGACTTGGTCATGATCACACAGTGTCAGTAGTAGGATTTGAACCCACTGCCTTTGGGTGTGAAGTCCAAAGCCTTAACCACTACAGCCCACTGCCTGCCAGTAATATTAGCCCTAGGAAAAATGAAAAACAAAACTTACAAATACTGTAAACAGAAAAGCATTTTGCTTCATAGTACTTCTCATAGACCCAATAAACTGATGGCACTATAACTGTTACCCATTGTGCTATGAAATTTTTCGAGCAAAGCTGGGTAACTCAGCTAGTCTTTTATAAATCTTGTCCTGGGTCTGCCTTAACTTATGTTCTGTTGACGTGGTTTGGAAATCTTAATGTTGGCAACAAAAACAAAATAAATCATAAAATGAAACAGTAAAGTAACAAGGTCAATCAGACTTTTTTAATAAGCAACTGTAACAGAAAACAGAGTGTATTCTGTCACACGGGACTCACCCACTACATTCTCAATTTCAGGTGTTGCCACAGATTCAAGGTTCTAAGATATAAACAAAGGGTTCAAATACTCTTAAATCCCAACTTGAATTCTTCTAAATAAGTTGGACTTTAAAAAAAAAATATGCACAGGTTTAAATCATGGGATGCACATCTATAATTAGCATTAATCATTAGGCAAATGTTCGTTTAATTTTAATTTGTAATATATTTGATCTAATTTTTTTTTACCTTATGTGCGCACTGATTTATTACATTTATTTGTACTAAATTTATTGCTTTTTTTTTTTTTTTTTTTTTTTTTTATAAAGTTGTTCTTAATGTTATGTCTTAGTCTCTCTGTAAAATCACCTGACAAATCTAATTTCCCTCTTGGGACAATTAAATTGAATTATCTTAATGTAGTATTTTTTTTTTATTAATGTAAGGAAATTAATAAGAAATAGATTTTTTTAACATTTGTGTGTTTTAATGAGATGCTTTTTGTTCAAAAGCATGTATGTTGTTTGTAGAAGGGATATATATACATCACCTCATAAAAAATAATTATTTTGCACTGCAGCCTGTAGTTAACATTACTGTTTGCTTTATGATCTTCATATTCAAAGTATAATCAACATTTTTATAAATTGTTTATATTACTTGTTTATATTACTTTATATTATTGTCTGTTTGCTGTCTAGGATGCTTCACTTTGCTATGATGCAAGCCCAGAGGAGACACCCAGTGAAATCTTCAGTGATGTTCTCTTCCGAGAGGGACAGACGCCCTCTGGCCAAACTACTTACACTCCACGGCTCATTGCATTTGATCTTAAAGGTTGGACTTAATGATTTTTACTTGTGTTATATGAGAAAACTAATGATTACACCCTATTAATGATATTTCATCTTTTGTTGGCACAAGGGCTTTTTAAATTCTGTAAGTGCTTGTATTTTTTTTTTTTGTATCTGAGAACTGGAAGGACATAGCAAACTAGATGCTTTTTGTATTTAGTTGAAAACATAAATTATTTTCATATAACATTTTTCATCCTGTTTAATTCATTATTCTTTACAGTGTGGAGTTTACCATTGCTGTATTAGGTATAGTATAAGACAGACATGGGAAGAGTGCCAGTCTATTGCAATGCCTACATAACCACTCGCAGCCAATTTACACTCCAATTCCCGTTGCTCTGTTACACACATCTTTGGGAATGTGTGAGAGAAACAGAGTCACAAGGATAATGGGAAAACTTCACACAAACAGTGACTGGTTGTGGCATTTAAGACCAAGAATCTATTATTCACATTCAAGATCTAGAATCCATAATGGAACAGTGTCAACTATTGTTCTGGTCTGATTATTGTTTGAAAAAAAAATATTTAAAAAAATTGTTACTTTACACACTTAACTGCGATCACCCTTTATAAGGGGATTTTTTGTAAGATGATTCACATTTTACTAATCATGTTACTAATTATGTTCAAAGGCGGTTCATCACCTGACATCAAATAGCAAAATTCTGATTATCATTATAATACTCAAACAGTTGGTTACCCATCAGTGTTATTTTCATTGGGTAATAGGACACATTGAGTCAACTGAAATTGTTTGAGCTTTTTATAGATTACTTATGATGCAGTTCCAATATGAGAAATTGGTCTTACGGTCATATAAAAAGAAAGCTGTAATCTCCAAATGGCAATTTAAAAGCCTAGTCATGCAGAAAGGTTAACCATTATGTTAAAGAGGGTATCATTGGGAGACAGATTTTTTAATTTTTATTTTTATTTTTAATAGCATCTATTCCAGTTTAGGCTTATGTCACCAGTTCATAGTATAGTGAAATTCATACTTGCATGTTTAACAAGTGTTCAACATGTTGCCACTCTCCAATGTCATAATTGACATGTATTACTAGTCATATATGGACCTTACCTTTTAAATGGTATTCTTGCAAAAAAAAAAGGAAATTCCTGAAATAGTCCTAACTGTTTATACATAATCAACTGCAAGAAAAACACTTCAGTTTACATCACCTTGTGTCATATTTTCTTTAACTTAACCACTTAATGAATTTATCCATTTTCTGTAGTTATTTTTCGGGTCACATGGAGCAGGTATACATCTCAACAGCACTTGGTGCATGACAGGAGCAAATCTGAGAGGAGCCATTTCATTTCAAAGCTAAAAGCAGTCGTCTTTAACAGTGCCCATTGTCACTCATTAATGCAGCTTAGTTAGGTATGCATGTGCATTATGCAATTTTAGCGTTACCATACTGCAGCTCCATACTGGTTTTTCATATTGCCACAAAACTGTTAGAAAGTCATTGAAGGTCACAAAGATGCAATTCACAAGTAATGAAATATATTCTGACATAATCAATAATGCATTAAGGACTTTTGTACACTATTTAATTTTGTTTCACACTTAAGGACTAATTTGTACTAATAGCTGATTGGAACCAAACATACACAATGCAATTTTATGGGATCACTAATGGTTGGAAGCATTTTGAACAATCTCACATGATTGCACAGTGAGACTTTACCTCTGCAATTTGATGCTACAAAGAATGCTAGAATATTTCACTGTAGTTCAATTTTTACAATGGTCTAACTTTGCTTTTTGATATGGAAAGAGTGTTCTTGAAGCTACAGGGCAGATCTCATGCTGCAGGATGGTATTCACTTTAGAAACAGAAAAAATTTGATGATAACACGTCATTAAGCCCAACAAAGCTCACCAATTCTATCTACCTAATTTGATTTTTTGAGCTAATAGTTCTTTTAGCAAATAAATAATGTTTCTAGTTAATACACCCTCTACCTCTATTTAATTCCTTTAAGATGTATGATTTACAAACACTAATCTCAAAAGTAGAAGAGTTTGAAGCCTGCTACAATCATTTTATGCCTAATTTTAAATGGCCTCCCAATTTGCCTTTTCATACTTGTCCAGAAACACATGCTCATATTTTTAACTACAGTACTGAATATAATTGTACAAATGTATGTGTATGTTTATGTGTATATATATATATATATATATATATATATATATATAATTTTACTTAAATGCTCTGAAGTTTAATATAAGTAGGAGAATATCAGTTAAAATGAATCAGGGTCTTGAAACAACTTGCTTCAAATTTCTGAGATGTGAAAACTACATTTGTGATCAAGGTTTTTTTTTTTTTTTTTTTTTTTTTTTTTTTTTTTTTAAATAATATCAGGGAGTCTGAATACTCTGAGACAGGAAGGCTGCCTCTATGAGACCTCATCTGAGAAAAACTCATTGGCATGGTGAGTAACTTTATATTATTATCTCATTTAGGAATGAAATTGAATATGAGGTCTTTAAAATATCTAATTAATTTGCTTTGCATTTGAAGCAATATACAGTATACATTTCTTAAACTTCAACAGTCCTGTTTAGTATTAACAGGTTGAAACGAAATGCAAAACAACTAAACTAATTTTCACACAAGTCCAACAGCCCATGAAAGCATATCTCTTCATCCCTATTATGTTCCAATACTTGTTTTTAACATACACTTTGGCTTTTTTGCATGAAAGATTTTAAACATTTATAAGTACAGTACACATCTACCTTTATTCTTTTGACAAATATAAAAATAACACTAGTTCATTGAAATAAGACTGCAATTCTTTTCATGATCTATATATCCAGACAGTAACTATGAAGAAAAACAAAGTAACAAGCCTTTATTTTAACATAAGGAACCCCAGATGCCTTATCTTGCATCCCTTTGTTCCTCAAAATAGTACAAAGAATGTAAAATATCCTACCATTATGATTTTCACTTTCCACTCCTATCCCTTCTTTTAATCCAGAGAGAGCTAAAAGAATGCGTTCTGCACAATCTGTTAACTTTTACTCATGTATACAGATCTTTAGGAGTAGCCTTTTTCTCACAGCTCTGTGGTATGATTGTAGATTATGTCTTCAGAAAAGTAAGTTACTTAAGAAAATGCTGTGTTTTTTGGATTTTTTTTAAGTAAAAATTTACCTGCAGTTGCCTGCGCTTTGTGCTGTGTGGTGTGTGTTGTATGTCTGAAAAATATATTTTCTTGTCTTCTATGAATTCTATTACTGATTGAGGAAGCCACATTAAACTTTGAATGAAACCCAGTATTTTTCATGTAGACATTTTGTAAACTATGCATATTTTCTATTCAGTCTGTGGGCCAGCAAGGATTGTCTATTGCCTGTTCTCCTTTTTAGCCAATTTTTGTGCAAGTTTATAGAGCAGAATGTATTTCTATGACTTGTCATCTAGTTGAAAGATCAGATATTAGGATATGTAAGTTTATTTGAGGGTTTACGTGTATCTCTGTATATGTAGTAGTTAAAATAGTATATTTTTATGTAAGTGTATATTTAAACTGAACACTCTTGTGCTGTATTAATTTCTTTTTCTAAAATACAAACAATTTTCTTTATTTAATTCTGTATGTCATCATCCTTTACATTTTTATGACTCTGAAGCAGTGCTCTGTGATTTGGTGGTTGTTACCAGTGGCCTCAGAAAGTTTACAAATACAAACAGTGGTATTAAGAACTGAAACGTATTTTGAGCCTATTTAATAGAGAAAGGGATGTTAGTAAGAGGAACAACAGAAAGTGGAGGATGGAACATTTCCACTAAGCTGATTATAAAATCAGTACGTATCGCCTTATATCCAGTCATGCACTAAAGTTTAAATCCAATGACATGAGCAAAACATCTCTTGTATGTATCAAGAGCAAGGCTGTTGTAGAAATTAAAACTGGATTTGCTTCTGTATTGTGTAGCAGTCTCCTATCTTTGAAAGCTAAATGGAAGTGTCAATTACTTGTAATTACCAATAGGTATCTTTAATTTCTGTAAACTTGGGCGTCTATGTTGAATTTTAAAAGCTGAGTAATTGCTGCCTTGTAAACAAAGGAGAAAGTTTGAACTCCTAAATAGCAGAATAAAGAGTTTGTAATAATGAGTCAGCTAAATTACTCCAGTAAAATTTTGATAGCAAGTAATCCAGTTTTTTTTAAGTTAAGGATGGGGGGACATAAGTAATTACAGTTTATTAGATCTTGTCACCCAACAGTTATTTTATCATTATTAAACATGGAAAGTCAAGCTATGATAAAGTACTTTTTTCAGCCTGTCATAAACCTTTTCTTTGGTCTTCCTCTTTTTCTCTTGCCTGGCAGTTCTATCCTCAACATTCTCTTCTTGATGTACCACTCATCTCTGCTCTGCACATAGCCAAACCATCTAAATTTAGCCCCTCTCACTTGGTCTCCAGACTCTCATTCCTGTTTTGTTCCTCTAATGTACTCATTTCTAATCCTGTCTACTCTTGTCACCTTAGAGCGAAAATCATAGCATCTTCAATTCTGCTACTTCCAGCTCTGCCTCCTGTCTTTTTGTCAGTGCCAACATCTCCAAACTATACGACATAGCTGGTTGCTGTACCATTTTATAGACCTTCCCTTTCATTCTTTCAGTTACTCTTCTATTACAAATCACTCCCGTCACTTTTCTGTGCCTGCACTCTCTTCTTCACCTGTCTGCCGCACTCTCCATGGCTTTCGATTGTTGAACCCAAGTATTTAAGTTTGTCTACCTTCACCACCAATGCTCCTTGTAATCACACCCTTCCACCACCTTTCCTCTCATTTACACTCATGTACTCTGTCTTACTGATATTGACTCTCATTCCCCTTCTCTCCAGTGCATACCTCCACCTTTCCAGGTTCACCTCAATCTGCTGTCTACTCTCAATACAGGTCACAGTCTCATTAGCAAACATCATAGTCCACAGAGACGCCCACCTGACCTTGTATGTGAACCTTACAGTCACCATTGCAAACAGGAAAGGGCTCAGAGCTGATCCTTGATGTAATCCCACTCTCACCATGAACCAGGCTGTCATTCTAACTGCACACCTCACCGCAGTCACAATGTCCCCATACATATCCTGTATAATCCTTCTGACTTGCTCATGCAGTACCATTACTCCTCTGTTGGCACCCTGTTATACGCTTTCTCTAAGTCCACAAACACGGAATGCAATTCCTTCTCACCTTCTCTCTACTTCTCCACTTGTAAAGTCCATCGACACTTGTAAAGTAAACATTGCATCTATAGCAGGCATGTCAAACTCACTACCATTGGTGGGCCGCTTCGACTGCCATACGTGCGTCAGCGGGCCGCACTGCAACAAATACTATTATACTATTATACAAAGTTACTGTAGCTTTTTTTCCAATCCTGAAAACTTTAAAAAATGTAACACTTAAAGTTTAAAGAAAAGCAATTTATTTCCATACAATCTCCGTACAACAGCATACAATTGGAGTCTTAGCCTCTTAGATAGGTCCTTATATTATTATATTATATTCATTGCTTATATAGGCGTCTTACAGTGTGAGATTTATTTCTTTTGTCCCGGCACTTGGCGTCTCTTGTTAGTAACCAGTTCGTCAATATCAGGCTTGAAATCTTGTGCAGCTGCAACTTTTATGAGGGATGAAAGGTGCTTGACAGTAAGTCTTGAGCGATGTGGGGTTTTGGTAGCTTTCATTAATGAAAACAGTTGCTCACAAAGGTAAGTGCTTCCGAACATAGACAGTACTCTCGATGCCAACTTACGGATCTGCACATACGAGGGTGGCAGGTAAGCATACAAGCCTGGCACACCAACTTCGTTGTATTTTGCCATCAGAATAGAATCTGACTGCAGTTCAATCAATTCCATTTTGATATTCTCAGACGCATTCTCAGTGTTGCAAGAGAACAGAGCAAAGTCCTGTTCGTGTGAACTGAAATCACGAAAACGCTGACTGAATTCATTGCTCAGTAATTCAAGTTGGAAAACAAATTCTCCAAAAATCAAATTTTACTTTACTAAGTTTACTTCAGAGTTTATATTGTGAAATAAGCTGATATGCAAAAAGCCCCCTGACCTACACTAATTTTACAAACTCCTACAACTTATGTTGCAGACTACAACTTTACAAGCTGTAGTCTGCACTAACTGTTCGTTACAATACTAGCACAAAATTACATAAAACTAGAGCAAAAAAACGTGAAAATATGCAAGCTATTACTACTCATGATGGTCAGTTCTGCCCAGAGGCCAGTCTCAGCAGCCCAGCCAGTAGTGTAACCTAGCAGGGGCGGCCTTGGGCAGAGAAAGAATCGGTGGCCCCTGTGCCTGCCAATGTCAATATGGTATCTTATGCACGGCGGATGGCCACGTCCGTTGCGGACACTGCATAGCTGCCTCGTGCTCATGACACGCTTCTATATGCGCGTGTCCGTAACTTGAAAACCAAGTGGCAGCCCATGATATTCTCATTACGGCAGAACGTTATAATACTACATATAGCCTCCTGCTCCGACTCTAGCGACATTAGTAAATACAGCGTACTAATTAACAAGAAACACATTGTGTTTCAGCCACATTGCAGTCAGCTGTGTCGTTATTTTCTCTTTCTGTTTTATATTCAATATATATTGGCGTGGTGGTCCTGTGCAGGTGCACAGTTTACACATGCCTAAGGCCGCCCCTGCTGCCAGGCTGCTGCAGCCTAGCACTTCAGTTGTGATGTCCTAGCTCATTAACTTTGGTCAAGGCTCGTGGCTATACTAGCAGATGACGTTTCCGGTACCATAATGCCATGGGAAAACACGCTTTTGTCAGAAGACAGAAGTAAGAAAAGTCAATAAGTAACGCTGAAGATGCAGAATGATTCAATCACAAATGATAGTAATCATTTTGTACAAGTTTAGTGCTAACTAGGATCTGTCATGCGGGCCGCACAGATTTCTGTTGCAGGCCGGGCTGCATGTTTGACATGCCTGATCTATAGTACTCTTTCCTGCTAAAAACCATATTGTTGCTCACAGATTGCAACCTCTTGTCTTTCCCATGTCTTCATTGTGTTGCTGATCAATGTTGTACCCCTGTAGTTACTGCAGCTATGCACATCTCTCTTATTCTTGAAAACCTGTACTAATATACTTCTTTTCCACTCCTCAGGCATCTTCATGCTTTTTAAGATTTTGCTAGAGGGTGCTCCTGCTGCCCAAACCTGGCACAGACAAATGCTGGACACAAGTTCAAGACCCATGTGTTTATTTTTTTCCTTTTCCCCCCATGGGAAACACCTTCCCCCGTTTCCCACCTTTACAGCACAGTTCACATCAAATACACAGTTCCTTCTTTTCTTTTCTCTTTGTTTCTTTCTCTCAATCCGCCTCCCCTCCTCCCGGCAAGCTTTGTCCACTTCCTCCCGACTCTGGCTCTCCAAGTTGTGGTGGCTGGCTCCTTTTATAGGGCACCCAGAAGTGCTCCAGGTGTTCCCTGGCCACCTTCCAGCAGCACTACCGGGTGTAGTTGAAGTGCCACAACCAAGGGCTCAGCAGTCGTCCAGACACCCACTGTTGGTGTCCACAGGCCCCAGCAGGGTTGAGCTTCATTGCTTTAAACCCGTAGCCCCCCTGGAAGCCTGGGGGGCTGCCCTTTAGTATTCCGGGAAGATAATGTCCTGGATAAGTTCTCTCCCCTGGTCCTTCCAGTACGGAGGCAACCCGGCCAGGCAAGGACCACAGCCGTGCACCACACTAGTTAGAAACTCTATTGCTATCTCACCTAAACATCTCCATGCCTCCACTGGTATATTGTCCGAGCCTGCTTTTCCAGTTTTCATCCTCTTTACAGCTTCCTTCACTTTAGCCTTGCTGATCCTTTGTGATTTACTATCTCCACTTCATCCATCCTACATACTGTCTCATTTTCTATATTCATAAGTCTTTCAGAATACTCCTTCCACCTTTTCAACATACTTTCCCTACTTGTTAACAAATTTCCATCTGTGTTTTTTATCACCCTGACCTGCAGCACATCCTTCCCTGCTCAGGCCCCTCTGTTTAGCTAATTGGCACAAGTGCTTTTCTCCTACGTTTGTGTCCCGCTTCTAATATAGCTCTGCATATGCCTTTTCCTTAGCCTTCATCACCTCTCTCTTCACCTTTTGGTGCATCTCCTCGTACACCTGTCTACTTTCATCGTCTCTCTGGCTATCCCAATTCTTTTTCTCTTATCTTTATGCTTTCCTGTACTTCCTCATTCCACCACCATGTCTTTTTGTCTTCCTTCGTCTGTCCAGATGTCACACCAAGCACATTCCTAGCTCTCTCCCTTACGACTTCAACTGTGGTGTTCCAGTTATCTATCATGTCTTCAGCACCACCCAGCATCTGTCTCACTTCCTCTCTGAATTTCTCACAATATCCTTGATTCCATTCTTACTCTCTTCGTCTTTTTTACCTTGAAATTCATCCTTCATACCACCAATTGATGCTGTCTAGCTACACTATCCAATGTCTCACCCATACAGTCTCTAATCTCTTTCACATTGCATCTCTTACATAGGACATACAGTAGACCCCCGCGAAGACGCTGTTCAGGGTTCTCACCCTCAGTCGTTTGCGGATTTTTCCTTAGAACCTAACTAATAATTGTTAGTGGAAACCGCAAATATCCTCTGCAATTTTTTATGGCTTTTTTCATGGCAATACTGTACTGTAGAGAGAACAGGAAGCAACAGTAGTGGAAAACGTGGCTTGGGATGGTGAAAATAGCCAATCCGAGAACGTACTCTACTACCTGTAGAATTTGAAACTCCTGGCAGTCCCTGCAGTGTCTCCGATTGGTCTTCTGCTGAGGGTGCAGGGGCTCTTGGGGTCAAAGGACGTCAGCGCGGCTTTTAAAAAGGGGGCCGGTAACCAAAAAAAAAAAAAAGTTTTTTTAATTTATGTTTCAAGTTCCTGTCTCTCTGCCTGCCTTCTCTTGGGTTACCTGTACTTATTCATTTTGTCCTGGATCGTTTCGTGGTTGGGGTCTTGATTGTCTGCCATCTGCCTGTGTACATGAGGACTGTAAGTGGATTCATTGGTATCCTGCGAAAAAAGGAGCGCTCCTGAACCCGTCCACCCGTCTTCACCATTTCAGAAACTATTGGTAGGACTATCTTTACATTTCCATTCAACATACGGATCTCTGGACTATCTATCTTCATCATTACATTTCATCCGTTGCTTTTTTTCATGGACTTTACTGTGTGTGTTTTGTTGGTGCTTTATTGTATTTAATGTATAATCGCCGTAAGGGGAATAGGGGTGGTATCGTTGTTTTCATTTGTTTTCATTACATTCTTTATTTGCTGTTTGATTACCGGTTTGCTTTGTTTTTGTCTCTGTTTGTGAGTGCGTGCGGGTCGAGTCAAGGCTGGGTGCGTCCCTGAAATCTCCCCCATAAAAATAAATAAATCACCGTCTTCTCGACAGTGTGAATCTTTGCGGCCCTTGACTGCTACAGTGTTATTCATTTCTCCTTGCTGCTGATTGACTGCTGCCCTGTGACGCATCTCTAGCTGAGTGTTCTCGTTTTTTCTGTTTTGTTCTTCTTAATCCTTAAACCGCCGCAACCAACTATAGTCGTTTCCCAGTGCCATTTGCCAGCACATAGGAGCCGAGTATATCCAGCGACATACATTCATTGAACTCCGCAACCGGCAATTGTCGGTTCCAAGCGCAATTTACCAGCATGCCAGAGGTGATCAGTCAGTGCCATACATTTATTGAGCAGCCAGCTCATGACCACTGCCGGCCCCTGCAGCACTGCAGCCTCACTGTCTCTGGGATTGAGCCGCTGCACTAGACTAGCCTGTTAACGTCAGCATTTACCTCTGTGTGCTTGCGTGCAGCCAGTTCAAGTGCAGTTGGCTCAGTGATTTACTGAATTTCATCAATGGCGTCAGTTGCACCTTGTACATATTGTTCCAGTAGTTTTTTCAAATAGTTTTTACAGTTCATTGGCAATGTGTAAAATGATCAGTGTTGCAGTAAGTGTGATGCTCTTTGCATGAAAAAAAATGTGTTCCATTAAAATTTCACTTTTTCTTTGTGAATTGTGACATTTACTTAAAGTGCAGAAAAAAAGTATTTGGCATCCAGAGATGCATTAGCCCCCAAGTATGTGTCAGTTTAAGGGTTAAAGCCCCAAGATGCTGTTGATACGGCGTGTACCTTCTAATGCTTCTGGCAATGAAAACGCGCTTGCATGAATTACAGTACATATAGCGGTAACATCAGTATTTTACATTCTAGGACTGCGGATGACATATCAGTACAGTTCTGTACAGTATATGGGTTTACCTTTAAATTCGTTTTTTTTTAGGTAATGTATTAAGCTGAGGTTGAAATGAAATTAAAGTGTTTTGGTGGCATATTTAAACTATAAAAATAGTTTTTTTTTTTTTTTTAACCACATCCATAATTTGCGGTTTTTCACAATTCGCAGGTGCTTCTAGGAACGTAACCCCGACGAATTTCAAGGGTGTGCTGTAGTCCACCTGTGTGCACCTTCCTCCACTCTTATACATCGCCCTTTGTTCCTCCTCCTTCTTAAAATATGTATTCACCAGCACCATGTCCATCCTTTTTGTAAAGTTAACCACCATCTGCCCTTCAACGTTTTTCTCCTTAATGTCATACCCACCCATAACCTCTTCATCAGCACTGTTCCCTTTGTGCCCATTAAGATCCACTCTGATCACCACTCTTTCTTCTTGGGATATACCCTCCACCATTTCGTCTAACTCACTCCAGAAATCTTCTTTCACCCCCATCTCACACCCAACTTGTAGAGCATATGCACTGATAACATTTAACATTACCCATCTGATTTCCAACTTTATTCTCATCACTCTGTCAGACATTCTCTTAACCTCCAAAACACTCCCAATATACTCTTCCTTTACAGTTACCCCTACCCCATTTCTCTTCCTGTCCACACCATGGTAGAATAGTTAACACCCACCTCCGATGCTTCTGGCCTTTCTCCCTTTCCACTTGGTCTCCTGTACACACAGTACATCTACCTTTCTCAGCTGTATCATATCAGGCAGCTATGTGTCTTTACCAATCATTGTGCCAGCATTCAAACTTCTGACTCTGAACGCCACACTCTTTCACTTCTTCCTCTCCCATGCCAGTATAAATAAATACATAAATTGGTTGGTTGCAAAACATCTGAAAACAAAAAACAACTTAATAAAAAGGAAGGTGGCCTCCTTTTAATACAAACAAAGTGTGGGCAGCCACACTGCTGGCAGATGAAGGCCTCAACTTTCTCTGCTTAACGGGAATCCCTTGCTGTCGTGCCCACGCCTTTGCCTTCTGTCTGTTTTGGTTCTGCCAGGCAGTGGCGCATGACACAGAAGGGAGGGTGGGTGGTAGTGGTGGTGGTGATGGCTGTGGATGAAGCAGAGGTATGACAATGCCTGCTTGTGGGGGGAGAAGCTGGGTGGCAGGGTTCTGCACAAGCTATCCTGTGGGGGGAGGGAGGGGAACTTGTGAGATAATCCATGGCTGTACTCCAACTCCCCAGTCACTCCTCGGGAAAGACTTACTGGCTCATGGCACACCCTGTCAATGGTGTGGTCTCAAGTGGAGGTCCCTTGGTCAGCCAGCCTGGCAGGGTGTGACTGGAATGTCTCCAGGGACACAGGGACAACATGGTGGGTGAGGAGGTTGACGGGGCAAAGACCAAACAGGGTATGGTCCAGAGGCTCCTCCTCTACTTCCTCCTCCAGGAAGCTCTCATAAACACTTTCTTCATTGTCAGGAGTGGCTTTGGCCCCATCCGGCAAAGGAGAGACACTCCATGAACAAGCTGTAGAGTTGGTGGTTTTCTATAGTAATGCATCCAGCCGTACCACAAGCTGATCCCACTCGGGAACTTGTCCACCTCCTTGGATTTTCCTCTCAAGGAACATCAGTCATGGTCCACATACAGGACTTGAGATGGGGGCATGCCGGCATCCCTGTACCGCTGCATCAGCCCTGTAGCCATGGGGAGCAGGCCCACTTCCTATCTGGTGGTGAGTGTGCTGATTAGGATCTGGCCATGCTCGTTTGCTATTGTAATGAACCAGGTTGATGTGTTGGTGTCAGTACTGGCAAGTTTCTTAGTTACCTGGGGGATAGGAGGGGGAGAATGGCCGTGGTTTCCTCCAGCCACGAGGCCACCTCCCTGGCATAGGCAGACAGCAACCACTTTGCGCCCAGCACCGGGGTCATCAGTGGGGGTGGAGTGGGCTCCACGGGTGGTTGAATGAACTTTGCAAAGAATTTGGTGCATGTTCACAGGTACTGTGTGGACTATTATGTTCAGGACCTATTGTGCTCTTCAAGCAGATATCTGCGCCACTTGGTGGCCCTGCCGCCCAGTGTGCACTTGCTCATCTGCCCAATAAGCTAGTTGTCGCAGGACATCCTGTGGTAGGAAAAAAAAGAGAGAGGGAGGCCTCAGGTTGGCCGCAGCATGTGGCAGTACTCCAGATAGCAGAGACTCACATGCCACCCGCCTTATCT
The DNA here is from genome assembly GCA_026402145.1 of Polypterus bichir lapradei. NCBI lineage: Eukaryota > Metazoa > Chordata > Cladistia > Polypteriformes > Polypteridae > Polypterus > Polypterus bichir. Next base: position 98,660,183 of record JANRMT010062813.1, read on the forward strand.
CTATATCTGGATGGCAGGAAACTGATCCTGGTGGGCAGAGTAAACCTATTCCAAGACATCCTGTGACCACCCCTCCACCTTCTTATTGCAATTCTGGCACTCGAGGCACTCTGTGACCATGAAGAACCATCCATCCCTGTCCGGAACACTCCAGACAATCCTGTAGAGATTGGTTACACGCCTGGCAGGTGAGCTTGCAGGCCCAAAGTCTGGACAACTCTGCATAATAATTACTGTTATTATCATCATCATCCTGCAAATCAGTCCGCACAGAAGAAAAAACCTTTTACACCTTACTTCTTCACTAATGTCCAAAAAACATGACCACTCTATTATTACCATCATCAATCTAAACAATCTCTATTAAATAAATCAGCTCTCTTTATTTTTATTTTTAAATTGTTTTTATTCATTCTTTTTTTATTTGTATCTTTTTATTCATATTCATTCTTTATTTTTATTTTTATTGTTTTTATTATGTTTTTTATTCTTATTCCCACCACCATCCTTTACAGAATTTACATGAAATAAAGAAAGGTAATACTGCATCATCTTATCTTCACCATCCAATTCTCCAGGGCACAATTCTGTATTCTTCTTCTTCTATTTCTTCACACCAGGAAAAAAAAAATGTTGTGAAATAAAACTTTTGTTTTTACTAAAATAATATGTTCCATTGTACTATTCTGTACACTTCTTAGTTCATTAAATTATCATTGTTATTGAGTCAGGACCATTCATTCATTTTCATCTTATACACATTGCAAAAGATATCGCCAGCTTAAGGCGCGGGGAGGTGCGTGAAACTCTGAGAAAATGAAACAACCACCAATCAAACCTTGCAAGAACTGAGAAAAAAATGAAACCACAGCCATTTGGAAAAGCGCCTTTGCACAGCAGCCAGTCACAGCCCAGTGGAAAATGATACAAGTTGAAACAAATTGCACGCGAACACTGGGACTCCTCAAGCAGTATGGATTTACATGAGGAGAAAGTAAAGGTAAGCCTTATCCATTGTGTGCTTTATGCTCAGAATTCCTTGCCCATGACAACTTAAAACCTGTTAAACTTAGGACATATTTAGAAACAATTCATAGCACACATGCTAAAAAACAATTTTATTTGTTGGAAGGACAGAAAGTTATATGGTTAACAGGAAATAAAAACTAAAAAACCTGTTAAACTTAGGACATATTTAGAAACAATTCATAGCACACATGCTAAAAAACAATTTTATTTGTTGGAAGGACAGAAAGTTATATGGTTAACAGGAAATAAAAACTAAAGAATAGATAATTACTGATCAAGTAGAAATACTGTACTTATCAGTCTACCTTCACTTCCGTCTTTATAACCACCTCCAAAAGTCACATATACATACATGTGAATACATCATGTGATAAAGACAATGGTATTGTAAGATAGTTCCGTTATAGAATAGTAGTTTATCAATGAGCATAATATTAGGAAGCCTGTCTAGACGGCAGCTAAAATGAGAGTATGACTCTTTGGACTATAATTATTATTATTTTGGGCACGTTTTATCTAATTTGTAATGTATTTTATGGTCAGTGATGTGGCAATGCTTTCTGAAGGCAAACTCTGATAGTCTCACTTGTGTATGTATGTGTGCATGTATAGTGAGCATATGAAGACTTGACATTCTTAGCTAAAATGTACTCTCTTTTCCTTAAAATATGGTAGAAAGTGGCACTTTAGACACTTTTAAGTTTACAAAATTACATTTTTCCTACCAGCAAATGTCACCTTGTGTTTTAGGGAGGGAGCAGTGATGACACATATGGAAGAGCCAGCACAAAAGAATGAGTTTCTTCAAGACCTGGAACTGCTGGATGTAAGTATTACCTTTAATCCAGAATATGTAATGCTTGTTCAGGAACTAATGATGTATCTTTTTCTCACTTCTTTGGTTTTGTTTTTCTGTAACTTTTTTCATGTGCACTTGATGTCATTGAGTAATTTTTTTTTTTTTTTAATCTGTCAAGGAAACAGATCCCAGAAATGATCATCAGTAGCTAAACTAAAGAAAGAACTGTTAGTGGTTAACCACTGGAAATGTGGGTTTGATATGTAACATCAGCCACTCACTTGTAGGAAGATATATTGCCGTTTAACAGATTTAAAGCAAGTTAATTATCACTTCTGAAAGGACTTAAAAGATCTCTTGTCTGAGTCTGTATTGTGCTGGAGGCAGCTATATCCAGGAAGTGTCATTAAAAGTTTACATAGTAAAATTATGATACAGTTACAAATTCATAACAGAGTTGGGAAAAGCATGCATCTGCATTTACAGTAGAATCCCAATTATCTGCACCCTTATTAGTTGAGCGTCTGTATTATCTGAGGTGAACCTGTAAGTGTAATATACTACTTTGCTTATAATTCATAAAAGCTTTGCCATGAATGGTGTACTGAGAGCTTAAATATACATTTAACTTTGGTTCTAGTGAGTGAGTGGTCTAGGAGCTGGTGACTCTGGGTATGTGGGCATTGACTCACCCCTCCACAACTGCATTGTACCCCTCAGCTATTGCCATTGTGTTGCCAGCATTGATCATGTACACATACTCTGTTGTTTTGTTAACTTAAGATTTTTGTGTTTATAAAAAAAATGGGGACTGCACAGAAAATCCTCACAAGATTTCTCACATAGATGGTATAAATGCAATCAAAACAACACTTTTTATATATATTATAGTAGGAAACCACTAGACCTGTTAACATTTTGATGCTAAGGTGACTGTTGAACATTACGGCAAAGAAAATTGATTCGCTAAGATATGAAAAGAGACTTAAAAGTGATGTTGTATTATATACTTAGGCAAATCTTTTAATGTGTGTAATTTTTACTCCGAAGCAGCTGTGGCAATCTGCTTTATCAAAGTTTTTAGTTTTCTGAGGTAGGATCATTCCACATTACCTCAGATAACTGGTTTACTACTGTACCACCATCTGGCCAAATGATAATTTATTGCACAAAGTGAACTTACAACTCCTTTCCTCAAGCAAAGCAAGAGCAGAAGACACAGAAAAGATAGATTCACAGCAGTTCATGTAGGCAGTGGCTATCTATGTTTCCTCAGGACCTATAATCTATCAAGCAGATATAGATATAAAGTAATGCTAAATAGATAAAACTGTTTTTTGTCTCCAAGGGGAAATTTGGCATTTTACAGAATCTCAGTAATTACATTAAAAAGAGTGCGTATGTGTAGGATGTAACTACCTAAATTAACCACTTAAGCACAAGGTATATTTCAAAGTTATTTGTAAATGTAATAAACCCACAACTTAATCAAAAGCAATAATGGTGTTTTTACACACCCATGGATGTCTTCTTTCAAATAAATCATAGGTTTCCATGGTGTCTCTTCTCTTTCATTAATAAAAATGCAAGTTGCACATATACATGCAGAGTGTCACAGCTAAGTGAATTTACGTTTATTAAAGATCCCACCTATGTCATGACGCATACAATGAAAGACTTACTACCATTGGATAGCTGAGTTTCAGATCTTTTCAATGATGTATAGTTACTGTTGTATGTAAAAGATAAGAAATATATTGCATATGCAACAACTCATAATTATGCATCTGTATGCATTCTGTGAGAGTGCATGCAGATGGTTTGGTTGATGTACAATAAGGCTTGAAGTTTGTACTAGGGAAATATCTTCTTCTTGAATAAAGAAAATATAAAGTTGAGGAAGTCCTAGAAAAGTTACCGAATGCTAGTGATACAGCATTTGAAGACCTTAAGTCACAGTTTAGACTATTGAGAATGACATACTCTGGATCCCCTGGGGATAGTCGCAAAGAAGAAGAGTAAAACAAAACCTAATGTCATTATGAACAATGCCACACAGTCTCTTTCTGACACATTAACACTTGAGTACATTCAGCTAAAGAATTGTTCAGAAACAGTGTGTCAAGAAATGCTACTGTAGCTTGTTTATACCAACAGCAATATGCCTGACTCTGACTACCAAGTCAGAACTTTTCTTTCTTTTTAATTTTTTCTTTCTTTTTAGTCATTTTGGTGTGTGTGTGTTCAGACCATAGTGTGTGTGTGTATGTATGTATGTATGTATGTATGTATGTGTGTATATATGTATATATATTTATTTATTTATTTAAAAAGGCTCTGTATTAAGCCAAATTTTCTCCTGGAGACAAATGTAGTTCTTTCTATCCAACTGTCTTTCTGACTGGATTATGTATTTAGATGTTTTAAGTTGTGCATTGCTACCGCTAATCTGTCCTAGGTGACGGCAGATGATAAAAGGATAGGCCAATATCCCACCCCAATAAATTTCCCATATACCCTTTATTCTACACGGTTCAGTCCCTTAATGCCAATCATGTATAGCCCACAAAAAACTAATAGTCAGTATCTATCATCACATAACGAATATGTTACATAAAATGAAAAAGGAATACAATCCCTTACACCTGCAGCCCCCCCTCCACCCTAAATACCACTTATATTGTAGTGCAACAAATATATACACAATAACAATATTCCTTCCCCCAGTTCCCCTTCCAGAGATGGTAAATAGATCCACAGTTGTCCACACTTCTGCCCCGCTGATGCCGACAGGCAAAACGAGGAGTTCTGACAATTGCGGATTCCTAGCTGTAATCACATCTTCATCATAAAAGTAATATAGTCAGTCTTGCGCCATGATACAATACTATAAGTCCTTTGAAATACCTCACCCGAGTCCGTAGGAATTAGCGGAATGTTCAATTCCCCGATCAAAAGAATTACTTCCACCTTCTGACAGGACTGTAGAAGCTCCTGGACTTCTTACATGGCCCATGCATTAGCTGATCTGTTTTTTTATTCACCGATTCTCTTATTTCCTTTTCCCTCCTCTTCTCCTTTCACTCTTTAAAACCGCGTACTTTATGCAAATCACTCCTCGAAAGAAAACAATAAAACCGGACGTTCCACCTCTGGGGCACCGCTGTCAATCTCCGGATGAGAGAATCATCCCTACAACACCCAATTGACAGCAGAAAACATTTTATATTTATGTGGCAGCGCTACAACAGAATGTATCATTTATGAATTATAAAATAAGTAACTATCTTAACTTTGAGCCCAAATTGATGGAAATATAGTATTAGCATAATCAATTTATACTGATTATTGCCTAGTTTTATTGGTTACATTATAGTATAGGCTAATGTAGGCTATAATAGGTAACATACAATTAATTAAACAACAACAACATACCATGTCTGCTTTGAGAAAGTCTAATTGAGGAATATGGAATCGACCGATTCTGCTCTGTGTCATCTACTCTTTAGCTGCTCGGACATTTGCAGCACCATTCTGTTTTAGGGTAGATATCTCTCCATAGGTGAATGAAAAAGCAAATGTATTAATTGCCAGGGACAGGGCTGACCCACTGAATTCTTTCTCGCCCATCGGCCTTTACCTCAACAGCCTCTTATTTTTCATATATCGCATATAGCATTTTGTTGTAGATGTTCTGCTATAATATGTGATGTGTCTTTCTTTTTTTCCTTTTACCATCAGTGTGTGAATACAACATAAAAGAAAGAGTGACAGTGGTGGTCTCACTCAGAGCATAGTGCTCTCATATTACAGGTTTTATTTTAATTGTTCTCATATAATTCTCTGCACTTTGAAGAGCTAGTGTATACATGAAACAATGTGTACAAAAATATAGGACAAGTCGTGTCCGTTATTGATTCAATACAGACTGCAGCCATTTATGTTCCAATACGTGATGATCCTGTATTATAAGGATGGGTGGCAACACAACTGGTTCATGTGAGTGAAGAGCATTATCAAGAAACAAGATAGGGAATGATCATTTGCTGGTGACCTTCTACTACTATTAATTGATGTGGGCTCATTTGGCACTGCTTTATTGTCAAAGTATGAAGCACGGTCAGATTAACCAGATTAAATTAATGCACTTGGGGATGTGTTGAAAAATGTAATCTGTTCTGAATGCCCCCTGACTCTGCAACACCAATAAGCAAGCAACATGAAAACCAAGGAACACTTCACACAGGTCAGAGACAAAGTTGTGGAGAAGTACAGATCAGGGCTGGGTTATAAAAAATATCCCAGTCTTTTAATGTCGCACGGAGCACCATTAAATCCATTATAATATAATGGAAAGAATATGGCACCATTACAGTCTTGATAAGAGAAGGCTACCCACCAAAACTAAAAAAAACTTAGCAGGGAGGGCATTAATCAAAAATGCAACAAAGACACCAAGAATATTGTGGAAGGTGCTACAAAAATCCACAGTGGACATGGGAGTATCTGTTCATAAGACCACTTATAGCCATATACTTCCAGGTTGTAATGCGATAAAACAGCAAACACTGAGGGAGATTAATACTTTTTGCAAGGCATTGTATGTGATTTCCAGGAATATGCTGACTTCATTATTCTCAGTATGTAAATATTGCATAAAAATGTATATTGCAGATGGATGTTAGGGATGCACCAATACTAGTCATTGGTACTCATATAAGCCTGATACCATACATTGGTATGGTACTGCATTGGCTCCATCTTTTTCTAAGTACCAAACAAGTACTGGAACTAAAAATTGAGCAGCAGAAAATTTAAACAAGTAGGTGTAAAATACAACATGTTGCCAAACTGTTCAGTAAGGTAGTCATTTGAGGTAAATTAGTAAGTGACTGGATTCTTATTTTCATATGGGAAGAGTAGGTAGAAATGGAAGAACTTAAGACAGTTGTTTTCAGTGGAAAAACAATGACACCAGTTGTGTAAAGGTTCACCATTAAACACATGGTGTTGGTGGCTTACCAGTCTGATTTCATTAATGATCTTTTGTTATTGCAGGGTTATTCAAGGTACAGGTTTTTTTTTTCTCCTAGAGCTTTCACTTACCATTGTAAAGTTAGAAAAGGTATTAGAATACATTTTACGCACCCTTTATTCTTTAGAATAAAATAAGTTTCAAATATCTGGTCTTGGGTTATTGCATTCATTTTCTAGATGACTGCCCTGTGCAGTGACATGCATAATCAAGTTTGGGCTGCATCCAGACTTTATGCAGAGACACTACTAATGAAGAAACAACTACCACGTACTTATGCTAATAACAAAGTTAAAAAAATAAATAAATAAAAATAAACATAGATAAATTTACATAATTTCAGCATGCCACTATGCCAGCTCCCATTACGGAAGGGCTGACACTGAGAGTTCTCCTTTACTTTTACATTTAACATATATGTGCACACATTTGTTTCTGCCCTTATTTTTTTTTTTACAAGTCACCCTTTATTACTGAATTTAAAGATTAGAAGCTCATTATTTCTAACTGACCTCTATTCGTATTTTGGAATAGTTAGATTGTATCATCATTTGTCTTTCTATTAAAAAATGTTTCCGTTGTGTCTGTGTTATTCAGTCTTGACCACTCCACATCGCTTGCCCAGTGTGAAAGAATGAGTCTCAACACACTGGAAAGGTTTGGGGTAGCCACCCGTATATTGTCCCTGGCTGCAAAAAGGGTTTTTTTAGTAAGCACTGATGTGCATGGATTGAGCTCCAGACTGAACTGAACTGGTGGTGGTGGTTTTAAAGGGCGAGACCGGAAGTGATGTCATCTGAGACCAGAAACCAGAAGTGACATCTATCTTGGTGCCAGAAGTGACGTTTTGTTAAATCAGGCAGGTTTTCCCGTATTTGGCCTGCAGAGATAACAGAATAGGGTTTAGTGCACCCTGCCACCCCTAGCCTGGCAGATAATTACCTCCACTCGGTCCAGTCAGCTTCCTCCTAGTCGCATGTGTATGACACCAGTCATTACTCCTACTGCGCACATCCTCCCTCCATACCACCCCATGACACTCTCAGTGCTAAGTTGCCCTTCAACACAGTCAGTTATACTTAATGGCAAGGCAGAAAAGCAAATAATCTATTCAAGAATGTTGAATTTTAGACTATGATAGAAAAAAGAAAATGAACAAAAAAGAGTTGCATATAATAAAAATCAAGAACAAAGAGAATTATCCAATAAATAAAAAAGAGAAAAATATCCCGAACAATATGTGAACAGAGATGCAAAAAAGCAACATTTTAGACTGTAAGTTAGAGGATAAAGTAATTCATAATATTGTTTTTTGACGAGGCATTAATGTAATTTAATTTTTTATTTACTTTTTTACCTCTGCTTTTACTTTTTTACTTTTACTTTTTACTATGTTTTATTATTCATTGGCATTTAAAATAGACAGTTGAAGAGAAATACTCAAGTAACTGATTTTCTATCAATAATAACTAAGGATCAAACCGTCTTCCTCCCTCTTTAACCAGCGCCTGTCTTCGGGGGTTGGCGAGCGAAGCGAGCAGGTGGTGGAGCCCCCTAATAATATTCAATAAAGATAATGAGGAGGAAATACTTAAAAGAAAATCACAATACAGCCTTTAGCATGTTCAGTGATTTCATTTGTAAAGCATATAAATATTCTTGATGTCTCAGTTTTTTAAATAAGCCTTCTTACTGAACTGACCTAATTAGAAGCCAGTCATTGCCAACAACAGTACATCTTTAATTTTAAGGCTTGTTGGTTTTTTCATTCTTAAAACACTGGATTACTCTTGTAATATAGATTTTTCCTTTAATTTCTGATTACATCTAAATGATTTGTGACATAGAGCACAATTGCAGTTCTCAGTCCTTCTCTTTTTTGTGGTCCATTTCTTTCAAAATATTGTATTAAACAGATACTTTGTGATAAACACACAGATGTAAAAGGGTTCAGGTTAGATGGTAAACTGTTAGTTCTTTTGTCATTTGCATCTCACTGCTAATTGGCAGCTAATTAAGAAAACAAGGAGCAATGGGGAAAAAAAACTGCATGTGGGTATTTTAGGCTAAAAGAAGCAAACAAGTGTTAAGAATCTTAACAAGTGAGTTAATGAGAATGAAGCACAAAAGAGCTGTTTGGCCAGTAATTGGCTTATTAGCAAAATTCAGTGTGCCATTAAGAAATTGGGTGGAATCAAAAACTTAAGTCTATAGGTTTGTTCTACTAGAGTAAAAAAAGAATTTCCATTGCAGTCCTAATTTCAGCCAGTTTAAAGAGATAAAGTAGAGGAAGTAACTACTGTTGGTTCCAACTAAAAAAAAGAAAGTCTTGTCTTGAACACCACTTTGAGATGTCTAACTACAGGGAGAAACGCACAGCATTTCAGTCATGTTAGGACTTCAGTCTGGCTCTGGGAATAGGTGTTCATTATGCAACGTGGTTCTAACTGTTGCATATCGACATCTGAAATGAAGGTCAGTTTTGTCATATTAGTCAAAAATGACAATGTTTACTTGATCTGACCTATACTTTGTTTCCATTGGTGCACCGGTTCTTTATCTTCTGTTTTTGCTTCTCTATAGGGTCAAGGTCTGCCACAGGACAGATTGCAAATAAAGAACCATAAGGAGTCCAGAGGTTAGATTTTGCTTGCCATTTTTTTCAATAAGCAGTTTGCTGTTTGAATTTATTTGTTTTTTCTATGTGAGTTCTGGAGTATTATGCTTAACTGAGAATGAAAACAGAGTCATTGATTGATTTATTTTTATGGAATGTTTGTGGAATTGACCTACTATACCACAGACAACTCAAGTAGCTGTTTTTTCTATGAGAAATTTCTACAATAGAGTGATATATTTATTTTTTGAATGCAAGTTTAATCAATACACCAATATGACATTTCTATAGTTTAAGAAGTACTTTTAAGGTGGTTATATTTTTTAAACCTTTGTTAAGAAAATAATAGTATGTTAAGCCTTTATCAGATATTTGTGGTTTGTATTAAATTTCAATTAGATCAGTACTTTTAGATAGTGGATAGTTATGTTAGTTCAAAGAAAACACAGCAGAATCTTTTCCAAAATATGATTACACCCTACAATCAGGCATGGTTTAGTTGTAGTGTATGGTGCTCATCACCTGTGCAGCAAAACTAAAGCCAAGTATATCGTCCACTTGGTGTCTGACTTGCTGGAACTAGAAAGACTTAAATTGTGCTGTGCAAGTTTACTCTTTGTACTTTGTCTTTTTAAAGGGGGGAGACTGGGGAAGAGTAACTACTAGAAAAATGCCAGGTAGATGATGTTTATCTTCTATCAACAGTATTAGCTCTATACAAAAACCCAACTGGCAGTAATTTGTTTCCAAATATGGAGTTGCTTCATGAGGGCTTTGAGGGAATTTAGATGCCACCTTTTGAGTTAATGTTTTTGGCACTTGCAAACTCTAATACAACAGAAAAACTTAAGTACTCATAACACAGAGCACAATGGAGATATTATTTTAAGAATTAAAGGTTTATCTAAAAAAAATAATTTGTTGAACAAAATATTTTATGTATAACTGTTAATAGAGCACCTCCTGACAAAAGTCAGTAATATCTGTCCCCTCTTTTGAGGTTGCAAGTATTGGACAGTTTAATAAAAACAAGACTTGTGATCTGATCATCTTTTGTTGGTAAGTTGGCTCAGATATCTGGATGGTGTTACCTGGGCAGATACAGTGGCTTGCAAACTTTTCCACATTTTGTCACATTACAGCCACAAACATGAATCAATTTTATTGGAATTCCACGTGAAAGACCAATACAAAGTGGTGTACACATGAGAAGTGGAACGAAAATCATACATGATTCCAAACATTTTTTACAAATAAATAACTGCAAAGTGGGGTGTGCGTAATTATTCAGCCCCCTGAGTCAATACTTTGTAGAACCACCTTTTGCTGCAATTACAGCTGCCAGTCTTTGGGGTATGTCTCTACCAGCTTTGCACATCTAGAGACTGAAATCCTTGCCCATTCTTCTTTGCAAAACAGCTCCAGCTCAGTCAGATTAGATGGACAGCGTTTGTGAACAGCAGTTTTCAGATCTTGCCACAGATTCTCGATTGGATTTAGATCTGGACTTTGACTGGGCCATTCTAACACATGGATATGTTTTGTTTTAAACCATTCCATTGTTGCCCTGGCTTTATGTTTAGGGTCGTTGTCCTGCTGGAAGGTGAACCTCCGCCCCAATCTCAAGTCTTTTGCAGACTCCAAGAGGTTTTCTTCCAAGATTGCCCAGTATTTGGCTCCATCCATCTTCCCATCAACTCTGACCAGCTTCCCTGTCCCTGCTGAAGAGAAGCACTCCCAGAGCATGATGCTGCCACCACCATATTTGACAGTGGGGGATGGTGTGTTCAGAGTGATGTGCAGTGTTAGTTTTCCGCCACACATAGCGTTTTGCATTTTGGCCAAAAAGTTCCATTTTGGTCTCATCTGACCAGAGAACCTTCTTCCACATGTTTGCTGTGTCCCCCACATGGCTTGTGGCAAAATGCAAACGGGACTTCTTATGGTTTTCTGTTAACAATGGCTTTCTTCTTGCCACTCTTCCATAAAGGCCAACTTTGTGCAGTGCACGACTAATAGTTGTCCTATGGACAGATTCCCCCACCTGAGCTGTAGATCTCTGCAGCTCGTCCAGAGTCACCATGGGCCTCTTGGCTGCATTTCTGATCAGCGCTCTCCTTGTTCGGCCTGTGAGTTTAGGTGGACGGCCTTGTCTTGGTAGGTTTACAGTTGTGCCATACTCCTTCCATTTCTGAATGATCGCTTGAACAGTGCTCTGTGGGATGTTCAAGGCTTTGGAAATCTTTTTGTAGCCTAAGCCTGCTTTAAATTTCTCAATAACTTTATCCCTGACCTGTCTGGTGTGTTCTTTGGACTTCATGGTGTTGTTGCTCCCAATATTCTCTTAGACAACCTCTGAGGCCATCACAGAGCAGCTGTATTTGTACTGACATTAGATTACACACAGGTGCACTCTATTTAGTCATTAGCACTCATCAGGCAATGTCTATGGGCAACTGACTGCACTCAGACCAAAGGGGGCTGAATAATTACGCACACCCCACTTTGCAGTTATTTATTTGTAAAAAATGTTTGGAATCATGTATGATTTTCGTTCCACTTCTCACGTGTACACCACTTTGTATTGGTCTTTCACGTGGAATTCCAATAAAATTGATTCATGTTTGTGGCTGTAATGTGACAAAATGTGGAAAAGTTCAAGGGGGCCGAATACTTTTGCAAGCCACTGTATGGGAAATCCAAATAGGTCCATTGATATACTGGAGAAGCCTAACTTACGTAATTCCACAATGAGGGAAGCTATCAAGGTAAAGTAGGTTTTAACAGAGATGAAGTCAGTCCTGCACTGGGATAATGTTAGAAAACATGTAATGTTAGAAATGGTAATACATTGAACCTATAAGATTAGGTTCCTGCAATCACCAAAAACTGTAATCTTTCAGTAGACCACAAAGCAGAGGTGAGATGATGACATTGGTAACCTTCATATCTTTAGCCAGCTGATTGCAGCCAAAAGCTGCTGCCAACATTCCAGCATGAAGCTTTACGCTCTAGGGGCACAATTGCTAAACAAAAATTGATTTGTTTTAAGCAAAGCAATTAAAATCTGAAACAAAGGCCTATCTATAACATCTTTACTCTACAATGGTAGGGTGAATGAGACCAGTGAAGCACCTGGTATGATAGTGATATTTTCATAACGAAAATGAGAACAAGAACTAAAAATATTGTTTTTCGTTTTATAATAACGAGAACTGAAATTAAGGCAAACAAATAAGCTAAAACTAAATAAAAATAAAAATTACTGATTTGTGAACAAACTAAAACGAAACGAAAATTGAATAAAAATGAAAAAAACAGCAATAGCATTTTCGTTCAAACCGGTCGTAGAGAGGGGTTGTTTGTAGGTTGCCCTGAGCGTTCACTTACGTTGCACTCTTCACTATGCGGTGATCTTGTAACTTGGGCTTACTATAGTAACGTGGTGCAACTTCCGTAAAGGACCGTTGTTTGTTTGTTGAGTACATTTAGCTCGTCGGGTTGAAGTAGTAATAGTGGTTACTTGTGCTTGACGATAGTGTGTTTTGCACAGATGTTTGCAGGTAGAAAGTGAGAAAGTAACGTGTGCAAATACTTTAATTATAGTGCAGATGATAATAAAAGCAAATGTAGCATACGAGAAGAAGAAAAGAGTCTCGGAGTTTCAGTGCTGAGCCAGCTGGATTAGTGCTTAGTGGAAGTCCAGCACTTCTCTGGCACCATGACCGCACTTCATACAGGGACATGTGGTCTCACCTGTCATCATGAAAAGTAAAAAAAAATAATAATGATAACATAAAATAAATTTGTCCACTGGTCTGTGCTATAATTTTGTTTTCTCTATGATTCCAATAATTTTGATAATTCTTATAGTCAACATCACTGAATTTGCGCATTTTCTGTTCAAATACAGGGGAGAAACGCGAGGTGCAACAAGACGAGCCCTCACCTCAGACTGCGCTGTCCCTCACACACGGGGTTAATGCCTGCAATTGGCGCATACCTGTTGCTGTCTCTCTGTATGTCGCCAATAAAATGTTTGCACACGTGTTTATTATACACCCTGACTTTCCACAGTCTGGCTAATATCTTTAATAAATGGGTGTGACATATCTGGTCTTGCTGATCGGACTTATAAAACGGCAGTGAAAAGGTACAAAGTTGTGAGCCCAACATGTGCTTGTTGCTACTGTTCTTCTACGCAGAGGCGCCAATACGTTAGCGATATCAGAAAGTAAAGTGCACAGCAATGGTCCGTTTTTATTTTTATTTTTTGTTCCGACTGACTGCCAAAAATGGAAGATTAAGAGTTTTTAAACTAAAGGAAAATAAGGAGGGTTTTTATAAGAAAGTGATGAAGATTTTCATGGAGAAGGGTAGGTGCATGGACTTCATTTACAAATAAAGGTAAGACCATTGTGGGGTACAGCCCGGACACAGACAGGAAGACATGATGGTTTCACCACACACACACACTTATTTACACTATATATACACAAGAAAGTGAGCACAACCCAGTGCCGCAGCACAAATCACCCCTTTAAGTCCAGGCCTTCTCACAATGCCTTTCTCTTCTGTGGTCTGCCTCCACTCCTCTCCTCCGAGCTCTGCCCTCTTCTACCCAACTCCAGCCATCGAATGGAGGGAGGCGGCCCCTTATATCCACACCCGGACGAGCTCCAGGTGCATCCCGACACTCCTCCGCCGACACTCCCCTGTGTGGCGGAAGTGCCAGCTGCGCACCCAGAAGCACTCCGGGTGTCCCCGTTCCTCTCCCCCCCAGCACTTCCGGGTGTCACTTCAATTTAATAAAAATAGGATCAGACTAAGAAAAAAAATCCAATATTTAAAATCTAAATTTTCACCTTAAATAAAATATCCGTTTGTTGAACAGTCTGTATTAAAATTGATTAAAACATCAGAATTAAAAGAATTTAAAAACAACTAAATATTTCAATTAAGGTCAAAAGTGAAATCCATTTTTTTTTGTACACCACTGTATATTTTCATTTCTATTGAATGAGTATGAATTGTGAAATTGCAACAGCAAATTTAGAACACATGGAGGGTGCAGAGGAAATGCGCTCTCTCCACTCTTTCTTGCCGCTATAAATGTAACGTTCTTTCTTAGCCAATATGTACCTTACCTATCTGTGTGTAAAGAATGCAGATGAGATATGAAACATAACCAGCAGAACCTTTTGGGTTCATATATTTGTTAATCTGACAGTGAAGGAGTCAGTGCCTCACCAGTCATGAACCTCAACACATGTCACTGCTTCAGTACTGGCAGCAGAAATCGTCAGTGTACAGCGCTGAGGACCTCGTCTGTGCACCTGCATTACAGGCACTTGTCAAGTGAATATTTTCACTGTGCGGCTATCTGTGCAATGGACATTGTTGCAACATGAACAAATCTCTCGAAATGCATGTTTGTTTAAAGCTTAACAGCAATGTGCTTGCACAGACTGGTTTCTTGGGTTGAAACATTTGATCTTGCTGACTACGCTCATTAGGCAATTTCTTCTGTTTGATCATTGATATTCAAGCTGTGTTTAATGGCATTATGACCTGTAAGTGTATTTTCTTGACTGAAACATGCATTGAAATACAGTATGTGTAGGTCAGCATTTGTTGTCTTGCAACAGAGAAAAACTAAAATTGTACTAATATTATGTAAAAAAGACAGAACTAAATAAAATAAAAACTAAAATTTTAAACACAGAACTAAATAAAAATAAAAATAAATAAAAATAAAAATTAATTTATAAAATAAATTAAAAACTAAAACTACAATTAATATCAGAACTGAAATATCACTGACTAGCTGCTCCCCAAACTTCCCCACATTGTGCCTCTTTTTTTTTTTTCCTCTACATTGCATAGCCCACAAAAGTAAAAATGACATTACTAATAAAGCTGGGTGAAAGTTAAATGTGTAATTGTTGAGGATCAGCAGGATATACTCTAGCCGGGAAAGCTACTGATATGACAGCGGTTGAAGAAAAGATCTGAATGTAGGAAAAGTTAGATGAAGCCAGCTAAAATGGCTTTTGTGTAACCTTGAAGAACTTCTGATAACAATTTCATGACTAGGAGTCCCCTGGGCTTTTCCTTAATTATTATTTCTTGTTGCGAGAGGGAATGTATATGCACTACATTGTAGGGGTACTGCAGCACAAAAAATCTTGTTTGGGGGATCAGTTTTTTTGCAGAGATGTATTAAATTGATCAAGAAACACTGAAGGCACTGGATATTATATACTTTTAGTGGTTAACAAAGTTTACCAATAGAAATGGAGGAGAGTATTTTTGTTTTGATTAACATTTGGAAGTGGTTTGTTTTTTTTGGGAAAAAAAAGAAATTAGTGGAAGTGAATTTATACCATGGATGCATCAAATTCTACCCCTAGCCAAACTGGGGCTTTAGGCATAATCTTCTTGGGGTATAAATGTGATGTTACTCTTTGTTACTTCATATAGCCAACAGTATCACTTGTGACTTAATGCAACAACAAAAGCTATTTTAATACTACTACAACAACCACCACCGCTGCTACTACTACTACTAATAATAAGATAAAAATATAAAACACAGCGACTACTACTGCTGATCTTAATGCAGTAAATACAGGGTCAAATGAAGTTGAATATTTTGATATTTAAAAAATGAAGATGTGAATATATCATTTACACTTATGAATTAATCTAAACTTAATTTTGTCTTTCCTGTGACAGCAGATATCAATAAGGCATTAACTAAATCAATAATGTTAGCAGCCAATAAAACTAACCAACAATTGAAGTTCATCTAAGCTGATTGGTCTTTTTGTAACTAGTAAGCCAGTATGGGAAGTATTTTCTGGATGCATCAATACTACTAGTTGGTTCTTGTAGTGTTCTGGTTTTGACCCCAAGGCACTCCATCTTAAGCTTTTTACGAATACCAAATGAGTACTAAACTCAAAGATAGAATCTTTAATACAAAAGCTACAAAAGGAGGTGGACAGAAGTAAATTAATAAGTGACAGGAATATGCATCTCAATACTGAAGTGGCATAAAAATCTTAGAGAAGTGTTTTCTTGCCAGAGAAACAAGGACACAATCCTAGTTAATCACATAGTCCTCACTAGAGCTGGATATTAGCACTGATGTCCCAATTCTATTTGATTCTGATTCACAGTGCCCTGATTTGTTCTGATACTGATTTTATCTTAACTGAATTAGCGTGCACCGATATATTTGAAGTGGTGGCTTTTTTTGAGATAACTTAACCATGCTTAGAGAACATTAATATAATGTGACAAATTTCAGGAGCACTTTGTTTGAAGGACATCTACATAGTGACTTCATATTATATGCAGAAGATGGAATGACATTTAAGAAGAAATACCTGATTAATGAACAATTAACATCAGTATTTGGAAGATGTGGAACAAAATATCATTGCTCTTTAAAAAATGATTATTTTAATACAATGCAACGGCATCTACTTTATAAAACGTCAATGTTATCGAATAATATTATTATAATATCAAATATTGCTAATCTTTTTTTTTTTTTTTTGGCTGACGCCATGCTTTTTAAGGTATTGCCTAGAGGTTAAAATGCAGTATCTTTGGTTTTCTTATATAGATCTAAATTGGGGTATCTTTAATATATTGTTATAGTATATATTGATTCAGTATTATATTTAGCAGATAAAGTTAACCCTGATGCTTTAGAAACATCTTTATATATAAAATATTTTTACATTATAAAGTTAACGCATTGCAGAGAACAAAAGTAAAGTATAACAAGCTTCATACTACAGTTAGTCCCAAGGCTAGACAAGTAACAGTGGTTTAATAAAATTATTTTTGGTTGAGATTGTTGCAGCTGTATATCCAGGAGGACTTTGGAAGAGTAGTAAAGCTTGACTAGTCCAAGATGTTTCGTAAATTGGTGTGTTTTTAACAGATGCGTGTCATTTTTGTCTGAGAGCCTAAGTTTTGACAGCCGTCATTCAGGTGACTTCACTTGAACTATAAGGACTTCATACTTTGCAGAACATAGAATTATACCCCATTCCTGACCAACTACAGTTCACTCCATATAAAATTCAAGTCTAGCTTGAGCAGCAAAGAAGCTCTGCCTACAAAAATGTTAATAAGTATTAAAGGGAAAAGGGGAGAGGGTGGGTTTTTTTACCAGTAGTTAACTGGGTTTTTTGTTAACATGGAAACGTACAAGTAGATTCCAGAATTAATTTGCTTTTGAATATCCAGTATTTAAACCAATATACACTAATTAGCCACAATGTTAAAACCACCTGCCAAATATTGTGTAGGTCCCACTTGTGCTGTTTTCAAGGCATGGGCACCACCAGACCTCTGAAGGTTTCCTGTGGTATCTAGTGACAAGACTTTAGCAGCAGATCCTTAAAGTCCTGTAAGTTGCAAGGTGTGGCCCCCATGGATCATCAGACTTGTATTTCCAGCACTTCCCACAGATGCTCATCTGGGGAATTTTGAACACCTTGAACTTTTGTCATATCCCTCAAACCATTTCTGAACAATTTTTACAGTTTGGAAAGGCACCTTATCCTTCTGAAAGAGGCTACTGCCTGACATCCACATGAATTCCAGGACCCAAGGTTTCCCAGCAGCTTTTTCCAGAGCAACGCACTGCCTTTGCCGGCTTGCTATCTTTCCATTTTGCATCCTGCTGCCATCTGTTCCCCAGGTAAATGACACAAACGCACCCGGCCAGCCAAACGTGATTCATCAGACCATCACACCTTCTTCTTTCCATCAGTGGTCCAACTCTGACACTCGCATGCCCATGGTAGGTGTTTTGGATTGGGGTGGGATGACGGGGGTCAGCATGGGAAATCTGACCAGTCTGTGTCTGTGCAGCGCCATACACAATGCACTGTGTTCTGACACCTTTGTATCATGGCCAGCATTCAGTTTTTCAGCAGCTCTTCCATAAGCATCAGTGAGCCTTGGGCTCTCAACTTGCTGGATCACCGGTTGTCCTACCTTGGACCACTTTTGGTAGGTATTAACCACTGCATACTGGGAACACCCCACAAGACCTGCCATTTTGGAGATGGTCTAATCTATTCATATAGCCATCACAATTTGGCCCTTGTCAAAGTCACTCAGATTCTTACGCTTGCCTATTTTTCCTGCTTCCAACACATCACCTTCAAGAACGGACTTTTCACTTAATGTCTAGTATATACCACCCTTTGACAGGTGCCATTCTAACAACATGATGAGTGTTTATTCACTTCACCGGACAGTGGTTTTAATGTGACTGATAATTGTATTTAACATGAAATACTCATATCTCAGTATTCAAATTAGATCACAACCCTAATACAGAGTACCTTGCAAAGTTTAATAGTGTCTGAATACTTTATCAGGACATTGTGTTTGCATTAATATAATAGAAATGTCTGAAGTATGAACTGTCTTAAATAATATCCGGTGTATTAGTCAGTTTGGCACTGGGGTCTGTTTTAGGTCAGAGGAGGGAAGTACATGTTTACTAATTCATCTCTTTCAGTTCCTGGCACGGTGAATGGTCAACTGGAGCATAGTCGTAAAGCATACAATCTTGAGAGCAGTGTTAGAGTCTGGTCCGATTTTCTGAGAGTTCATCTGCATCCTAAAACCATCTCTATTGTGAACCAGTATAGCTACGAGGGGTAAGAATGGAATTGTTTTCAAACGTTTTAACTGCAGGTATTCTAGTATTCTTTTTCTTTATGTTTTCACAATGTATCTCTGTATTTCAGAGAATGTGATCGTTTGGAAGCCTTTGGCCAAGGTGAATCTCTGTTGAAAGAAAACTCATTCCTTGATGATCTTGAAGACAAATTGCACTTCTTTGTTGAAGAGTGTGACTATCTGCAGGTAAATGCTTAATTTTGTTTTGTATGTCTAAATGTAGATTCTAATTCTGCTAAAACAAAGTCTTCACACAATAGAATTTAAATTATTCAAACTTCTTATTTTAATTTAACACTGTTTCTTCCATTGTCAAAACCTTTTTTTCTGATTTACTGCCTTTAATCTTTCTGTCAATACATTTAAAAAGTGGTTAAATCCCTTTTGAAGTTATTATAATTTAACATCTATATGCACAGCTGACCTTGGGACCTCAGCCCTGATCAAATATCAATAGTAAACAAAAAATGAATTGGAAAAAGCTTCTAATATGACATGGCATACCCTGATCCAATTACCCACCTGCCCATATTAAGTAACAATAAATGAAAGTAAACAATTCTTTATAAAGCTGATCAGTAATTTTGGTCAACCTGAATGGATTCTGGCATACTGTTCTTTGAAGAACGTCTTAAACAGTGAAATGTTTGATGGCTGTCCTGTTTGGTGAGTAAGATACTGTTGTTTGTGATGACATTTTCCCATTCTCATTGATTCAGATGGCATGATAAAAGATGTAATTTTGTTCTGAAGAACACCTTATGAACAGTTCTGGATTTAAGAATACCATATTAAATAGTTTTAATGATGCTGTGACCTTGCATCACCTTGGCAAGATAAACCCCCATTATAAATGTTGTGTTCAAAATCTAAGATACTATTTTGAGTTCCTTATTTTCATCTTTGTATTGACTTAATTGAAATTTAGTTGTTTTCTTGAAACTGTATGGTAAATGCTGCCCGACTTGACTGATAATTTTGTGGGTTCATCATAGTGCATCTCTTCAGGTACATACTTGCACACTGCGACACATTTTCTGTGCACTATACAGCAGCAATAGAGTGGAAATGTTTTCTATTTACATAAGCAAATTCATTCTTTGAAGGTGCCTTTATAGTGTAGCGATGGCACCGAGCACCACAACGGATCAATTTTCTGCTCTTTACTTTGAAATGACTCGCTATCCTTAAAAGGACTGCTTGCCTTTTGCCTCACTAGTTGGAAAAAGCACCTGCAACTGTGCATAGCTACTGTTTTTATCAGTTCTCCAGCTATATATGATGTAATGCCAGGTCATTCTTTTGATGATTCATCCGTGGCTGATATAAGTTGTCCTGCACTGTTGCAATAGCAATGTGCGTGCAGTTGACTGCTCCAGTTACATTTAGAAAACCAGATGTTGCTGCGAATTGCTCTTTTATTATTTCCAGTTCAACCACAGTATAAGGAAATCTTATCTATCCGGATGATTAGATAATACCATCCTATACAGCTAGCATCTCGGGACCCTGTGATGTTTGTGAAATACCTGATTATTGGTAAGTTCATGTTGAAAAGCTTGAGTGGGCAGTGCCTTTGTAATGCTGGTGACAGTTCAGCACACAGCTCCAAGAAGATAGCTCTTGAAAATCAAAATTGACAAGCCAGTCATCATCATCTGTAAATATGCGCTGTCTTCTAACAATGCTGAAGCAGCCATAGTAGTTGGAATAGTTTGGCCATTCCATGCACCACTGTATTGTTACAGAATGATTACAATCAAGTGAATTAAATTTGTAAACAATATGCAATTAGTTTTGGTACATTGATAAAACCCACATCATAGATGTGAATCTAAAAAAGAAAAACAGACCACAGAAACAGTAGCACCACTTTGATGCAGAGAGCCTCCAGTTTGCAAAACCAAGCAGAAAAATGTGTATGCAAGGGGGTACCCTACTGTGAAAACGTGCGTGACTTTACGGCAAGTTTAGTTTTTATAAGTTTAGTGAGCTTGGAAACAGGCATACACAAAAATTTTGTGTGTGTGTACCATTTATACGTGAGGCCTCTGCTCTTTGTTAACAAACTGGGTATTTGTATACCTCATGTTAAGCCAGTCTCCAAGTTGTTATGTTGATAAAGGGAGGAGTTTAGCTGCCTGTATACCTATTACATCCTATTAGTGAGATCAGAACAGTTGAATTCAGCACATCTCTAAAAATCATGCGGTTGTGGCTTATTTAAGCAGTAGCTTAAGTTTCAGGAGTTGGTGTATTCTTACCTTTAGTGGATATATCATTTCATAACAAAAAATATGGCAGAATATTTAGAGAGAAATATCAACTCGCTGCCTCCCACAGTCCAAAGACCATGCAGGTTAAGTAAATTGGCACTCCTAAATAGGCCCTAGTGTGTGGTTGGGGTGTAAGTGTGTGTTGTGGTAGAAATCAAAAAATATAGAAGAAACTGACATATTAAAGAAAGAAACGATAGGACAAGTTTGATAAGACCGCTTTGAGTCAGGAACCGGAAGGAAGAAACTTGTCCATTGCATCTTTTATTTGACCTCCGCAAATGCTAAACAATTCATCACTGTAGTCTGTTACAGAATGGTCAAAAAAATAAGGGCAGATATCCATATTTACATAACAGTGCTCAATTAATCCTGACATTTACTCTGATTGGTTTGTTGGCTTGCACCCAAATAACTTACCCAGGTGAAAAAAGTATACTGAAGTGTACTAAATATTAGTGTGCTAAAGCATAAAAAAATATACTTGGTCCAGGAGTAATGATAAGCATATTTTAAATGTGTTAAATTAGAACAACTAATTTTGTGCTAAATTTATTGAAACTGTACAAAATATCAACTTTGTGTTAAATATACTTGAATGTACTAAAATGGGACTATTTTAAGTACCGTAGATCCCGGAATACAAGCCGAGAATTTCGTCCTAGATTTTTGGCTTGGAGTTTGGGGTTCGGTTTATACAACGAGTATTATTTCAGATTCAAGATTTCCAGCGCAATGCCGGTTTTGGCGATGAATACGGAAGTAAATAATGACGAAACCACAGAGCCATCTTTCAGATGAAGAAGTAACTTTGCATGCCGGTACTTTAAATTAAATAAAGAATTTATTCAAAAAAGTGTTTTAGTTGTTGATTTTATTAATAAAATTTATAATAAATTATCGGGAAGTTTAAAATAAAATGTTTTATTTTGATTTACAGTCCACATCTTGCGTTACGAAACGGATGCGGTCACGTGTATCCGCTTGCGCGATTGTAAACAAACAACCGAGAGCGTTAGTAGCGTCAGTCGGAGCCCAGATACATGTGTTTGTGGATGTAATTTCGAAACGAAGATGGACATTGTGTGGAAATATCTCCTCCTCTTCCCTTCCTGCAGCCCAAAGATGTCAAATTAAATGGTGAGTACAGTATGAAATTGTTTCTAGAATAGAATGCCATTTACTGTCACTATACGCATCTACAATAAGATTAAAAGCAGCTCCTTCAGTGCAGAAAAAAGTTCTGTATAGGGCTTGTATGGTTGTTTTTTAGCCTTAGCATAACGCCGTATCTGCGGCCCCGCTTCTGCTTTCTTTCCCTCCTCCGTCTGTGTCGTCTCCTAGACCCGACAACAAACCACGGAGAGCCCGCTGGTCTCGCTATGTTGTCTGGGATGTTGTGCGTGTGATGAAAAACACTCAAAACAGATGTCTGGCTCTGGACACCGATGTCTATAAGGTTCTGAATGGTGTAGCGGATGTTCGCCGAACTGATCGTGCACAAACAAGGACAAAAAAAAAGTACAAAAACAACAAAAAAGTGCACTGAAAAGGAGAGCCCTGAGCCGCTGCGCGCCGCCATGCTCCTAGCCTAATCGAAGTAGGCTAGGCACTTTTTATAACTTTTTGGTTAATACATTAGAAAAAATATTGGTGTTTTTTATTATGAAAAGGTTAAGTAAGTGTTGTAGTGGGAGGTTTGGAACGCATTATGGATTAGCCTTTGTGAAGGAATTAAGTTCGTAAGTCAAGGGTCCACTGTATTGCGTATTTAAGTTAATCAAATTTATAACAAGTCTCCGGAAATCCACCCGCCGATGTACCGTATTTGCGTATATAGTTTCAACACAATGGTTCCAATTTACCAAACTTCTCTGCAATCACTTCCTAGTTTCCATCAAAAATGCCGGCAGTCTCAAATTCTCGCCGATAAACATTATAAATATACCTGAAGAGACACTTTTAAGGAAATTTAGAAAATTTTGCTTGGAGAAGGGGGTCGGCTTAAATACTGGTCATCGGCAAATACATGTAATTTAGTCGGTAGAGAAGGGGATCGGCTAATATACCGGGTCGGCTTGTATTCCGGGATCTACGGTATACCTCAGTATACTTTAAATTGCATTGCTTTATATGTAATTTTAAAAAATCTATGCATACTTACAATAGATTTAAAATGTACTTTTTTTATCTATTACAAGTGTACTGTTACATTTTATTTTAATAATGTATTTGAAATAGCTGACATACATTTAAAATATTATTAGTATTTGGTCATACTTTTAAGTTTATTTAAATTTGTAAAGTAGTACATTATAATGGAACTTTAATTGTATATTATCATAGAAGTTTTATACTTACATTTAAAATATATTCTATTCTAGTATTAGTGAATAATAAATGTCTTTGAAATAGTTGAAAAAAATATATTTATAATGTGAATATCAGTGCATTACAAGTACACAGTTGTGTCTTAAAAATATAGCTAAATTACACTTTTATTGTGTATCAAACATGCTATAATATATATTGTGTAATCTTGTAATGCAATTATACACTTACAATTATTAGATGATGAAAATACACTTAAAGTATATTACATTATGAAATTAGTACTTATGAAAAAATGCACAAATTTAAATTAAATGAAAGTCAACCTTTATAATAATTACTTCATTTATTTATAATTAACTGAGGACACTTAGCTTCAGCTCCAAAACACAACAACAAAATAAATGTATTCAAAAGTCAAGATAAATTAAGCTACATGTTTAACCCTTTTCTTGAAAAATGTTCATTTATAAAGAAAGCTCAAATAACTAAAAACAATCTCAAATAAAAATGTCACTTCTTTCTAGAAAATTGTTCATTGTTGCATTTCTGTCTTATGGCGGCTCATACACCAGAGGCAGATGAATTGGGAAATGTAGCCATAACTGCATCTGGGAACACCTATAGGAAATAAATAAGGTATTAAATAATAACAAGTACATTTTTTTTTACTTTGCAATTTTTGAAACTTGTACTATTTATTTAAACTGGGTTCAATAAGTTAATCAGTAGCTGTTCCCCAGGTTATGAAGACATTCTTTGTTTTTAAATAAAAACAGAACATAGATTGGAACAGATGTATATAGTTTATTTCATGTTAGTTGGTCATATGTATATCTCCTTCAGCACACTACAACATCTTAACCAACAACATAGTATAGTACTAAAGAGGGAGAGAAACTCTGTATGCATGTGAGTACACAGTATTACAAATACTTTTTGAAACAGTTTAAAAGGAAAAAAGGTCACGATTAAAAGTTAACACAGCATTCAATCAGTGTTTAACATTAACACAATGTTGACCACAATCCTGTCTAACTTGGCCAGAGACAGAGCTGAGCCAGCTGACAATTAAAGCTGCAGGAAGTTTTAATGCAAGTAAAGTAGTGTGTTGGTTGGTTATTATCATATTTAGCTGGAATTTTTAAGACAACAAACGCTGTGTCTTAATACTTCAATTTGGATATTACAATCAATAACATAACCTTTATAACTGGAAAATATGACTGAAAAAGAAATATGAATACCTGTGATAGCTTGTACCTTCTCTACATCAAGATATGCTTTTAAAGGGGCTCATTTTAAGTATTTCCCTGTTAGAGTTGATTCCATCAACATTTCCCTGGAAAACACTAAAACATCCAGCTCCTGCATGAACATTCTCATTCTGGACCTGTTAAGCCTCTGTTAGGCCCTCTTTGGAACCATTGTACAGCATTTGTATTGGCCAAAGAATGCTGTTTGAGAAGACAGAAAAAGAGAAAAAACTATTTAGTACACACATTTATAAATGCATACTTTCTAACATAAAACATGAAGATATTTCCTACAAAGCACACATTTACAGTCATAATGGTATAACCAAAATTAAGTCATTCTCAAATACTAGATCCTTTTAAGCATTTATTTGATTTACTGAGTAATAGTGTGAATTTCCCTTTGGGGATTAATAAAGTATCTATCTATCTATCTATCTATCTATCTATCTATCTATCTATCTATCTATCTATCTATCTATCTATCGATCGATCGATCGATCGATCGATCGATACCAAATTCACAATATCAAATTCTCATACTTTGGTACAATATCAGGAAAAGTATAAAAATTCAAACAATAGATTTTTTTTGTAATAATTGTGCAGTGGTAGGCAAAAAGCCTCAATGGTCAGAGCAAACTGGAAGAGCAGATTGTAGAATCAATACCATGAAAAATGAGCATTGAAAGACTTTTATGTATGATGGAATCAATGCTTTTGATGATCCTTCTGAACAATTCCAAATTGTTAATCATAAGTTGTAGCCTACCATTTCTACATCATGGTTTGCTATAGAAGTAGTAGTTGATGCTCCAGAGGTTGAGAGCACAGAAGATGAGGTTCATTTTTCCAAGTTCATCATGTCACGAATGACCTTAATGCACTCCTTCATAGATCTGACCAGCTCATGTAGTTATAAGTTATGATATAGTTCAAGAAATATGTTACTGTTATAACATCACATTATAAAGGGACAATTGCAGTTGTTCATGTTCTCTAGGTAAAAAATACTCAAGCCCTTGTTCTACACATGTCATTATAGTTTTTATTATCGATTCCCGTGTCTGTCCCTGGCCTATGAGGACCGAGGACCTGGGAGACATTCATCATGACTCAGATCAGGGCTCACATGCAATGTAAGAACAGTTTACATCAAGAGTTTGAAAAATAGCTGAAATTAACTATCACATGGAGTACAACCTGCATGCTGGTTATTTTTTAATGAAATAAAGGAGTCGGTTTGCATTTCTGAACAGCCATGAACATAGACATGCCCAAAAAAAACTACTCAAGTGCTATAGTTATTGTGAAATCCCAGACATCTGAAAATACTGAAATGTGGAGTCTTGTATCTCCTTTTTTTCTACTCCTTGATTTTATCATGTGATATGCACACAATGTCAGACCAGAACAGAAAGCCCACTCTTGCATGCAATATGCTTGTCATGTTTGCAATCGATAAAGAATTAATATACACTGTGTGCACAATTATTAGGCAAGTGAGCATTTTGACCATATCATCAATTTTATTTATGTATTCCAACTCTAAGCTGTACATACTTGAATATTTATTGGATTTAAGCATATCAGGTGATGTGTATTTGTTTAATGAGGGAGGGTGTGGCCTAAGGAGATCAACACCCTATATCAAGGTGTGCATAATTATTAGGCAGCTTGTTTTCCTCAGGTAAAATGGGCCAAAAAAGAGATTTAAGCGACACTAAAAAGTCAAAAATTGTAAAAAGTCTTTCAGGGGGATGCAGCACTCTTGAAATTGCTCAGATATTGGGGCGTGATGACAGAACCATCGAACGTTTTGTTGCAAATCGTCAACAGGGCCACAAGAAACGTGTTGGGGTTAGATGCAAATGAACTGCCAAATATTTGAGAAGAATCAAACGTGAAGTTACCAGGAAACCATTATCCTCCAGTGCTGTCATATTCCAGAACTGCAACCTATATGGAGTGCCCAGAAGTACAAGGTATTCAGTGCTCAGAGACATGGCCAAGGTAAGGAAGGCTGAAACCCAACCACCACTGAACAAGACACATAAATTGAAATGTCAAGACTGGGCCAAGAAATATCTGAAGACAGATTTTTCAAAGGTTTTATGGACTGATGAGATGAGAGTGACTTTTGACGGAGCAGATGGATGGGCCCATGGCTGGATCAGTAATGGGCACATAGCTCCACTATGACTCTGACACCAGTAAGATGAAGGTGGGGTACTGGTATTGTCTGGTATTGTTAAAGATGAGCTAGTTGGACTTTTTCAGGTTTAAGATGTACTCAAAATCAACTCCCAAACCTACTGCCAGTTTTTAGAAGACAAATACACTTCATTCAAGCAGTGGTAAAAGAAAAAGTCTGCATCTTTCTAGAAGACCATGATTTTTATGCAGGACAATGCTCCATCACATGCATCAAAGTACTTCACTGCGTGACTAGCCCAGTAAAGGCCTTAAAGTTAAAAGAAAAATGACATGGCCCCCTTCCTCACCTGACCTAAAGCCCTTCTTAAACGGCAGATTTACGGAGAAGGAAAAGAGAACACCTCTCTGAACAGTGTCTGGGAGAGGCTGTGGTTGCTGCTGCACAAAAAGTTGTCACAAGAAATGGACAGACTCCATGAATGGAAGGCTTATGACTGTTATTGAAAAGAAGGATGGCTATATTGGTCACTGATTTTTTTTTTTTTTTATTTATTTATTTTTTTTTGAAATGTCAGAAATGTTTATTTGTAAATTTTAAGTTGTTTATTATTCTCACTTTAACAGATGAAAACAAACAGGTGAGATGGGAAAATTTTCGTTTTTCCTTTAGTTGCGTAATAATTCTGCACACTAATAGTTGCCCAATAATTGTGCACATATATGTATTCCCCTAAAAATGTTCACACTCGCATTTCCTTAGTTAAAACATTCAAGTTACAGGTTTAACAACATTTTTGATTGACTGATAGCGCTGTATTTGTTCCATATTAAAATTAATCCTCAAAAATACAACTTGCTTAATAATTGTGCACACAGTGTATTGTGTATTGTTAAAAAATACACTCACCTAAAGGATTATTAGGAACACCATACTAATACGGTGTTTGACCCCCTTTCGCCTTCAGAACTGCCTTAATTCTACGTGGCATTGATTCAACAAGGTGCTGAAAGCATTCTTTAGAAATGTTGGCCCATATTGATAGGATAGCATCTTGCAGTTGATGGAGATTTGTGGGATGCACATCCAGGGCACGAAGCTCCCGTTCCACCACATCCCAAAGATGTTCTATTGGGTTGAGATCTGGTGACTGTGGGGGCCATTTTAGTACAGTGAACTCATTGTCATGTTGAAGAAACCAGTTTGAAATGATTCGAGCTTTGTGACATGGTGCATTATCCTGCTGGAAGTAGCCATCAGAGGATGGGTACATGGTGGTCATGAAGGGATGGACATGGTCAGAAACAATGCTCAGGTAGCCCGTGGCATTTAAACGATGCCCAATTGGCACTAAGGGGCCTAAAGTGTGCCAAGAAAACATCCCCCACACCATTACACCACCACCACCAGCCTGCACAGTGGTAACAAGGCATGATTGATCCATGTTCTCATTCTGTTTACGCCAAATTCTGACTCTACCATTTGAATGTCTCAACAGAAATCGAGACTCATCAGACCAGGCAACATTTTTCTAGTCTTCAACTGTCCAATTTTGTTGAGCTCGTGCAAATTGTAGCCTCTTTTTCCTATTTGTAGTGGAGATGAGTGGTACCCAGTGGGGTCTTCTGCTGTTGTAGCCTGTCCTCCTCAAGGTTGTGCGTGTTGTGGCTTCACAAATGCTTTGCTGCATACCTTGGTTGTAACGAGTGGTTATTTCAGTCAAAGTTGCTCATCTATCAGCTTGAATCAGTCGGCCCATTTTCCTCTGACCTCTAGCATCAACAAGGCATTTTCGCCCACAGGACTGCTGCATACTGGATGTTTTTCCCTTTTCACACCATTCTTTGTAAACCCTAGAAATGGTTGTGCGTGAAAATCCCAGTAACTGAGCAGATTGTGAAATACTCAGACCGGCCCGTCTGGCACCAACAACCATGCCACACTCAAAATTGCTTAAATCACCTTTCTTTCCCATTCTGGCATTCAGTTTGGAGTTCAGGAGATTGTCTTGACCAGGACCACACCCCTAAATGCATAGAAGCAACTGCCATGTGATTGGTTGATTAGATAATTGCATTAATGAGAAAGTGAACAGGTGTTCCTAATAATCCTTTAGGTGAGTGTATATTATGTCCTACCTATGTGTTTAAGTCAAGTTTAACCAATTTAATAGTACCAATTACAACAGAAAATTATTCATAAATCAATAAACCGTGTACTCAATGCATAGTTACTATTTATAACCAAATGTATCATACGTTTAGCTGTTTGCCCTTGTTTTAAATTCCTTAAATTCTGGAAACTGTGAGTTTTCTTGCATAAATGTTTTAATCAAAGGTGAGTTAATGTTTGTCTCCTTTCCTCATCAAAACTAGCCATAATAATCTTTTAAATAAATGACACTTAACGTGCTCCCTGACAGTTATAAAGGGTGCACAATAAGAATATTTTAAAGCTGAAAATGGATTAAATTATACTAAACTGATTTATATTATGAAATGAAAAAGATGCAGAAACACTTTCAGAAACAGTAATAGATGTATATCATTTAGATCTATTATGTTGATTTAAAATATATAAAATGGAAATTATTATAGAACTGTAAACATAAAATCCATGTGCATCTGTAGTTTAAATAACTTACACTTCTGGGTTAATGTAGTACAGGGAATCCCAAACATAATTATACTTTGTCTGCATTGTCATTACTCTATTTAAAAAAAGATGCAATGAATCCTCACCAGTCTAAATATTGCCCATTCATGCACTAATTTCACATCGTACTTAATTACATCTATATATGTAAGACATCCAGAGAAAAAAAAGAATATTTTTAAATTCAAAGTATTGTAGTAATAAAAGAGAAATGCTGATAAAGCTATGAAAATATGGTGTAAATGTTTGGCCCCTTTTCTGAAATAGGGCAGTCTTCGCGTTTTGCATCACTTTAATGTTCACTACTTGAGCAAGCTTTGCATTAATTACCCAAGTAGTAAAAATGTATGTTAAACAATAACAGATTTTAATGCATATCTTCATACAAACACATCTATTAAAGACATTAATAAAGTACTTTTTTTTGCAAATAGAAATGCACAACACAATTTCATTAAGAAAAAAAATGGCATATGGTCTGATGGACATCATCTGATTACATGGGTACCATACGGTTTTAATATAGTCTGTAAATATTAGTAGTTGATGTGTTGAAGGCATCAAACAAAGCAATTGCTGCCAGATAGTACAGTACATGTCAAATACAGTGTTCGCACAACTTCCATTATCATAACATTCTTTTACACAGAACTTATTGTGAAAGGTAAGTGGCATTATGTATGTGTACATTACGGAGCCCCGTAATTGTCAGGACAACAAAAACTAAAAAAAAAGTAACTCGAATTATGGATTTTTTTTTTCTCCTGACTCTTATTTCAGTAGCTATTTATTTTTCCTGATATGCAGTTTAGTGAACTGAAACCAGAAGAATATAGCCAGCCAAAAGTTTGTCTATTCTACTACAGTGCCATTACAGATTAGATTTTAAACTTACCTTTTCTTCTATTAATGTTTCCACCACTAACTCCGGAATATCACGCCCTCTGAGAAAATTCTGTCAATCCATTATTGGAACTGCATTTGAAAGAGACCAGGAAAAACAATCAGTTTGAAAAAGTTACATATTTCATTTGACACCTACAGGACCCTGTAGAACATTCATTGTACTGTAGAATATTAAAATATATTTTTACTTACCTGCATTTATTGTTTAACTTAACTCCTTCTTCATTAGTGTCTGACAGCCTTTTTTTTCATTAGCACTCCTCATTTTTTGATAATCCAAATACCTTTCCCTTTAAAGGACACATTTTTTTGGTCGACCAAGTCTTTCAGTACATCTATGAAAATACTTGTAACAAATCTACCAAAAGGTTAAGAATAGTTAGACACAACTATACCACAAAAGACTTTAAACTACATCGTGTGTAAGGTCGGGTTTATAGTTCACGTGATGCGTGCACCTCTGGATGCTACTGCTATGCAAGCTGTATATTGTTTATCTTTGCATGTATACTTCGTGAGGATTTCATCTGGTGGCAGTGCGAGATATCACAGTGAAAAACAATGTTCGTCTTCACTGTGTTGTGAATTGACCAAAACATCCATGAAATTCAGGACACCTTGCTACTGCATATCTGAAGAGCATGGATATTTAATGATTACATCCATCAATCCATGGACGTGCCCATTCCTGCAAGCATCAGGCGCAAGGCAGAAACAGTCCCTGGACGGGATATCAGCTTATCACAAGGTGAATACAAGCACACACATACACTAGCATCACCAAATCCCCAAACCTGCATTTTCTTGAAAGGACACTGGGTGGGTTTTTCTAAATCTGCCCCAAATGTAAAGTAGCTAGCTAGTCAGTAGCAATGTAATACAATGTTTGTTGCTATCCATATTATTTTACAAATATTAATTTAGGAATTAAAACAAATTTTGGTTCCATTAAAAAAATGCACACCTCCAAAAAGGACTTTTACTTTGAAATTAACACGACATGTGTTTGAGTTGCAGTACCAGCAAAAAATAGGGGGGTGCATTGTGTTCAAGTTGGAACGTGACATCAGAGACTCTTTTTACTATCTAGTGGAACCTTGGATTGCGAGCATAATTCGTTCCGGAAACATGCTTGTAATCCAAAGCACTCATATATCAAAGCGAATTTCCCCATAGAAAATAATGGAAACTCGGATGATTCGTTCCACAACACAAAACTATTCATATAAAAATGATTAATACAAAATATAAAGTAAAAATACATAAAACAAATTAACCTGCACTTTATCTTTGAAAAGAATCATGGCTGATGTGAGGGAGACGAGAGAGAGGAGGGTTATTGTGTAGGACGGCTTTCACTCTAACTAATAGAATCCCCGCTATCTGTTGGCTCACTGGAATCTTCTTCTTTTTTTACGACTTTAACAAGGAGCCTCTCCAATAACAGTTACTTTTGCCTGAAGAGTCACTACACTTGGACACAAAATTAAAAAATGCTTTACGAACTGTAAGGTTTCTAAACTGGATTCCTCCCAACAGGATGGCACGCGGAAGAATGTCCCGAAGCAACCGCAGGCTCCCAGCGCTGTAGCAGTTCTCCATAAAAGTGACTCCGAAAAGATCGCGGACATGCTATAAGCGCCTGCCGTTGATGGGTGATACAAGGAAAATTATAAATGCTTAGGGAACAGTATTACTTAGCCGTTAACCTGGCCATGATGCTGCCTGACTGCTGTGTCTGTGTATAAGAGAGTGGTAGATCCTGTTACAATAAATAATCGTGATGTTCCTGTTTCAAGCTGAATAAAGCTGGTGTTGCTAAAGTACTGAGACTCAGCTTCATGTTTTAGGGTGTAAGACAGGGACTTATATGGGACCGAGCATGGGAGACAATTACCCACAATCCAGAGAGCGAGAGAAACACCATCGGCTCAGTTGTGATCACGTAGCGCTCAGCTGACAAAGTGTATACGGACTACTCATATGGCAAGACCTTGCTTGTTTATCAAGTTAAAATTAATTAAAAATTTTAGCTCGTCTTGCAAAACACTCACAGACCAAGTTACTCGCAATCCAAGGTTTTACTGTATTAGTTTAGCTATGAATAGAATGCATTTATACAGACTAAATAAAATTATTGCAGTAATCACTGAGTTTAGCTATATATTGAGCAGTTTCAGGAATGAACATGAAGTCCACATTGTGTGTAGTGGTGGCTGAGAAAACCTTTTAAATCTCGCGTTTTCTTGAAAAATTAAATTAACAAACTTAAATATACAATAGGTTTGGAGACAAAGCTTCAAAAACATAACAGAACATCAGAGCATTCATGATACCCAGTCTAATGCTAACAACTAGCTGTTACCCTGCTTCGTCTGGGTAATTTTCTAAGTTGGTGGCCGTTAGTTATAGTGCCAATGGTTAATTGGATGTATTAGAAAAGCTGTGTACTAAGAACTTTTCTGTATGCAATATTTGTATTTTTTCTAATCAGGATATAATATCATTAGTTCACTTGAGCAGCTTACTGTTGAACATGCAACATACAGTCCTTGTGAAAGAGATTGCAGCAGAAGTCTGCAATAAAGGACACCACCAATAACAGTATCCTGTAATATTATAAAGGTCATTTAAAGTTGTTTGCATTAGCGTCAAAGCCTAAAATTTGTGGTTTTTCAGTATAGAGATGGTTTGAATAAATATCTACCAACAAAGAAACAAGTTACTTAATACTTTTACTCAGAAACCACTGTCCTGTTCTCTTCTTATCACATTTTTTTAAAAATAGCATCGCGATCAGCTATGAAAAAAATCATGCTTCATTCTGTTCAATCATTGCTTGCCACCAACCGGTAATTTGCATTGCTATGGTTGGTATTGACTTAATGTAGTGTAATCAGTTTATCTCAAATTTATTGTCACATGCGGTGCACACTGCAAAAATGAAGTGTACACTTGTCAAGGGAATTATGCCACCACTGGCTGGCTGCCCGAATCTTGCTTTGTAGATTTTCAGATATAACAATAATAGTAATTATAAGCAACACAGAGGCATTTCCTTTCGAATACATTAAATTTCACATGAGAGTTTGCAATAGAAATGCTTACTAAAAAGGTATTTTGGTTTGGAAGCTTAAGTTTTTAGGGGGAGGGGTGGTAAAGAAAGGAAGATTGCTGATTACGGTTTGACAACACTGCATATTGTTTTGGCACCACATTTCTCAGAAAAGGGACCAGATTAAAATAAAGAGGGGAAAAGTGTCTTTGGTCATCAGCGCTACATGATATTTTTCCCCCATATCTAATTTCGCTTGTTTCACCAAAGGGAACCCCTCCTACTCTTCAATCATGCTTGATTCACGAAGTGGGAACACCTCCCCCCCAGTTCTTTAGTTACTGTCTGTGGGTCAGCAAGGATCTTTAAAAGGTAAAACTGGGTCCTGGTGCCATAAAGGTTGGGAAACACTGCTCTAAGATAAATGATGTAAAGCAGTGATGCAGTGAAATAATTATTGCAAAGTGCTTGAGGAATAAAATGCAGCAGTTGCTACCTATGATGACATGCAGCTTTTATCAGTTCTGTGATTTAAACTTTGAGTGCTGATGAAATTGTCTGGAGCATCACACTTGCTGATGGGAATTGTAATTCCCACATCAGCATTTGCATAAGATTGCAGATAAGATTTTGGGGAGTTGTGGATAATATATATTACTAGCCAACCCGCGGCGTAGCATACACCACATAATTATGTATTGATGGGTGAACACTTCCTGAAAGACACTGTTGTCCAAATGGGGTGGGTTTGAGGATACGACTGTAAGAGAATGAAAAGATAGAACTTTGGAGAGAGCAACATACAATTGTTCATGACTGAAAACTGGAGGACCGCCGCCATGCCCCCACCTCCCAGAGCGAGGGACGAGGCTGGATGGTGTCCCTCTAAGACGCTGGACGCTGACCGCTTGGGGGTCGCGTAACTATTTAGCAGGAGGGAGTCTCACTCGTTATCGGAATTAACCAAAGAAATCGCTCCACCAACTAAGAATGCAGAAAGAAAGCTATCTATCTGTCAATCCTCTCTGTGTCTGGGCCGGGTGAGGTTTCCCATGTTGAGTCAAATTAAGCCGCAGACTCCACTCCTGGTGGTGCCCTTCCGTCAATTCCTTTAAGTTTCAGCTTTGCAACCATACTCCCCCCGGAACCCACAGACTTTGGTTTCCCGGTTGGCTGCTCGGCGGGTCATGGTCAGAACCATGACGGTATCTGATCGTCTTTGAACCTCCGACTTTCGTTCTTGATTAATGAAAACATTCTTGGTAAATGCTTTCACTCTCGCTCGAATTGTTGGTGGGCGGGGCTCTGTTGTGTGTATCCCATGGTCTGTCTTGCGTGCCATGGTCGGCCGCTTAGTGAATTGTTGGTGGGCGGGGCTCTGTCTTTCGTGCGTCTTGCTTGCCATGGACTTAGTGAATTTTATATATATATATATATATAATATAGAGAGAGAGAGAGATACAGTGGTGTGAAAAACTATTTGCCCCCTTCCTGATTTCTTATTCTTTTGCATGTTTGTCACACAAAATATTTCTGATCATCAAACACATTTAACCATTAGTCAAATATAACACAAGTAAACACAAAATGCAGTTTTTAAATGATGGTTTTTATTATTTAGGGAGAAAAAAAAATCCAAACATACATGGCCCTGTGTGAAAAAGTAATTGCCCCCTATACCTAATAACTGGTTGGGCCACCCTTAGCAGCAATAACTGCAATCAAGCATTTACGATAACTTGCAATGAGTCTTTTACAGCGCTCTGGAGGAATTTTGGCCCACTCATCTTTGCAGAATTGTTGTAATTCAGCTTTATTTGAGGGTTTTCTAGCATGAACCGCCTTTTTAAGGTCATGCCATAGCATCTCAATTGGATTCAGGTCAGGACTTTGACTAGGCCACTCCAAAGTCTTCATTTTGTTTTTCTTCAGCCATTCAGAGGTGGATTTGCTGGTGTGTTTTGGGTCATTGTCCTGTTGCAGCACTCAAGATCACTTCAGCTTGAGTTGACGAACAGATGGCCGGACATTCTCCTTCAGGATTTTTTGGTAGACAGTAGAATTCATGGTTCCATCTATCACAGCAAGCCTTCCAGGTCCTGAAGCAGCAAAACAACCCCAGACCATCACACTACCACCACCATATTTTACTGTTGGTATGATGTTCTTTTTCTGAAATGCTGTGTTCCTTTTACGCCAGATGTAACAGGACATTTGCCTTCCAAAAAGTTCAACTTTTGTCTCATCAGTCCACAAGGTATTTTCCCAAAAGTCTTGGCAATCATTGAGATGTTTCTTAGCAAAATTGAGACAAGCCCTAATGTTCTTTTTGCTTAACAGTGGTTTGCGTCTTGGAAATCTACCATGCAGGCCGTTTTTGTCCAGTCTCTTTCTTATGGTGGAGTCGTGAACACTGACCTTAATTGAGGCAAGTGAGGCCTGCAGTTCTTTAGACGTTATCCTGGGGTCTTTTGTGACCTCTCGGATGAGTCGTCTCTGCGCTCTTGGGGTAATTTTGGTCGGCCGGCCACTCCTGGGAAGGTTCACCACTGTTCCATGTTTTTGCCATTTGTGGATAATGGCTCTCACTGTGGTTCGCTGGAGTCCCAAAGCTTTAGAAATGGCTTTATAACCTTTACCAGACTGATAGATCTCAATTACTTCTGTTCTCATTTGTTCCTGAATTTCTTTGGATCTTGGCATGATGTCTAGCTTTTGAGGTGCTTTTGGTCTACTTCTCTGTGTCAGGAAGCTCCTATTTAAGTGATTTCTTGATTGAAACAGGTGTGGCAATAATCAGGCCTGGGGGTGGCTACGGAAATTGAACTCAGGTGAGATACACCACAGTTAGGTTATTTTTTAACAAGGGGGCAATTACTTTTTCACACAGGGCCATGTAGGTTTGGATTTTCTTTCTCCCTAAATAATAAAAACCATCTTTTAAAAACTGCATTTTGTGTTTACTTGTGTTATATTTGACTAATGGTTACATGTGTTTGATGATCAGAAACATTTTGTGTGACAAACATGCAAAAGAATAAGAAATCAGGAAGGGGGCAAATAGTTTTTCACACCACTGTAGATATACCTTTCTTACTGGATCAGTTGCGTTAAATTGACTATGCCTTACAGCCACAGTACATGGCAAGCAATTGCTAAACACATCTTGTTTGAGCTTAATTGATCTTTTCACTTCACTTGTGCAGATTGCTGTCATTTGCATTAATTTTCATGCCCCATTTCTCCATGCGATTGCTGTCTGTGTTGTGATGAAATGGGAGACATAGAGTATTAGAACAGGCATGTCAAACATGCGGCCCGCAACAGAAATCTGTGCGGCCCGCATGACAGATCCTAGTTAGCACTGAACTGATGAAAAATGATTACTATCGTTTTTGATTGAATCATTCTGCATCTTTGGCGTTACTTATTGACTTTTGTTACTTCTGCCTTCTGACAAAAGCGCGTTTTCCCATGGCATTACAGTACCGGAAACGTCATCTGCTAGTATAGCCACGAGCCTTTACCAAAGTTAATAAACTGCAACGTGATAACTGAAGTGCTAGGCTGCAGCAGGGGCAGCCTTAGGCATGTGCAAACTGTGCACCTGCACAGGGCCGCCATGCCAATACATATTGAATATAAAACAGAAAGAGAAAATAACGACATAGCTGACGGCAATGTGTCCGAAAAACATTGCTGTTTATTGTTAATTAGCACGCTGTATTTACTAATGTCGCTAGAGTTGGAGCAGTAAGCTATATGTAGTATTATAACGCTACGCTACGCAGTGTCCGCAACGGACGTGGCAATCCGCCGTGCATAAGATACCATATTGACATTGGCGGGCGAAGGGGCCACCAATTCTTTCTGTGCCCAGGGACGCCACGAGCCTAGAGCCACCCCTGCTAGGCTACACTACTGGCTGGGCTGCTTAGACCGGCCACTGGGCAGACCTGACCATCACGAGTAGTAATAGCCCGCATATTTTCACTTTTTTTTGCTCTAGTTTTATGTAATTTTTTGCTAGTATTATAACAAACAGTGAAGACTACAGCTGAAGATCTGAAGTGGACGTGAGAAGTTGGTAAGTTGTTTATTAACATATTTTTGTGATTTTGAGTTTGTAAAATTAGTGTAGGTCAGGTGGCTTTTTGCACATTGGCTTATTTTACAATATAAACTTTGAAGTAAACTTAGTAAAGTAAAATTTGATTTTTGGAGGATTTGTTTTCCAACTTGAATTACTGAGCAATGAATTCAGTGAGCGTTTTCGTGATTTCAGTTCACAGGAACAGGACTTTGTTCTGTTCTCTTAAATCGTTGAGAATGCACCTGAGAATATCCAAATGGAATCGATTGAACTGCAGTCAGATTCTATTCTGAAGGCAAAATACAACGAAGTTGGTGTGCCAGGCTTGTATGCTTACCTGCCCCCCTCGTATGTGCAGATCCGTAAGTTGGCATCGAGAGTACTGTCTACATTCAGAAGCACTTACCTCTGTGAGAAATTGTTTTCATTATTGAAAGCTACCAAAACCCCACATCGCTCAAGACTTACTGTCAAGCACCTTTCATTCCTCATAAAAGTTGCAGCTGCACAAGATTTCAAGCCTGATATTGACGAACTGGTTACTAACAAGTGATGCCAAGTGTCAGGACAAAAGAAATAAATCTCACACTGTAAGACTCCTATACAGTGGAACCTCGGTTCACGACCATAATTCGTTCCAGAACTTTGGTCGTAAACCGAGTTGGTCGTGAACCGAAGCAGTTTCCCCCATAGGATTGTATGTAAATACAATTAATCCGTTCTAGACCGTACAAACTGTATGTAAATATGTAAAAATATGTAAAGATTAGGCACAAATATAGTTAATTACACCATAGAATGCACAGTGTAATAGTAAACTAATGTAAAAACATTGAATAACACATAAAACACCCAGGCTCCCTGATCAGCTACACGAGCTGGCTCGCTCGCGCTCTCTCTCTCTCTCTCTCTCTGTAGCACACACACCACCAAAGCCCCTCCCTCAGCTACAGGCTGGCTCACGCTCTCTCTCTCTCTGTGTAGCGCGCGCTGACACACACACACACCCCCCTATCCCCCCCCCCCCCCCCCATCCCTTCCCTGTCAGCGGCCCGCACGCGCTCTCTCTCTCTCTCTGCGCTTGCTCGCTCTCGCTCTCTAATCTCTCTGCAGCACGTGCTCACGCAGCATTTTTTTTAAGATGAGTTTTAAGCACAGCGGAAAAAAGAAACATTGGAACAAATCCGAAGCGCGTGCAAAAACCAACTCACAAGCAAACAAAAAACAAAAAAGTTTTTGCAGGAGATCACGCTATTAAACCTAAAGCCTGATCGCTGTAAACA
>JANRMT010062813.1:98700283-98773019 GCA_026402145.1 Polypterus bichir lapradei
CTGCAGCAATCTCCTCCTCCCCCTCCCCAGCAGGCACGTGCTCTTGCACTCAGGCAAGGGAAACTGGCTTGTTCGTATACCGAGTGTGTGGTTGTGAACCGAGGCAAAAGTTTGGCGAGCTTTTTGGTCGTGAACCGGGACGTTCGTGAACCGAGGTTCCATTGTATAAGCGATGAATATAATATAATAATATAAGGACCTAGCTAAGAGGCTAAGACTCTAACTGTACACTGTTGTACGGAGAGTGTATGGAAATAAATTGCTTTTCTTTAAACTTTAAGTGTTACATTTTTTAAAGTTTTCAGTATTGGAAAGAAAACTATAGTAACTTTGTTTAATAGTATTTGTTACAGTGCGGCCTGCTGACACACGTATGGCAGTCAAAGCGGCCCACCAATGGTAGTGAGTTTGACATGCCTGAATTAGAATGTCCTCCTTACTAAAGAATTACTAGCAACAAATACTGACAAAAAAGTGTTGGCTAATTTTCTTTTTTCTATCTATTTATCTCTAAATTTTAGTCAGCATATTTTTTGGTACCCCTAAATATTGATATATGAAAATGCCCTTCCTTAGTGGATACCTACTGCCCTATATATACCATGGTGCTACATTTCAGCCTTTTAGCTAAATGGGAAATAGTAATTTTGTTGAGTGAGTGAGAAGGTGGGTCAGTCAGTCATTTTTTACATTAATACTGTATATATGCATATATAGTTTATTGATGTCATAAATTTATTTTTTACTGACACATTATTAAATAGTGCATTTCTAATAAATCTTCTTTTGCACATCATTGAAGCATATATAAATGATATTGAGCTTTTGAACTGAAAAACTTCTCCCCTCATTTTTTCGTCAGGTTTGTTATAACTACTATTTCATTGGTATTGGTTACCATGTGCATATCCAAAATGCTTCAACATGCAGGAGGTCATTACTTTGGTGCAGTTTTTAATCCGCTAGTGAATAACCTCAAAGTACTGCGGTTGTGTAGCGTGTGAAATGTCCAGGTAGCTAATTAATAAACACAACTCATGATTAATAAATGGGATTGGGGAATGCAGGTGCTTCTTCAGTTCAAAAAGTACAATCTTATTTGTGTGAGATTCACTGTCATGCTTGAGAGGATTTTCCATATATGGTTTATTTAATGACATTTTAGCAAAAATATGTCTGTGGGATGTTGTGAGTGTAAAACTAGATACTTGACATTGCATTATGCAACATGAGTAGTTTGAAATTTTTTTCATGGATGTTTGATACAGTTTGCTGCTGTTAATGTTTGGCACCAGTTAAGTTAATTGTTTCAGGAAATCTTATCTCTTCTCCATGAAAATGTGAGCTAAATTTTTCTCAGCTATCATTACAAATTCTGCAAAGTTTGATACAAAATTATTTTTTTTAGTGGATTATTCTTTTAAGATAAATGTTATGAAGCATAAAAGAATCCAACATTTGGTCAAGAGAACTAACAATGGTTTTAATATATATACTTGAGTTTGTTTGAATCAGTGATATTTGTTTGTTATATTCCAGAACAGGCAAGCACCTATTATGGTGCAACTACTTTAATACTTTCTTATAAGCTGACACTTATCCTTTTTTAATCAAACTAGGGGTTTCAGGTGCTTTGTGACATTCAAGATGGCTTCTCTGGTCTGGGATCAAGTGTAACTGAACTGCTCCATGATGAATATGGTGGGAGGGGGATATTCACATTGGGCCTGGCCCCTGTCTCTCATCCACAAAGTGTGAGTTTTGACCACATTGTTATTTCAGTTGTGCTTTACTTATATAATGTTATTAGTTTGTTTGCTGCACATTTTTGTATGAAATATTGATGATTAAACAAAGCTCTTTAACTGTAGAATTTTCCATATTGTCTTATTCGAATAGTTGTTACCAATTTTGATGTTGCTCCATTCTAGCAGCAAAATGAGATCTGTAACAG
The DNA here is from genome assembly GCA_026402145.1 of Polypterus bichir lapradei. NCBI lineage: Eukaryota > Metazoa > Chordata > Cladistia > Polypteriformes > Polypteridae > Polypterus > Polypterus bichir. Next base: position 98,702,238 of record JANRMT010062813.1, read on the forward strand.
TATGTTTAGTTTGTACGTGAACAATGAAAAAAATCCTGGACATTTAGACTGGGCTGTGTAGTGAAGAAACTGTTGGGTTACTGGAGCTAGTAAACATTTACTGACTCTAATTAAATGTAAATTGTAATGTAATCTGTGAAATTCTTATTTCACATGTTTTCAATAGATACTGTTTTTAATAGCCTTAATAAAAATATAGCCTCTTATAGCCTTTTAATAAAAAATAGCCTTTTTTATCTTATGTTTTGTCTTAAATTTAATGCTTCTCAATATTTTTTAACTTCTTTAATAAATAATATAAAATTGCCACAATGGCATTGTTATAGCCTTTAAACCCAAACGTTAACAGCTTTGGTTGCTAAAAAGTAACCTGATGATTTGCACTGGCAGTAATGGCATGCCTTATATCTTGTATATTGTATACTTTCAATTATCATAGTAAATATATCAGTCTATACAAACAGCAATAGAAGTCAGTGGTGCTATAAATTGAGGAGACAGAGTTGAAAGTTTTTTTACTAACTCCACAGCACTGCATTGAGAGACAAATTTCAAATTAGCAGAGAGAGCAAAAATTATCGATACTTTGCTACATTTATTTGTTACAATAGTTGGTTACCCATCTTGAAGAAATGTACTAGAACTACTTTGTAAAGTACAGGTAAGACTGAATGAAATGCACAATGGTGACTTGTTCGGTATTATTTTTGTCTACAACATCTGTGTGATTTTTTTTTTAAACAGAAATCTTTGTTTTTTAACATGAACTGTACAAAATTCTTATAATTTCATCAGTTTAATGCACAGCCATCAGTAGATGAAAGATGATGAAGGCTAATCTTAGTAATATAGTTTGCCCCTTTAGCTGTCCTTGAATCAAATCCTGGATTTCTTTACTGGTTTTATGAACAGGGACAAGTAGTAGGAACTAATTGCTGTATTTATTGTAATAATTTGGGAATGTGTTTTAGGTTTATTTTGTTAAGTCAATTAGCTAAACTTTATTTTTTTCCTTTTAAGAATAGTTTAGGTGTCATTTAATCCTTGTTAACCAGATGTTGCAAAATTGTTTTGCAAGCCAAATGCTGTACATTTAGCTTCTCATTCTTTACTATAGATTTTAAGGGGAAAGGGTGTACTGTAATTGCTTAAAAATTGGAAGTGGTATTTCAGACCTTTGTATGGTTTTGTAAATGTACCTTATGTGAACATTTTACACGAGTCCCCTTCTAGAGAGATCTCTATTAAAAGCTTGATATCAGTAGGATACAGGGTTCTATATTACAAAAAAAATAGAACTGATTTTAACAGACTTGACAAAGGGCACTGTAGCCTAACAAAGTTGTTTTAGATTTCAAATGCAATGAGCAATTGTTATTACTCTAGTTAATTGTCATTACTCTTGTTTTTTTTTTATTTGAGCCCTTTCCTAATGAAGCAAGCTGTAAACTGTGTTATAGTTTTCACTCTCCATTATTTACAAATGATCTTGAGGCTGGCACTGAAGAAGTTGCAGCTGTTCAGTGTTGTGAAACTGCTAGGAACAAAAACTTAAAGCCACTTGGAGTCGCCAGGACCGAGTTTGAAAACTATTGCCATTTTAAAAAGTAATCCAGCTAAATTATATATAAATACAGTAGATATATAAAAAGGACATTAAAAGAGATCTTTTTTGAGAAAACCAACCCATCGTAGCAGACCTTATGTAACATGTTTTGAATATTAGTGACGCAGGCTGCATTTAAACGGTGCACAGGCTGGTGGACCTTGAGTTTTACACCCCTGCTGTAGGGTGAGAAGTAACAGTCTTCACAATGACAACAAAATGTCTGTAGACACTCTAAAAATGTTTCTGGTGTAATGCTTAATTGTCTAATTTAACTTATGGAATCAAGTATAAATTCTTCACAAAATAAATAATTTTCATTAATGCATGACAGATTTTATTGTGGAGAGGCTATTAAAGAGGGGCAAGAAGGAACACTATAAAGCAAATAGTCAGAGTTGAATACTAAGTTTTACAGTGCTTTTTAAAGGTGCCAGTAAACAGTGCCCATTGCTATGGCTTTTACAATGACAACAGGTAGCAGGTGCTAAATATCTGGCTATTCATGACTGATGTACTTTTTTCATTACAATGGATATACCTGTCATTTTATTTTACCTTTTCCTTCTTTTCTAGAGCATTATAAAGGATGTGTATCATCTTATAAACTCAGTCCTGAGCTTTGTACATTTGTCCAATAACAGTTCTTCCTTTTGTCCACTATCTTTGAGAGGTGGCCTGGAACGCAGGCCATCACCTCATACAACTTTCCCATATTTGCTGTATGATGTAAGTATTGTAAATTGTTTTTGTGACTTTATTGACATGTAATTTGACATTTAGGTTTTTGGATTTTTTTTAAGTAACGTTTGAGCAGTTTTGTTTTGCCCCAATGTTGAATATGTATTAATGTTAGTCCTTCTCTAATTTTAATATTTCTTGCAGTGTGTACGCTTTTAACCTACTGTGATCACAGCATTTCTTATGAGCATAATGTGATGATAATGTTGATTGCATGTTTTAAAATGGTTGTCTTTATTTAGTTAGTAGGATTGTACTGTGTAAGCTTATGATACTTTTTATATTTGAAAGTTCAAATTGTATACCAGAGTTGGGTGGAGGTTAAATTCTGTTTTGTTGCTTTTTTTTTTTTTTTTTAACTTTCTGGTATATATATTTTTCATTTTTATTTTCCTAGTTTTATGAAGTCATTTGTTATAAACATTTTGACTTGATTGTATGCAATGATAATTTCTTCAAATAAAATTATTAAAAATTGTGTGCCAAAATTTAGGTTGAATGATCACTGATGTCAAATTTGACTTGAAGCACTACCAAGCAACCAGTTGACCAAAATTGTTGCTTCATCTGGATGCAAAAATAGGCAGTTTTTTATTAATTTTATTATAATTAAATTGTCTCCATCCTCCTAGGCATCCAGCTGGTACCACAGTAGTGCTGTTTTGGCTACTGTCTTGGACACACTTACATTGCCTTACCGACTCCACAATGGTGGCTGCTCCATGGGTCAACTCATTGATGCTCTTGTTTTCTCTGGAAGAAAAGTAAGTATGTGCATACATGAATTACTGTTGTAAAGCTGTCACTGATGTTGTGGGTAATGTTACAAATTGGGGATTCAAGTAATGCTTCTCCATTGACACTGCTTTGTTTAGTTGTGGATGCTAACTCATTATTTTTTAGGTTTTATGTGCCTCTGCTTCAGTTCCATTCCCCATGGTGTCGGACAAGTCTTTGCCTGATACACTTGTTGATTTTGGAGAAACATTGCCATGGAGACCTGTATCAGCCTGTGGGGAGCTACGTGAAAATCGCTGTTTTGCACAATCTGTATGCCTACGAGGGATCAGTCCACATAACATGATTTGGTCAGTGTACCATTACTGTTGATGAAGTTATTTGTATAGTAGAAAGTTAAAAAAATATTATATCTGTTATCTTGTGCCTGATGCTACAATGATAAAATCAATTTTAATTTTCCTTCTGGAGGTATATATATAATATATACATATACATATACATACACTAGGGGACTCTGTCCCCTGCTCGCTTCGCTCGCCAACCCCTGTGTTTGGTTAATCGGATATACAATTTTAAAAGCTTTTTTTTTTTCTTTGGAATTGTTTCAATTTCATTATTTGCACTTTTACTTTAAAGCTTCATTAAAAACAACATTTGGAATTACCTTTTCTTCAAGATCGCATTGAATTTTGATTCTGTTTTTGGAGACACATTCTGACAAAGCAACGTATAACTGCCCGTGAGTGAATATTGTTTCTGTTTCTCTAATAAATAATCCGACTTTTTCTAATGTTTGTCCCTGTGATTTGTTAATTGTCATAGCAAAAGCTATTCTCACGGGAAACTGTAGACATTTTAATATAAATGGTATATCAAGATCTCCTTTGGTTTCTAATGTTATTCACGGAATATATACATTACCTTTCTTGTCGCCTGTTAGAATTTGCATTGCTTCTCCATGATCGAATTGTGTGTTCTTTGAAATTAAACTTGTCGTTGCTTTAACTGTTGCGGGACCACAGATTCTCATAGTGTGTGGTCCATTATTGTGTTAATTTATGTTTTGTGCATTGAATGATGCGAAGGGGAAAAGACTTTGTTTTCTGCTCTTTGCCTTTTATTTCTGACCTCGCTTTGTCCTGCTATTTTTTCTATTACACCTGGTCCTGATGATTAATTTCCTTTTGTTTGTGCTAATGCGATCTTTACTATCTTTTTTTTTTGATGCTGTAGCGACTGACCTAATAAAGTGTCACAAAAGTTTTACTTCAACAATCACCGACTTCGTAACCCCAAACATAACTTTCTAGCACCCTCTCCAACCTCTCATCCCCTGGGTCTCACCAACCCCCCCCCCCACTGCATCAATCAGTACCCCGATATCAGTCTTCCGTGCTGTACTCCGCCCTCCCTCCATCGGACTGAACAGTCACTTAAAACAAAAAAGGCTTCAACCTGGCTGGGACGCTGCAATACTTTCAAATTTTACTGCTTTCATATTGTTTACCTTTCTCTGCATGTGTATCGTGCCATCGTTTGTTTGAGCCTTTTGAATTCCACTGCTTTCATAATCTCTTATCTGCCTTTTTTTCTGTCCAACGTTTTTGGGTCTCTTTTCTCCGCACTGCTCTTTCTTCTTTGCTTAGTCGTTGACGTTTCATCTAGAACATATTGTCCTTATACACTTTATATATGCTGTAGAGCACAGGATCTGTGTGTGCTACGTGTCTTTACACGACTGAGTGTTTTGCTGGCCATGTTTGCGTTTGTTGTTTGCGTTTTGCGGGTCTTTTAAGTGTCTTCCGAGAACTTCCGAGAAGATCACGTTTTGTTGCCCTGCTTTTCCTTTCCAGGATTTTTTTTATTATATATATATATATATATATATATATACATACAAACTTTGTTTTCACTTAGAAAAAGGAGTTTTCCTACCATAGGGACTTTTTAGAAACTCAGGAACATTTGCAGCATTACCACTGCAGTGACACTGGCCATTTGTAGTCCCCGGTAAGTACCTCCTTTTACTTTTTTTAGCTACTACACTAGGGTATGTGTTTTTCGTTCAAACAGGAACTATCATTGATGGGGCTCAGGCAGTGAATTCTGTTGATTGGCTGACCTCAAGCAATAGCTCCATTTTACTACAAGTTGCCCAGGGCCTACTTCATACAGCAAATCATTGGTTCCTGAAAACAAAACTACTGTGGTGGGAATGCTCCTTATGTAACTGATTTTGTAAGATTGTGTCAAGACTATCATAATCATAACATCAAATGCACTGATTTCAAAATAGCCATGCAACGTGTATTGTAGTTGTGACTACCTTATTTTTGTCTGAATGGATTAACGCAAATTCCATAGCAAAAGTAGAATAATCGTGTAATGAAGTCAGTGTTTTGTGCTATTCAATTCACAGTATGCTTCCAAAATACTTTCACCATATACCTTTGGACCTGTTGTAACCTCCATTCCATCCTCTCATCCATTTAAGTGAGCAGTGGAATTTTTTCTTAGTATATATTGTCATTACAAAGAAGAAATCAGAAAACAATGTGCACTTTGCTAAAATGGGAATGTTTAAGACAGCATCAGATGTAACAATACTGATGCAAAAAGATGCAATATCTTATGCGTATATTTACAGCTTGTGTAATTTCATAAAAACTTCTCACTTTGTTTTAGAAGTCCTGATTGTTGCTGTTAGTACTGTATAGCCTGTTCTTGATACATTGCTAGTTCTGTACTATTTCAGATACACTACCTCTGACTTTCTGTGTATAAATTAATATCAAGAGTAACATTTGTGGTGGAACTCGCGTTATCTCTGGGAGTTATGGCTGCCTAGTCCTTGCGCTATATCCTCAACTGCTATTTAATCTGTAACTATCATGCACAATCTACATATAAATAGCAGTACCTTTAGCAGAAGTTCTCCAAGAATTCTACAGATTACGTTGAAGACATCTTGTTAGTGAAGAAGCATGGTTATTCCAGTTATGTCATTGAAGAAGGTGTGGGAGGTTTCCAACATTGCAGATTGTCTAGACGAGTCACTGGAATTGCTTCATTCGCTGATCATTAAGGAAGTCTTCCAATTTGAATTAATTTTTAACAGTTTTACCACAGTTTTAGGTTACCGTGTCCTTTTTCAAGCCAGTTAAATATGTGCTGTTTTCTCTGTAAAGAAATTTGGACACTAATAAGTCTGTTTAGAGCCCCTTGACCACTAAATCCATCTCTGATTCTGATCTACATTAGGTATATATATAGTGTCATGTTTAGCTCTCAACTAAATTGAATTTGATAGCCCTGAGCTAAGAAATACATTTCTTTAGTTTTGAGCAGAAAATTCTTGTCTGGGCCTAATCCAAAATATTACAAATTCTGAAAGGCATCAATACAGTTGATCCATTAGAATTCTTTCAGATAAACATAAAATCACATACTCAATGACATTGTCAGAAGTAAATAAAAAAAATACATTTAAGACAGAAGCCAGGAAGCACATTTTTATTTACATAAACAGTGATGGGAATCTAGAAAAAATGTACTGAGTTGCGCAGCCGTAGTGAAAATGTTAATTTTTAAAAAGTATCTGGATGAGATTTTGAAACAAATTGGCTATTAGCTAAATAAATTAACTTGATGGACTGATTGGTCACAATGGTCCATTCTGGATAAACTCACTTCTGTCTTGCTCTATTTGCATAATACACAGTTTGAAGTTAGATTTTGGCCCCAGCTGTACAACTTGCATCAGATAGACACATACCTTCTTAACTAGCCATCAATAATGTTGCAGATACATTCATGGAAGTCAGAGTAACTTATCCTTTCTGTTAAACAAATGATCTGTTAAACAGGCCCGATTAAAAACTTTAATGTTCTGTTTAAGCTTGAAAGTTTTGTCCCAAAACCTTGTCTCTCTTGTTCTGGTTAAATTTCATTCAGGTTTCATATTCTTTTAAAGACCCTAATATAAGTTGTTTATCCTAAGCTAACTTGAAATTCACTGACAGGTTTTTTCTTTCAACTCCAGTTGCAGTGAGACAGCTTTTGTAAGTATTGTGTGCTGTTGACTAATAATCCTCCTAAATCACCTGAAGAACCTAAAGCGATCCCTCCACCATCAAAGCACCCACAACTGACATAATCATACCACACAATTGCATATAATCTTTTATTCTCCAAATGACTCTCTTGTACAATGCTGTCATTCCTCTTTTGTATACTTTAAGTTCATTTTTACTTTTAGTACAGTGTTCCAAGTTTTTTCCCTTGTAAATTATACCAGTAACGCCGTACTGCATGATAACGTGCAGTGAATACGCTTGACTTGAGCATTCCTAGTTTTCATCCTCTCTCTCTGTCTCTGTTTAGCATTCGTTTGCTCAGAGGTTGATGCGCTTGCTGCTTCCTGAGCAGCTCTTCTTTTCTCTACCCTAGCGGCCCGCTGCTTCTCTTCTTTCGTCGGCATCTTTTCGCGTTATAACTGCTTAATTTAGTTTTTGTGTTGCAATTACTTAGTACGTTTTCTTTAATTTTTCACTTAAGCTAACACTTAAGTCTTCAATCTGTCTCAAGAATGATTAGCGAAGGTGGTAGGGAATGAGAACGGCACCCATATGCATGCGCCGCACGGCCACCCTGCTGCACACTGCCTAGAGTTGATTCTACAATAAAATAAAATAAAAATAAAAAGAATAATAAAAATCATCACCCCGAAAGTGGATAGTAGACGTCACTTAGTATATGTGTACCAATTTTCAGGTCAATAGTTCAAACAGTTTGTGAGCTACAGGTGATTTAAAATCCTGGACAGACAAACGAACAGCCACGGTAGCATATTATATATAAAGATTAAAATATCTTGTACTATGACCTTCATTTCCAATGCATTCCAAAAAATGGCATGCTGGATCATTTGGAGACATGAAATTAAGCATGTACGATACTCTGTAAAAAGTCTTGTACTAAATAAAGGCTGAAAACTGTATTATTTGGAATTGTAAATACCTTTATGTACCTTTATGACTGGATGTTTACTGTTTTTGCAGCAATTTGGCTCCGGGATCAAAACCCATCTCCCCCCTGCATATCTGCAACTCAGGAGAAGATGTACTTATCGAGTATATAAAGAGTCAGTATTGTGGCACACTCAGGTCAGTGAAGTCTATGATGTTATAGAATATGCTTTTCTTCCAGCAGTGTAACACGGTTTGCATTCTGAGTTTTTACAAATTAAATATTGACCCACTCTTCTGTTTCCCAATGTATTTAGGCTAACTATAGAGTTCCAATGCATGTCAACATCCTCATTTTTGGTATTTATTTTACATCATCCTATCTGCCATGCATCTGAATAACATCTGCCCTATATACTGTAGATGTTTCAGCTCATGAATAAAACATGAGCTACAAATGTTACTGGCTTTTTACTGAATTTCACAAAACCATGAACTAATTAATGATGTTCTATAAAAGGTTTGAATAGCAACACTGTATGTCTGAATTGTCTGACAATATAACATATTTTGTTGGTTAGAATTGTCAACTTTTAATATGTATTTCACAATATAATGTTTTTGTGTAAAGCAGGGAAAGTAAACTCCTTACTTTTTTTTCTTGTTTTAGTGCTGTGAATCTGATTCAGAGTCCTTGTAAGCTGACAGCTCCATTTCCACAGATATTCAGTCCATCAGTTAACAAGGATGGATTTTTGCAGATAAACCCAAGACCATTTGGTTCAAGTGAGTGGGAACCTGTTCACAACTTTGCATTTAACTGAAGGAAATTTCAGGAAAGCAATCCTATATTGAAGATGTTCTGAAAAACTCTGCATTGTTACACTTTTTTATGTGTTATTTAATTTTATTTTCATTTCAAACCACATTTCTTGGTGAGCACTGCAGTGACAACAGGCCAAACAGGTCCCTTCTACACTTCCCTGTCCCCAGCTGTAGATTTTATCTCTTCCTAGGTATTCTCAGGCATTCCCCAGCCAGCCGTGAGATAAATCCCTCCAGCATGTCCTGGGTCTGCCACAGGGTCCTCACCTGGCTTGTTTTGATCTGGAGGGACAGCAGTTCTACTCTTGAGATTTTCGTGAACTGCTGAGCTTCCCACTGTATCATAGCAAAGAAACCTCTTATTTGCTACTTGTAGATCGACCTGTAAGCAGAGTTTTGTCCTTAGACACAGCTTCCACTTTACCACCATATACAGGTGCAGCACATACAGAACAGCTGCTACCACTCCAGTCCACTTGTTGGTATCATGTTCCTTTCTGTCACTTATGAGGAAAATCCCAAGATACTTGACCTCCTCCACCAAGGGCATTTGCCACCCCTTTATCTGGAGAGAGCAGTTCATGGTTGTGGGGCTTGTGCACCTTATGGATGCTCAGAGTTAAGTCAACTGGTAGGGTCTACTTTGGCAAACAGGGCAGAACAGACCAAGAATGGTTCCCAGTGACCCTTATGAGGGTACATTAGAAAACCGTGTTCCCTGCTCAGGATATTGTTACTGAGATATTTCTCTGGAGCCAGGCCTTGGGGGTAGTATTTGCCATCTAATGCCTGGTGATCTTGCAACCCACAAAATCCAGCCAGGCTCAGCCTGAAACGGTGATGTGGAGCCATCTTGTCTGTTTACCGCCTGCAAGTTGACGGGGTAGGAGTTGGATGCAATGCCAGTTTAGCAAACTATGTCTTGTTTTCATGAATGCGAGAAAATTTCCCAACATCACTGTGTGATGTGATATATATAAAAAATTTTTTTTTTTCTTTTTTTCTATAGCTGTGGACAACATCCCAGTGTTAACATCTATGCAGACCTCTCCTCTGCTGCACCATACTTTACTACACCTATATTCTTCAGTAAAATCTTTGGACCTGAGGAGATTCAACAGCTTTTTGTCTACTGGCACTGAGTTGGAGAACCTTCATGAAGCCCTACAGGATTTAAGGACCATGGCTCAAAACTACAAAATGAATTTTGACCTTGATATATCCACTGAGGATGATTCAGACTGAGATGGACATAGGTGTATTAGCCACTAAACAAAACTGAGAAACTTTAAAATCGAATCCCAGGCATTTCCATTATTATTGTCCTTGATGCTGCAAATGTCTGAATAATACTGTGTAAAATGCACTTTCAATAAAGAGCTCTTCATTCTTTACATTAAATACAGTGTGTGAAGCACAGAAAATAGCTCAAGCGGTTACAAACATAGATATTGTAGAGATTATGTACACTTCAGGATGATGATCTACAATCTTATTCTGAGCTAAAGTGTTTTTTTTTTTCCTTATCACTCCAGGATCAACAGTAAAGGGTATAGTTTAGATGTATATAAGGTCAACACTGTATTGAAGCAAAGTGACTGTCACTTTTCAAAGCAAATGAAGGATATTGAAAATGGTTGTTGGCTATTTTATGTTTATCATCACCATCAGCCTATTTTACATTTGAACATAAAATCTTTATTCATTGAACTGTTGCAAATATTATTATTGGAGTAGTGTCTTATTTTGGGTATTCATTTACTTATGTAAATTTTATGTGTTGTTTGAGTGTGAGGTACATTTTCATATACAAGTCCGTTATTTCTGAAATATTTTACACATTGAACTACAGTTTATTGTAGTCCTAAAATCTTTACTGTGTGTGTTAATAAGATAAAAAATATAATAATGCAGTCCAGTCATTTCTATTCTGTTAAGAAGGTAACAATCATACAATTTGTAAGAACTTTCACCTTGAAATTCTGAGAAGTTATCAATACCTAAAAAGGTTGTCTTATATTTGAGTAATGTTAGTGTTGATTTACTCTGTTTTCTATTACATAAAAATTAAAGTTGTTTTAGCTTGGCAAATTTTAGGAACAAAATAGGCTGTTGATAAAATTAAATATATCATTAATAAATCAATGTAACATTCCTAAATGATAACCAGAAATAAACAATGCTTTTAGTCCAAATGTCTAATCCAGGAGGAGGTCTTAAAAAATAAAATATCCATCCATCTGACTAGACTTCTCCAATTGGGATTTCAGCATGAATTCTTATGGCCAGGTGCCTTTCCTGAAGAGCACTAATTTATTTTTTCACTGAGCAATATTTAAGTCAGTTTTTGTTTTTACATTTAGAAAATGTCATTTCTTATTTAGATGAAATACACGCAACATGTGTACTTTTTATATTTATATTAACATTATAAAATAATTAACCTGAAGAGTTATAATTGCTCAGGCATACTAAACAAGATCTATATATCCTTTGCTGCAAAAGTAAGGACATTCCAGGTTGCTTCCTGTTTGCCACACACTAACCTGAGTACACCTTATGTCTTATTTGACTGATGCCTTTATCTAAGGTGACTTACAACATTTGAGAGGTGCAATTGGTCAGATTTCTTTTGTTTTTACCCATTTGGAGCACAGGCAGCTGAAGTAACCTGCTTATGGTCACACAGTGTCAGTAGCAGGATTTGAGCCCACGACCTCAGGGTGTGAAGTCCAAAGCCTTAAATATTGTACAGCTATACAGACAGGCAGTGTGGTACATTCATCTGATATATAAATTCTCATGGTACTTAATGGCTTAGAAATCAACAGAAATTATTAATAAAAATCAAAGTCTTCATACAGATTGAATGTTTTTCATATTTTGTTCTTGCTAGCATAATGAGTTCACAACCATGTACCAAATCAATTGAAAAACATTTGTTTACTATGTCAGCTGTTATCAGTTTAAAGATGTATGGTCTGTATGCTTTGATTTGGTCCACTTATAGAAATTAATTGAATGAATTTGATGTGTACTTGAATATGAATGGTTTTGTACAATAATTTATGTAAGTTGTTAGTAATTAAAGACTTAGGAGGGTGATTTACTTTGGAAGCACCTGAATTTCTGTATTAACTACACATAATTATGTCACATTAATGGATAAACACTGTCTGCTTAAACGGATAGCACAAAAATAATTGTACTTACAAATAGCTAGTTTTAGTGTGGTGTTTCTATCAATAAGATGAGATTTGAGATGCCCTGTCCCTTAAAAGAGGCATCCATTATTGAATTACTGACAGAATCTGGTCTGCAAAGATCATGTCTTGTGACCCATGGCCAAGTCAGAAATATCCATGGTCCATAGAAGAATTAACATTCTTAAAGCAGGAAAGGACAACAAAAACATTTATAAAGGCCTAGGTGTTCACCAGTTGACAGTAAGACATAATATTCTAGGAGTGGAGGAAATTCAGTCCTGCTGTTAATGAATATCAGCAGCATGGAATGTTGCAGTAGGTGAAAAAGAACCATAGTGTAATCAGTTGAAATATGTTGAACTTACTTAAAGTCTCTTCTCATATGTTGCTGTAGTAACAGTGAATGAGAATGTTTTCTAAGTGAAAACCAAAAAATGCTACATGTCCTTAAAGTTGGCAAAAGACATCCAGGATGTTCCACAATGCTTCTGCAACCATATTCTGTGGACACAACATTTTAACTCATTGGTATAAACAGAAAACCACTGTGTTTGGGGTAAAAACGCAGTGTGTAACGGCACCAAAGCCTCTGCCAAGGTCTTTTACAAAGGGAATGATGATGCTTTGGTGAAAAAGGCTACTGCATGCATTCATGTCTCCGCTACCAGTTTTTCTCAATCTTAACACTGAAAGCAATCTTTCTACTTTATTTCCACAAAAAAGCAAAACTGATTTCTCCATTGCACAGACCTCATGCTTTTACTTTTACCACTCCAAGAGCATCGTCCTTGCAGGAATCAGATTATGAGTCTTTTGATTTGGATGATGTGGAAATACTATGCAATTTAATCCTGAAAACCACCTCATTGCTGAATATTTCATTTGCTGAAGCCTTCATAGAAATTAAAGACAAAATAGCAACTCTTAAAGTGGAGCAGATTAACATGGGAACTGCAGTGGTGGCAGCCTTGAAAGACTCCTCTGCACACCCTGATGAGTGTTAAACAAACAGTGACTTTTAAAACCATTCCAGAAGGGACAATATCTGTATTGCAGCTTAACAGGAGAGTGTGGAAGGAGATAATCACAGAGACTTCATTGTAAAAGACCTCCTCCAATGGATTTCAGAACTAGCTTCTACCCGAATTGAGATCATGAGAACCCACTGGATTTACAGCTCCAAAATGTAATTTTGTTCGAAGCCCCATGTAATCATTGTGAAGCTTCTAAGATACACCAATAGAGTCTCAATTTTAAGAGTTTTTCCAAATTCGGCTAGGGTGTTCTATAATGGACACTTTTCCCAAATTTCACACCAGACACCATTTAAAGAAGAACAGATGTTATTCTACCTATTCAGAAGGCAAAGCATTTCGGGTTAAAGCTTTTTCTCACGTTTTTAACTTTTCTGAAGTTTTCAGCAAAGTCTGCTCACTGTATTTTTGAGTTGTGGTAGGACTCTAGCATTGGTTATGAGGGGTGGTGGTCACAATTACCCTCATACCACTTTAGTTTTTCCTGCTGTATTGTTTCAGTCTTATGTACTTATATTGCTTTCCTTTCACCTAAATGTTATTGATCCTACAGGATTGAATTAAAGATTGTGTCTTGGAACAGACATTGTCTCATTCCAACTCATCCCAGAGCATGTTTTTCAGGCATTTAACAATGAAAACAATGATAGTGCACTGGAAACAGGTAAGCAATTTTCCAAAATTAGAAATGGGGAAATGCACAAACAAGCACTATTGCATATTCGCATCCTCATCTCCTTCCGATAACACAGATGCTATGGCCATTTTGATTATTCATAAACTCAATTTTAAAATACTTGATGCTAGCAAAGACAAACTAGTCAGGTTTGCTTTTGTTTTCTGGTGAATTTAGGCTGCTTCTTTTAACTCTTAACTTTTTTTTTTGCTCTTCTTTAGTAGGGATGCAAATAAAAAAAAATTTTAAATGTTGGACCGATGTGATGAAGCAGCAGTTAGGTTATACTCAATAAGCAAGCAAGCCAAAAAATGACGAGTACTTGAATAAGCCTGAAATACTGGCATGTGTGCTATGGATGTTCACACTAAGGAAAGAAGTGCCAGAACTTTGTTGGATTTAGAGCACAATTTTTAGAGTGCAATCGACAATGTTTAGTACCATGTACCTATATAACAGCTGCTGATGTTGGTGGGCTGTTGCTTTAACCATTAGAAACATTGATGGTGGGACTTGCAGCTATGCTGCTTACAGTTCAATTCTGTAGTTTTTGTAAAAGAATGTGACTTTTTAACAGGTTGCGATTAAAACTGGTTTGTGGTTTCAGTTTACTTTCTCCTTGTTCCTACTGTAGCAGCAACACTCTGGTGGCTTTATGACTGTAAAAGTTCAGCAGCCCATGAGTGCTTTTTATTGCTATTTCAGTACTTTAATTTTCTTTTGTAGAAAAACTCTTTCATTTTATTGTCCCCTTTCATATTTTAGTGACTTAATGTGACCACCTTTCAATGGCGCACAGGTCTGTCCATCCATTAGAATCCCTCAGCAAACGAAAGAGCATTATTTGCAAATGTAGTCCTTTACACGTGTCACTTCTTTGTGTTTGCTTTATGGAAAGTGAGTGCAACTTTGTGTTATCTAAGAACTGTCATACTCCGCATTTCATAAAAAGGTAATTTCTAGCTGAATAAAGTTAACCCCATCAACCATTCAAATTCCTTTTCACTTTATTCTCCTTTTCACACTTTAAATTGAAATAGTTAAAAATCATAAATAGGCATAATCATCTGTTTGTGGCAAGCTGCTTTATACGCCACTTTGTATTTCATATAGCGGGAGAGAAAAAGAGTGCTCAGCAAGCAGGTAAGATCAGGAAAAAGAGAAAGTCATCATAATACTAAACAGGAGAGTACATGCTACACATCTGAAACCCCAGCTCACAACATTAAAGTAGAACCTACCTACATTAGCATAAAACATGGAATAACTAACATACAGGTCCTTCTCAGAAAATTAGCATATTGTGATAAAGTTCATTATTTTCTGTAATGTACTGATAAACATTAGACTTTCATATATTTTAGATTCATTACACACAACTGAAGTAGTTCAAGCCTTTTATTGTTTTAATATTGATGATTTTGGCATACAGCTCATGAAAACCTAAAATTCCTATCTCAAAAAATTAGCATATTTCATCCGACCAATAAAAACTGATAGCTAGCTGCATTGACCCTGCCCTTGATAAAACACAGTGGACCAACACCAGTAGCTGACATGGCACCCAGACCATCACTGACTGTGGGTACTTGACACTGGACTTCAGGCATTTTGGCATTTCCCTCTCCCCAGTCGTCCTCCAGACTCTGGCACCTTGATTTCCGAATGACATGCAAAATGTGCTTTCATCCGATAAAAGTACTTTGGACCACTGAGCAACAGTCCAGTGCTGCTTCTCTGTAGCCCAGGTCAGGCGCTTCTGCCGCTGTTTCTGGTTCAAAAGTGGCTTGACCTGGGGAATGCGGCACCTGTAGCCCATTTCCTGCACTCGCCTGTACACGGTGGCTCTGGATGTTTCTACTCCAGACTCAGTTCACTGCTTCCGCAGGTCCCCCAAGGTCTGGAATCGGTCCTTCTCCACAATCTTCCTCAGGGTCCGGTCACCTCTTCTCGTTGTGCAGCGTTTTCTGCCACACTTTTTCCTTCCCACAGACTTCCCACTGACGTGCCTTGATACAACACTCTGGGAACAGCCTATTCGTTCAGAAATTTCTTTCTGTGTCTTACCCTCTTGCTTGAGGGTGTCAATGATGGCCTTCTGGACAGCAGTCAGGTCGGCAGTCTTACCCATGATTGCGGTTTTGAGTAATGAACCAGGCTGGGAGTTTTTAAAAGCCTCAGGAATCTTTTGCAGGTGTTTAGAGTTAATTAGTTGATTCAGATGATCAGGTTAATAGCTCGTTTAGAGAACCTTTTCATGATATGCTAATTTTTTGAGATAGGAATTTTGGGTTTTCATGAGCTGTATGCCAAAATCATCAATATTAAAACAATAAAAGGCTTGAACTACTTCAGTTGTGTGTAATGAATCTAAAATATATGAAAGTCTAATGTTTATCAGTACATTACAGAAAATAATGAACTTTATCACAATATGCTAATTTTTTGAGAAGGACCTGTACATTTTGACAGCGAGTTAACGTGCTGCTGCAGTCCCAGGGCTTTTGCAGGGATGGCGAGTTTGGCCACAGTTTACACCCTCTTCATTTTTCCATTATGCTATAGTACATCAAACAATAAGACATTTCACAAACTAGCCTCTCTTCTATTTTTGCAGTCCAAGGCACTCTTAGAGCTGGTTTGTACTTAATGCTCAGAATGTGTATGCACACGCATCATAGCTTCCATGTGTTCCCAGTGTTCTCTATGGGTGGTGTGTGTGTGCAAGTTGTGGTACGTGACATCAGCATTGTTGTTTACCATCAACATGTGACGGCAACAGGATCAGTCTACATGCTTCGATGTTAGATAAATGGTTCAAAGTGGTGTAGCAAATCATAAAACTTAAATGCTGAAATGCAAATGTCTTCATGGTGCTTTTCTTCATCCATCACTAAGCATAGGCAATAGAAGTGTCGCATATTCTCCATCGTAATGATACAATATATTTAAAGGTATCACATACTGTCTTGACATTCTGTGTCGCTGTTGCCGTCTTTTTTTTTGGACTTCCATAACAGTATCAGAATGCAAATAATCTTTATTTTTAACATTTTTCTTTCCTTAACTTACAACACATCAGCAGCGTCCTCAAGTGTGCGTGTAGAGTTAAGTATTGCATTGTAATTACACAATTTTGTGACGACTCTTCAGAACAGTTTCACATTTCTAAATTATTGTTAGTTTGTTCCTTTTTCTGACACCCAATAATGTACTGCTTGCCAAAGCTGGTGCTGTTCAAATGCTTTTCATGAACAGCAAGTTCAGCTGCAATCGTTTTTAAATTCTGCCATGATATGTAATTCATGATAAATCAAACAGCCGAGCTGTGCTTTTGCTTGTAACATGCACTTCCTCTATTTGTTATAATGCATGCAATGCAGGTACATTTCTAACTAGGCATTCATTGCCTGTCTTCTCATATATAAACATAGCCTGTCAGTGTTTGATTTTGTCAGGGTGTAACACAGGACATACCAGACAGCATGACTGAAAGTCACAGCCCGGGAGTGTGCCATGACTCCCTCCAACTCTCTGTCTTATCTGAATAAAGTCTGCAGCTGAAAATTTGCTGGAAAGGTTGTGTAACGTGACAATCCTTTAGTCCTATCTTACAAAAGCTGAATTTTATTGGTCTCTGGAACTTTATTTCTAATTCCTCCTGATGCACTTTGCAGCTCCATTGCTAGGCTATACAGCATGTACTGTATTTTCTTTTCCTCACTACTAAATTTTCTATTTTTTTTTTATTGTTATATGGACATCTTGTTTAGGGTAGAAGCTGCTGTGTAATGTTGCCGAAGACGTCAAGAAATTCCTCCGTACACCTGGCAATTCTTGCTTTCTGCAAGTAAGTCAGAGCTAATACACTGTACGAAATAAGTGACCTTACTGATCTGCAGTATTGTCAGTTGCATTGACTCCTCTGTTCTTTCCTTTTTTTACCCTTACTTCTACTGCTTATGCTGTCTCCTATTCCAAGGTAGTGAGTGAGTCTGTTTTTTGTTTTTTTTTTGTTTTGTTTTGCTGGTGTTCGATTCAACAGACTTTATCTCCATGTCTGAGCCGTTAATTGCAGTTAATTATACTTACAGTCTGTTCCGTAGCAATAGTTGAGTGCACAAAAGTGCTCTGCTCCACCACTTAGATTACAAAAACAAAGAAACTATTGTTATTAATGGTCTTTACAAACTAAATACTAACTCTTTAAATATTCATTAGTAGAGGAACAAGATGAAACACAGTTTAAAAAAATCACATCACCGTACTTTGCCTTTTCCCAACATGTGCAATACAAGTGTCTTTCTTTTTCAAGCTTCATTTTTGCCATACAGTTAGAGCTAATTTAAAATATTCAGTTAAATAAAACCAACAACCATGTGACCAGGCACGCAACAATGATGGAAACCTTTTTCATAACTAATTTGAATCTTTAGTAAACTGTACAAAATTATTATGCTCAACTGAGCAGGGTTCAAAACCTTCAGTCAAATAAAGCATGTTCATCATTTTTGGACTTATATGTTTTTTATAACACAAAGACCAGAACTACACATAATCATCCACATCAGGCCTCTCTAGTGCATTGTATATCATAAGAATAACTTCTCTTAACTTCTACTTCACTCAGCATGTCATGCAGTGTAAACTAGCATTCTGTCCTGTTTCTTCATTTCTTCTGTACATTGTCTGAATGTAGACAGTCATGAATCCACTGACACTCCCAGGACCGTCTCCTAAGGTGTGCTTTGAAGTTTCAGAGTACTCCCCACCACGTGTGTTACCTCTTATGTAGAACAGCTTAATTTACATTTATTTTCAAAAGACATATTTTTTCAACAAGATCTTCTTTCGGCTGCTGCCATTAAGGGTTGCCACAGCGAATCATCTTTTTTTCCATATCTTCCTGTCCTCTGCATCTTGCTCTGTTACACCCATCACCTGCATGCCCTCTCTCACCACATCCATAAACCTTCTCTTAGGCCTTCCTCTTTACCACTTACCCCTGGCAGCTCTATTCTTAGCATCCTTTTCCCAATATACCTAGCATCTCTCCTCTGCACATGCCCAAACCAATGCAAACCCACCTCTCTGACTTTGCCTCCAAACCGTCCAACCAAATCTTAGCAACTTTAACTCTGCCACCTCCAGCTCTGTCTTCTGTTTTTTGGACAGAGCCATCGTCTCCAACTCATATAACATAGCTGGTCTCACTACCGTCCTGTATACCTTCCCTTTCACTCTTGCTGATACCTGTCTGTCACAAATCACTCCTGACACTCTTCTCCACCCATTCCATCCTGCCTGAACTCTTTTTTTTCACCTCTTCCACAATCCCTGTTACTCTATACTGTTGATCTAAAGTATTTAAACTCATTCACCTTCTCAAACTCTTCTCCCTGCATCCTCACCATTCCACTGAACTCGCTCTCATTTAAATGTATTCTGTCTCGTTCCTACTGACCTTTATTCCTCCTGTCTAATCTCGTCTGTCAACCTGTCCATCACCATTGCAAATAACAAAAGGCCCAGAGCCGATGCCTGATGTAAGCCCACCTCCGCGTTGAATGCATCTGTCACTCCTACCGCAGACTTGATCACTGTCACACTTCCCTCATACATATCCTTTACAACTCTTACATACTTTTCTGCAACTTCCGACTTCCTCATACAGTATCACAACTCATCTCAAGGCACCCTGTCATATGCTTTCTCCAGGTCCACAAAAATGCAATGCAACTCCTTCTGGCCTTCTCTACACTTCTCCATCAAAACCCTCAGAGCAAACATCGTGTCTGTGGTGCTCTTTCCTGGCATGAAACCATACTGCTGCACACTAATCATCATCTCCTGTCTTAACCTAACTTACACTACTCTTTCCCATACCTTCATGCTGTGGCTCATCAATTTTATCCCCCTGTAGTTACTACAGCTCTGCACATCCCCCTTATTCTTAAAAATCGGTACCAGTACACTTCTTCTCCACTCCTCAGGCATCCTCTCACTTTCCAAGATTCCAATAAACAATCTGGTTAAAACTTCACTGACATCTCTCCTAAACACCTCCATACATCCACTGGAATGTCACCTGGCCCAGCAGCCTTTCCATTCTTCATCCTTCTCATAGCTGTCCTTTTTTCCCATCCATTGCACACCCAGCTTGCAGGGCATATGCACTAACAACATATCACACCTCCAGTTTCCAGCTTCATAATCATCACTCTGTGTGACACTTTTTTTCACATACTTGACATAGTGCTCCTTCAGAATAACCCAAACCTCATTTCTCCTCCCATCCACACCATGATGGAACAATTTGAATCCACCTGGCCTTAATCCCCTTCCATTTAGTCTCTTGCATGCACAATATATCGACCTTCCTTCTTTCCATCATATCTGCTAACTCTCTCCCCTTACCAGTCATACTGCCAAGATTCAAAGTTCCTACTCTCAGTTCCACTGTCTTTACCTTCCTCTTCTCCACCTGCCTCCGGACACATCTCCCCCCTCTTCTTCTGCTTCTTCAGCCAACAGTAGCCCAATTTCCGCAAGCAGCCTGTTGACTAACAGTACTGTTGGTAGTCGTTGTTAACCCAGGCCTCAACCAATCCTGTGTGGAAATCTGTATTGTCCGGATATTGAGCTGTCAAAATTTTACACTGGATGCCCTTCCTGACGTAACCCTCCCCATTTATCCGGGCTTGGGACCGGCATGAAGAAACACACTGGTTTGTGCATCCCCTGTTGCTGGGTTATATTTTTTGACAAGATCGTTTTTGTAAATTAAAATGAGCTGCTCAGTGCTAATTCTTGATGGACACTGCTTTATTTGGATGAGTTACTGAAAAAAAAAATTATTCGCTATCCAAACAACCTTAATGGAGTGAATGATATCCTCTGCCTTGCTCGTGTAATAATGAACACCTTCTTGCTAGCCCAGTGCTGAAATATTCCCTTTAGTGTATTGTAATACTACAGCCAGACTAAAGTTCCACCAATTATAATGGTGTGGTGTTTCCTAATAGCCATCACCTCGAGTGCTAGGCCTACTGCCTGGGTAACACTTAACGAAAATGGTACATAGGCTGATGTTTCAACACTTCAACCCCAAAAAACATGTCTGCCGCTTAAGGAACCATGCCTCACACACTTTGAATAAGGTCAGGCGGACAGCTTATAAGAACATAAGTGGACATTTTAGCCAATGTAGGTTCCATTATGACTAGGGAAAAACTATCAGTACTTCACATATTCGGTTTTTAGTTGGTTTTTTTTTTTTTTTTTTTTTACTTTTTTCTTTCATTTTCACACCTTTTTTCAGATTCATTATTTGACCAAGTGTGACAGGGACTTCAGTAGCTTGTAGACAGAAGCCAAAGGTAATGCAGATTTATCATAATAAAAAAAAAACTATTACTAGAAAACAGGCATCTCAATACTTGAGAATGCAACATATTTCAGTTTCTAAAATTAAGTTTCAGGATATTTTAGTTTTTATTTTCTAAAACATATTAAAAATTCATACTAGAACAAGACTTATATTGTTTATAATATAGCAATATTTGAAAAGTTTATGCAAGGAGCTAGATAGTAAAAATGTTTGTTACAAAAAAAAAAATCAAAATATTTTCAACACTGTGAAATTCTTGATGATGTGGAATTACACCTCACACCTCAGAAGGAGACTAAGAAACAAGATAGTAAAAGGTATCTGTCAGTGAGACTTACCATCTCTAATACTTAAAGTGAATCATGTATCAGGAAACTTAACAACCTTGAACATACTTAAACGTTCTCCTCTTGAACCCCATAACCCCCTCACCAGTACAGTGAGTTCAGCCACAGCCTGTGATCCTTTTATCTTTCCTTTTTTCCATTGTATTTAAGTATATATATCCACAACAGGCACATAAGCTTCTCTTCTGTTTGCAAAGTTTATGCATACATGAAAAGAGGTGGATTTTGGAGAATTGCTGAGAAAATTACAATTGCTCTCAAGGGCACCATTTTGCATACTTGTTCATACTTTAGAAGCCCAAGTTCAATTCCTGTACCCTTAAGTTAATTTATGACTGTAAGTCAGAGCAGTGTAAATCTGTGTGCCATTTGATAGATAAACATTCACCCCATCTGAGGCCGGTTTGTACCTTGGGTTTCGTTTTATAAGCTAAAACTTCCTTTCCATAATAACCCTGTAATGGGAAAATGAGGTTCCGAAAATGGATGGATTGTAATTTTTAGCACACATCACTTATTTTATGCACCTATCCAAAGTTGAGGAATTGTAGTATCTACAACACTCCCACAAGGTCTATAGCCAGACACCTTAACAGTGTATGTTGTCAATACATTTTATTTGAAGGAAATAACATACAATTAAGTTGAATTTGTTCATCAAAGAAAAAAAGTTACACACAATCAAGTTGAACTTAACACAAAAGTGAATTCATCCCCCACCTGAGGGAAAAAAGAGGAGAACCAACAGCATGGGCAAAAATTTAAAAACAACAAAGAAGCAAAAATGGCCATTTCCCAAATATAAATGCTTATTCTTAAATGTTATTTATTTGATCTTGCGATATTTTAAAAAAGTTTTGAACAGATCCTCTAAGTGGGAATTTATTTGTTATAAATTTCATATAGTAGAACATCATTTAATACCTGACTTATAAAAGGTAGATTGGGATTTTTCCAGTTGAGCAAGTTAAGTCCAAGTGCTAGTAGTGTGGTAAAGGCAATTACGATCAATTTGTCTTTCACCACTTTAAGCCCATCTGGAAGAACGACAAACACAGCTGTTAATGGATTTGGAGTGATTTTTATATCAAGGCTGTTTGATAAATGTTCAAAGATTTTTGTCCATTATAATGTTAATCTGGTTCACTTTCAAAACATTTGCCTCAGAGACGCTGGAGCTTGATGGCAAGGCTCACAGGTTGGCTCTTGTCCTGAATATATTTTGGACAATTTTAAACAAAATAAATGTGATCAATGAAAGATTTTAAGTTGAATGATTGACTGCTTTGTGCATATTGAGCTAGAGTGTATTCCATGCTTGGCTGCCTTCCATTTCTTTTCTGAGATATTAAATGAAAGATCCTTTCTGCACCATACCCTGGGATCTATGAAAGGAAGAAACTTTACGATTTATATATATATATTATTGATGAGATGCTGTCTTCAAGACTGGTCAATGCTTCTGGATTAGAAATGGGTGGGAGGTGAGAAAAATTGGTCAGGATCCTTTTAGTAAAATTTCTGATTTGAAAATAGTGGGAAAAATTGCGTTGCTGGGAACTTAAATTTGAAGCATAATTGTTTATAAAATGCAAAAATATGATCTGTATAAAGTTCTATAAGTGTTATAAATTTGTTATAATGTTCTACCCATCCATCCATCTACTAAAACCTTAGTTGAAGTTTTGGGTCTTGTTGTGCCTCTTTATAAACATTATTTGTTTATTTAGTTAGTTTTATTTCCCAAAGCGTGTTGTGGAATATATTTGATATGGCTGAAAAATGTTAGGATGAGGTACAAGATAAGCTATAAGGGGTAGTTGAAGCACCAGTTTCATGGATGAAATGTTGACAGACTTGTGGAAGTATAACCACCACTCTGTATGGGCTGTTAGCAGTTTTTTTCCCAGTCCAATTTCTTAACTAGAAGCCCTTTGTTGCCTTTGAACCAATTATTACTCAAGCAACATTTTCAACTTCATTTCTGCTAACTCACTTAAGATTCCCCACTCCTAATTGCTCTTTTTTATCTTAAACAGTTGCGTTCTTTTGTTTTTTTTATTTTCTTAACCAGCTGCCAGTTAACAATGAAATGCAAAGGATAAAGTAGTCAGTAACTCACCATCAAGCCTGGTCAGATTTACACCACTGTGTGCGTTCATCATGAAGCATTCGATTCAAAAAATTATTTGAAAAGAAATGATGAAGGGGAAAAATGGATGACTCAGAATTGCTGACCCTCTCATAAGAATATATATGAATATATACTGGTATCCATATATAAGAATGATCTGATGATATATCTGATAATAAGAATAATGTGTTCTGATAATATGGCCATTGTATTTTAAGCAAAACGGATGCAACTAATTACTTTTATGTGACTCGCGAGTCGTCATGTCTTGAACTTTGCCATGATGGACCTCAGCGACCTAAGTAATGGAGGCAGTAAATTTGTAAAATGGATGGATAATTATGTATTTATGTAAGTTTTAATTGTATTAATATGATAGGATTATTAGTGGTATCCTTTATTTGTTACCTTCTTTTACATATTCATTATTGTTATGTTTGCATGATGTACATTTTATGACAGAGTGCGCTTGTTTGCTGTAAAGTGTTTGGGGTTAGAGGTAGAGTTTTGGCAGGAATGGGGATTCCAGAATAAAAGCCTCTCTGCGACAAATTGCACCTGTCTATCCTCTTATTATTTACAACAATTATATTGTAATGTTGTGACTTGTCGAATACAGTATTTGTTTTGTTATACTGTGTGTGAAATGACGCGTTAAGTAACATTCAGCAGCCTACATCTTACATCTTAAGATGTACATCTTTCCAGCAGATGGCACACTTTCACCGTGGATGAGTTTAAACAGGAACCCTGTGGCGGCTAGTCCGGCCGGGTGGTTCTTGAAGGCAGCAGTCCTGGGTTAGACGACGAGCTATGGTAAAAAAAAAAAATTAAAACGCACCTCATATTTGTTAAGCTCGTGGTTACTTCATGTAAACATTGTACTCATTTTCAATGCAGTGCCTTTTCGCTGTTTTCTATTACAAACCGAAAGAGGTGTCTGCGGGATCTTCTGTCCTTAGCTGCTCAATAAAATTAATAGGGAGATGCGGTATGGAAGAGGTCAGCCCCGTTGGGATTCTTCTTGCGGTCGGTGCTCAGATCTGTATGATTGCTGACCAAGTCTGCCAATCCATCTGGGTTCCTAATGACATACAGTACTAGGCCTACGTAAGGGGGTAGTCGCTGTGTTTGCCCTGCAAATGGACCGGCATCGATCCCTAGTTCAGTTTGGTTTCATTCTGGTCAACTGCGATTCCTAGCTTTAATCCAGATTCGTTATGTGGTGCACTCTTTACGTATATCCACTTTAATCCTGTGCCGCCATTGAGTATTTGGACCACTTATTGGCCCATCGTAATGAAAAGCTTGTGAAGTGTTTATGATTAAATAAGAACATTCGACAATAATTGCTGACGTATGCGTAAATCAGTATATAAGTAGCTCTGGAAATTTTTTTATAGCGTGATGATTTTTTTTAGTGAATGATGTGTTCAAGGCGTTTTATATACATTGATTGTATTAATACATGTATCAGAAACAGAAGATATCGACGTGTTGGACAGTGATGTCCATTTAAAACCTGACCTGACCGCTCCAGAATGAAGCTTTAGCCAGTTTATCGGACGTTAACTTACTGGGAGAATATGTGCTGGATGTAATTCACTTGGTTTCAAGCGCCGCACCGTCGTATCTATCTATCTATCTATCTATCATCTATCTATCAGCATAAACAGATCAGCGCAACAAAAAGCATAAGGTCCATGTTGGGTCCAGAATTACGACACGGATTTGTTGTATGGGCTCGGCCCACTTTGAAGACGGCTATGGTGATGAATCCCCTCGCTTCCCTAATTCGTCAGCCATTCTTGCTACTCATCTTGCACCAGCGCCTCACCACTGTCAGGTCTTCCCATCCTCCTCGTTACTCCAGGGCCCTCTTTAATACCGCGCAGTTTCGCCCCGCCCCGCATTTCGCCACACTGTGCCCTGCCGTGAGGTTACCAGCTGCTCCTCCCGTTCCCTTGGCGGACACCCCTTCACACCCCCCCCCCCCTTTCCCACCCACTAACTAAGTGGTAGTTCGCTGAGTGGGCTTCATAGCAAGAAGTCTCATTCTTGGCACGGCGGACCCACCTGCAGAAGCATTTCAAACAGGTAGAAGGCAGGAGCTGCTGCGCGCCGCCGGAGAGTTCATGATGAGGTAGGCGACGTCCCTTGGCTTCATTTTTGAGAGTTCTGGGCTTTAGTTGTGCTAACTTCCCCTGCCTGTCGAGCGGACTGTGTGCGCGATTCGGACCAAAGCCAAGCTGAGCAACACTTACTCGGTAGTACCCGGTAGTGCAGCATAATGGTCAATGCAACTCGAAACAAGTTTGGGCTCTTCAGCGTTTTTGAATGTTTCCTTTGCTGAGCTTACGGTACGGGGACTTGAAATGACTGTGTGGCGTTTATACAGAATGCCCGCGGACGTTTTGTTCTTCGTATTCCACTTGTGCTGATAGGCGAAACGTCTCGGCGCCCACGTTCCAGTGCCCAATTGAATGTCAAGCAAGCCTAAATGTGTCCACCGAGAGCGGGGTGCAGGCGTCCCGTCCAAGCTGACCTCGGCATAGACACCGCATTTAATCATGGTTGCATAGTAGTGTGTCCAACTGCCGCGCTAATTTATGAGTCGGGTGAGACTAGTGATTCAGGGACTGTAGACATGAAGGAGAAAAAATTAGCATGACTGTGGTTCATTTAACAGAGTGACTCCACAATGGCACATTTGTGGCATGCATTCAGTTCCCTGCAGGCAGCCGATTTTATTTCTCTTGCACACTGCAAGTGAAAAATTGGAGAAGAATCTGACATGCAACCTGTTGGAGACAGAGCTGTCTCTCATACCAGCTATCCAGTGTGAAGTTTGCTAAATTACTGATGAAACACTGAAACCATTTGTAGGTGTCAGCCTCTGCAGGTCCTATAGCAGCCGTAACACTCAATGCTGCTTAGTGTAAAGCCATTGTTAGTGTAATATATAATTATTACCTGTAGCTGTAACAGTGGTTAAAATAAAGAGCAGTAATTAGCAACAAGAACAGTTACTGTACATGTCGACCAGGAATTACTTCCTGTGAAGTCTATAGAAGTTGTGCACTCAGTAAAATAAAAATGAAGCTGGCATCCCATCCAGGGGAAAGTGTCTTGCCTTAAATTGATTGTTGTTGAGTGGCTCCTCACATCCTTGTGGGTTCACTAAACATTAACAGAATGACACTTGATCCTGCCTTCTCATGAGCCCGCAGCACGGCCTGCGGTTGTCTGTCATCTACTTCATACATATGGCAGGAGGTCCTCTGAGCACCTGTTAGACAGGCTTTGTGACATCTGTGTGACCATGCTCGATAGTGTCACAGGTTTTGAGCTGCTCTGTTGGGTTTTGCCTCAGTGCATTGTGTGGAAGGCAAAGCATTCACTACTGTCCAACATTAGAAATAGCAAATGACAACATCTGTGTCAAGTGACCATGACATTACCAGTATAGTTTGTTAATGTAAGAAGTAGCATAACTCTTTAGGGACTGGCAAATGACAGACAAAGACCCAAAAAACTTTGTCTATCTCCTGCCCCATTAGATAAGCAGACACCGACTTGGCTTCCAGGTAATGCTAGTAGTGACATTAATGGGCAGGTAGGCTGTCTGCCAATTTCCAGGCTGATAAGAATGGTCTAGAAGAGGCTGTTTCTGAGCGCTGGTTTGTCTAGTTCCATGTAACTCATTAAAAACAGGATGAGGCAGTATTTGAAAGGATTCCTGTCCGCATTCCACTTGTGCCCACAGAGTATTGTCAACTTAATGTTGTGACTAATGAGGCACACTTTGTCATTTTAGTTTAAGCATACACTCCATAATGTTTCTTCTTTCTGCTCCCTTTGGTATTTTCTGACCTTCCATTACATGTGTTGCTTAATGCCAGCCTGAACAGAAGGGTTTACAGCCTAGAAAGGCAGCATCTTGAATGGTTCCAGGTCCTTAATCACACACACACACAGGTATCACTGATGTCTGCTGGACCAGTAGACTTACAGCCTTTACAAGATGGATTACAACATTAACCGGCTCTCCTGCTGATCTTTCCCCTCCTTTAGTAAATTTACATTTTCTGTTTTCTTAAAAACCAGCCTAGTGACCTCTGTGCCAGTTTTCCTGAGGCCCTGACTTATAGTTTTGCTTTCCGGGTTTGTGTTTAAGGAATGCTTCAAACAGTTCCAGCTGGCATTGCATTGTTACTTTTCATAACCTGCGTCCCACCCTTCAAGACACTGGAGTGGGGCTAATGTGACATCCAGTATATAATGAGAAGGGTCACTTGGAGAGTGCTGGATTGCACCCATCCAACCATTATCCATCTTGCTTATTCCATTTTAGTCTCATGGGGAGGTACACGTGCTGATTTTGTTTAGTGACCTGTTTTCTAGGCCCACACATTTCATTCTATTGGTTCCGGGTCCTTAAAGTCAGACACACACCATTCCATATTCCAGGCAGTGTGTTGTACAGTAGTGGTTAAGGCTTTGTATTTCAAACCCTAAGCATGTGGGTTCAAACCCTGCTACTGACACTGTGAGACCATGTACAAGTCATTTCACCTGCCTGTGCTCCAATTGGAAAAACGAAAGAAATGGAACCAGTTGT
Organism: Polypterus bichir lapradei; assembly: GCA_026402145.1. Taxonomy (NCBI): domain Eukaryota; kingdom Metazoa; phylum Chordata; class Cladistia; order Polypteriformes; family Polypteridae; genus Polypterus; species Polypterus bichir. Next base: position 98,730,526 of record JANRMT010062813.1, read on the forward strand.
ATCTCAGATGTGGTACGTTGCCTTGGATAAAGGTGTCAGCCAAATACCAAGTAATAGTAATTATAGGGTTGAAGTGTATTAAGCTCAAGAAAAAGGGCCCAGCTCAGGATGAAAGGCCAACCCATTACAGAAAGCAGAAAAATTCTTATGGCCCCGTCTTTGGGATGCTGAAGTAAACTAGAATGTCCGGAGAACATGCAAACTCCACACTTGCAGTAATTGAAACTCAAATCCTTGGAGCTTATAGTCCATAGTTTGCTGTTTTAAACTTATTAAAAAATGCATTATGCTGAAAAGTACTGTTTGAAAATTTGCCAATACATGAGTACAATGAGTTGCATAAATTGTCAGGAACCATGTCTATTTATAAATACAGTCTGTGGGGTGGACAAAAAACAGTTGTGCCCAGAAGCAGAAGTCCAATTTGGATAAAAATTGGCATGCAGAACAGATTGTACACAAAGGAGATTTGAGTTCAAAGGCCAGAAAAAGGGCTGTGCATGGGAGAAGGCTGGAGTTGGGTAAGTGTCCCATGGTGGGCCATGCTGGTGTTGTTGCATGGAATTGTACTGATGCCAAATGAAGTCCAGCGATGCAACCAACCAAGGTTTTTACATGTGCTGTTAAAGGATGGACTGTGCTTGGTGTCAAGGAATGTTTCACTATGGTCTGGGAACTGCTATTTGCAACATGAGGATCATCAAAGAGGGTGTAATTGGCCTCAGTACCCCTGCAAGATGGAAAACATAAAGAAGCTTGTGCGGTGTGTTCAAAAATATGTTGAATGTTTTGTTGGCAGCATAGGGGTCCCAAACAAGTAGCAGAGGTAACGGTCACCATAAATGGTAGTGTCCCTGTAACCAGAGATGAAAACTAACTGGTGATTGACCATATTGGTCTGGAAGTCTCATTGCCTTTGAAGTACATACAGTATGTTGAGCTTCTAAATTCTGAAGCAAATGACAGAAGTGCAATGTGCTCTATGCTAGAAACCTTCTTGAAATGCAAAAAGGTTCTTGATGTTTTAAAGGAATATTCCACCCAAAAATCATATATTTTCTTAATATGTAAGTTACCCCATGTACTTTGTAGTGGTGGCTAAAAAAAAGTTTTTGACATAGTAGAAGTCCATAGTGACCTGTGCTGTGCAATGGCAAACAAGAAAGAAACAATACTCTCACATACTGGTGTTGCATAATCCACATGTCCATCATCCTGTTGCTTGCTCAAAACATGCAAAACTGACTCTTTTTTGCTAAAATATTATTAAATAGCTACATAAAGAATTATTTGCCTAGATATACTGTAAGCATTAAACCTGAACAGAACAAGAAATTGGACCCTTATGAAACTCCCCAAAATTGAAAATCCCTTCAGTTATCGCCATTACCCAGCTCTGTCAAGTTCTCACCTGATGCATAGCCATCTGATTATAACAGATGGTCAAAATTCATCATTTGTGTACCCACCCATAATGATCTGTCATGCCCAATGGACCACAGCTTGTGAGTCTAAGTGTTTTCATTCCACCTGTGGAATAACCAAATGACCAGCGCCCTACTGCATGTACTGCTGTAGGACATGGGCTCTACATGCATTTGCCATATTAAGCTTATAATGTCTTGAAAGGATAAGTGTTAGGTCATGAACTCACTTAAAATCTTAAGTGATTTCCTCATTCTGTGTGTTTAACATGTCTTTTTGTTTTAAAGTGAAATCATAATGGAGAATGCATTTTCACCTGCAAAGGAGATCTTGCACAATATGAACGTAGCAAAAACGGTAAGTAAAAAAAAATTACATAATATACAAGGGGGCCTGTTTGGCAGCATTCCTGCCTCAAAGATGAATTCACTGTATTTGTAAGAAGGAAAATGACGTGAAAATGCAGCAGAAAAAAATCACAGATCACTTTACAGAAACCTTTTATTTAATATAGCACCTTCTTAGGGTGAACGCTTTTAGAGCACCTTACAAGTGCAGGCTGTAGTACATTTGTCATACACCTAGAATACTGTCGCTTTGAATAACTGCTTCAGTGTCGCATAGGAAGCCAATGGAGGTGACTGAACTGACAACTCTGTGCTGTATAGTCCAGTGCCTTAGCTGCTGGGCCACACTGCATGCTTGCGAGCCACTGTTTTCAAGGTTTGATAAAAGTTAAATTGTCATGTTCCTTTCTCCATACTAGCCATTACATTTATAGATGTTAATCTGTTACTGACCACTCCACACAGTTTGCCTTGTAGTAATGCAAGTGGGACGTTGGTCATGAGAAAGATGGAGTATGTGTAGCAATTCATATGTGTTTGTTTTATTCTGCACTAGCAGAATACCCGCGCTTCGCAGCGGAGAAGTAGTGTGTTAAAGAAGTTATGAAAAAGAAAAGGAAACATTTTAAAAATAACGTAACATGACTGTCAATGTAATTGTTTTGTCACTGTTATGAGTGTTGCTGTCTTCAAGGATTTGATTATCATTGTTTCATTCAATCAGGTTCGTATTTGTAGGATGTGTTGTGTTCAAGTTACATTCCGTGTTTCTCAACCGTTGTAAAGATAACAGGTTTCATTCATCAAACTGCTCACTACCCAAATCGCTACTCGTGAATCTAAGATGTTTAACAGGGTATTCCCGGTATTAACTTGTGGATTTGCCTGCAAATACTGTATTTAGCGGCAGCGTGTCTATGAACTTGTGGAATCACCTGCGAGTATTTAGCGACAGCGTCTCTATGAAGTTGTGGATTGGCCTGCGAGTATTTAGCGGCAGCATGTCTATTAACTATGAGGGGCCAAACAGGCCATAAATCATATATTTCTGTGTGTAATCTATTGGTTTACATGTGAACACTATTGGTTTATGAATATTTACTATCGGTTTGCAGGCATGCTTAATTGGTTTGCGTGCGTACAATACTGGTTTCATTCATATGAACTATACTGGTTCATGTCTGTATATTATCGGTTTGTGCATGAACTATATCCGTGCATACCACTGGTTTGCATATGAACTATATTGATTTGCGTGTGTATATCACTGGTTCCAGTACGTTTCTTATTAGTTTGTGAGTGAACTGCATTGGTTTTCAGTTGAATGTCATCGGTTTGCGTATGAACTATATTGGCTTGCGTTCTGTGATGGTCTAACAATGGATTTGCGTATGCACTATATTGGTTTCATGCACGTCTTATACTGGTTTCATGTGGGTAACCTGTCGATTTTGCGCTTGAACTCTATTGGTTGTATGTGTGCACTATGTCCGTTTCATGTATGAAACATATTGGTTATGCGTGAGCACCCTATCGCAACTCTGTGTATGAACTATATCGGTTCTGCGTTTGAACTATATTGGTTGTTCACGTGATCTTCAGAGGAAATGGGCGGGGCAAGAAACAGGAACTCAAGGGCCGGTAGAGTCATGGAGTGTAAAGACAAGTGGCTAGTCTGTAATGAACACAAGGCTGAAGTTAGGTACGTATTCGGCCGTCTTCTTATTTGCTTCCAGGATCATGTTTGCTCGCATCCAGCCACAGTTTTTCACACAACTTTTGAAACCAGTTATTCATTCTGAAGGCAAAATATTCTACATTTACTAACGCATTTATCCAACATACAACATTTACATACTACTGGTTACATTCGTCCAGTGCCCCCCGCGCCACACAGACAGGTGAAGTGACTTGTTTATGGTCACATAGTGTCATTATCAGGACTTGAACCCACGAACTCAGTTTAAAAGTGAAGTCTTAAACACTACGCCACAATGCTTGCACATCTACAACGTGTATATTAATTGGCATAATATAAACTTGTCCAGGACAGATTCCATTGTTAAAGTTGAGTTTTACATTTTCAGCCCATTCAAGTTTTGGTTGAAAATCTGGAATATTTATTTTTTCAAATAATGGATCAGTTTGCGGATTAATGTACACACTGTAGAATATTTTGCCTTGCTGTTAATATAGAAGAAGAAGCTGGTGTGAATAAGTAGCTGACTGCAAGCTTATACTGGATGTAGCTAGAAGTGAATAAAAAGGCAGCTGAATGCGCACCTAACTTAAAAATAATTACCATCAAACTCCTTTCACAAACATACTGTGACGTGCAAAAGTATTCAATCCCCTTGAAAGTTGTCATAATTTTATGCAAGACAAAATATTTGTACACATATTTATTCATTCCGTATTTTTTCTTTTGCTGTAACAAAACATTTCCAAAGTCAAAATAGACTATTTTATGTAGACATTTAATTGAAGAAGAAAATCTCCAAAGTTAGCGTCTACATAAGTATTTAAACCTCTGTGCTTTGGAAGCTCCAGGTTTATACTAATGACAAATTAATCACAAAGGTGGCAGACATTTGACAGTCATATTAAACATAATGAGGTGCTACTTTCTCTCTGGATATAAAAAGCCCCCTTCGTAGGGGCCGTAGTCTTTGGTGGACAGTCTGAAAAAATGAAGAGAGAGGAGCATTCTGCTGATGTGAGAAGCAAAGTTATTGAAATGCACAAGGTAGCAGGAAATAATTATAAAAATATCAAGAGACTGAATGTCCCATTGCGCACTGCTGGATCCATCATCAGAAAGTGGAGGGTTCATCACAGCACCCAAACTCTTACTAGAGCAGGCCGTCCCTCAAGACTAAACATCAGAGTTCGACATCAACTGGAAAGAGAGGAGACTAGAAATCCAACCGTCACTCTCAGATGTTTGCAATGCTTTTTGGCTGAAACTGGAGTGAAGGTGCAGGGGTCCACAATTTGAAGAACTCTCCATTAAACAGGCCTCTACAGGAGGGTGGCAAGAAAGAAGCCATTCCTAAAGATGGTCCACATAAAAGCACATATGCTGTTTTTCCAGTTAAATGTGGGGAGAAGGGTTTATGATCAAATGAAACCAAAATAGAACTTTTTTCTCAGACTTCAAAGAGGTACAGAATGTGTGGTGTAAAACAAACACTGCCCATGCCACAAGAAACACCAGACCTACAGTGGAATATGGTGGTGGCAACATCTTGCTATGGGGATGTTTTTCATGTGCTGGGACTGAGAATCTTGTCAGAGTTGAAGGGACAATAGATGGGCCCAAATACCACACAATATTGCAGGAAAACTCGTTCCAGTCTGCTATGAATTTAAAGCTCGGGAGAAGATTCATCTTTCAAGGTGACAATGACCTTAAGCATTAGACCAAAGTGACACTGGGATGACTCAAAAACAGACAGGTGAATGTTTCGGAATGGCTAAGTCAAAGCCCTGATCTTAAACCCTGTTGAGAATCTGGGGCATTGTTTGAAAACTGCTGTTCAGAGATACCATCCCACCAACATAGAGGGTACCTAGAAATCATGCCAAGAAGAATAGGGAAGAATCACACCTGAGCAATGTGCAGAACTGGGGCATATTTATGTACCCCAAAAGAATGAAGGCTGTTACTGCAGCGAAAAGGTTCTTGACAAAGTATGAATATATTGGGCTTGAATGCTTAGGCAAACAATCACTTTGGAGTTTTTCTTTAGTTATTTGGAGTTTGATAATGTTTTGTTACAGCACAAGAGTTCACTTTAAAAATACCAAATGTATAAATATGTGGACAAATCTTTTGTCATGCAGAAAATTAGGATGACTTTTAAAGGGATTGAATACTTTTGCACGTCACTGTATTGTCTGTGAAAGGGCTTGGTGATAATTCTTTTTAGCAGTATTTTCCCTTAATTCTGAAATGATCATAGAGCTGAAGTTAGGTACGCATTCGGCTGGCATTTTATTCACTCCCAGCTACTTCCAGTATAAGCTTGCAGTCAGCTACTTATTCACACAGCTTTTGCAAAGCAGCTTCTTATTTTATTATAACAGCAAGGCAAAATATTCTACAGCGTGTACATCAATCGGCATCATTACAGACTGATCCATTATTTGAAAAAATAAATATTACACATTTTGGTCCTGCATGGGTCAAAATTGTTAAACTCTAATTTAACAAATGAATCTGTCCTGGACAAGTTTATATATGCCAATGTCACAAAACTATGAAAATTAAGGTGGCCCAACATCATTTAACACTTTACAGTGCCTATTAAATATCACAGTAAATCCCATTTATCTGATATTGTAGTGGGAATACATTGTCAGTTTCATCCTGATACTCGCAATGGGTAGAGCAAAACTCCGCTGCATCTTAAAAAAACACATCTGTCTTTTTACAAAACTGTGAATAGTAAGGTGGCCCAATATGATGTAACTGACCCATGCAGGTCCTAAATGTTAAATGTTTAGCTTTTCAAGGAATTGACGCGTTTAGTCAATTAATATACACGTTATAGATGTGCAAGCATTGCGGTTAGAGCCTTGCACTTTCAACCCTTTGTTCATGGGTTGAAGTCCTGAGACTGACACTGTGTGACCCTGAGCAAGTCACTTCACCTGTCTTTGCGGTGCGGTGCGGGGTCGCCAGGCATAATAAATCTAACTAGTAGTAACTAAATCTTATGTTGCATAAAGACATCAATCGTAAATGTTGAATATTTTGCCTTTAGAATAAATAACTGTTTTACAAATGCTGTGTGAACAAGTACAGCTGCAGGTTACAAGCAAGCATGTAGATGGGACCGAATAAGAAGACGGCTGAATACATACCTAACTTCTCCCTTGCGTTCATTACAGACTCAAGGGTAGATTCTGTTAAATAGTAATAATGTATGACTCAGTGTGACCCTAGCTCAGACTTGGGTTGTGACCCATAGTTTAAGACACACTGGTCTAAAGAACTGAAGTTTGTCTTTTAATGACAAATGTGTTCAGAGATTTTACAAGTAAAGATGGCAGAAGTTTCGAGGTAAGGTAGTTCTACTCACTAGTCATAGTGCCAGAGGGTGTTGCATGATTAGCATGTACTAGTATGAACATCACTGTACTGTGTACATATGTCAATAATAACCTTATCTACAGTATATACTGTAAATAAAATCATAAACTGTTTGTTTGTCTGTTTCTTTGCCAGTCACCTAAAATGGCTGAACTGATTTGCTGTTGTCCAAGTTAAAATGTAGACTATATGATGTATCGAGGAGATGAGGTGTAATAGAGGCTATAACCCCAAAAACAACATGTATTAATGATGTCTATTATTCAAGAAATACAGACATTACTTAAACAGTCTAAACAGAGTGTATCTTCCCAATGAAGAGTTCTTTGCAAATTTTTATTATTTGATAGATAATCCTTGGCCTAACACACAGAAACCTTGAAACAGTTTAGGATAACAAAACAGATCACATAGATTGTTAGAAGGTCATAGCACAGTGGCTTATAGCAATTAAATTATCTGTTTGAATAATTCTGGGTGAATTATAGTGCCTTGTATAGTAGCTGCTTAATGAAGCAGTTAATATTTCAGTATACTCTAACCATGAGGTCTGCCTGTCTGTCAGAGGGGACAGCTTCATGGACTTGATGGCCTTGTCTTGTTTGTCAAATATATTTTCTACATCCTGTCCTAGGTTCGTGTAGAGAAGATGGCTGTAAACCTGGAGAGAGCATGCGCAGTCCACAGAGAAAGCTCTCCAGTTACCATTCCTTTTTTTAATATAAATAATACAGGACTTCACAATTTGATTAGGGTGCAGACCTCGACTCTTAAGGGATCTTTTCATCCATCACTGTGTGGTCTCTTTTCATCATGGCTACCCTTGAGTCTTGCTGCCCAGCTGTGCAATTATTATTTTATTACATTATCCACTCATTGGGATGCCAGTATTTTAGTCTGATACCTTTCCACACGCTTGTACTTTTATTCTTGAAGATACTTGGCATTCTTTCATTTTTATTTTCTTTCCTTATCAAATTCTATTTAAAATAAAGAATAAAATGAGTGGTTGTGCTAGGCTTAACGTCTCAGCCTTATAACTCCCGGGTTGTTGAGATTAACTGCATAGGCTTTGTGTATATGTGCAGCCTAGTAGCTAGTTGAAATATGAAGGTTTATATTTGTCCGACTGACATTCTTTTTATTATTTCTTTCCACTCCATCATGTCTATATTATCATCCCAAGGATGTGCACATTAGTTGTTATAATGAAGGCGGATTTATTATTCTTCTATAGCAGACTCAGTTCTGGTTTTTAATGTTTGTTTCTTCCAGCCATCCGCTTGGGGAACTACTGGGACCATCAGGCCTTATCAGAATTTTCACCCTGATCATGATGCAGCAGAATTGTACAACAGCATCAAGACTAAGGGTAAAGTATGGAGGAGGATGGCACTGGCTGTGCACTCTGTCATAGAAGCCCCTCAGCTTGCTTCTTTACTGATTTAAGAAATGATTTGTCTGCTTTGGCTAGGCCTCTGAACTGCTCACTTCACATCAATACACTGATTGCTCCCTTAGCACAAATAAAGCTGTATTTTGTTTCCTAGGCCACTGATATCCATCAGAGATGCAGAATAAACTGCTAACTTCATCTTTGTTCACTGTGTGTTTCAGATAAGAATCTAATTATCAGGACCCTCACCAATCGAACAAGTGAGCAGAGGCAACATATCCTAATGGTTTACAACTCTGCTGGTGTGGAGCTGGTACGTCAGGCCTAACCACAAAGAAAGACAGTAGGACATCAAAGATGGTGCAACAGATGTCCAACATGAAGGGGGAGAGTACTTCAAGCTTATTAACTTATACCAGATTTCCTTCCCATTTCAGGACTTGCTTACATCCTTGCGCAGTCTGCTGACTGGAAATTTGGGGGACCTAATTCTAGCGCTCATGATGACTCCTGCACAGTTGGATGCTCAGGAGCTTCGGAGTGCCATGAAGGTAACTTGATGTTCTTGCTGTGTCTGTGTGGCTTTTATACAGGGTGGTGTAGTTTCATGTCATATACTGAAACAACAGTCATGTTGGGTTGATGGGTGGCCATATGTTGAGTCAGTGACCTGACATTTGCGCGATAGACATATGAGCGCCGACAAAATAGCACCCATTAAAACGCGGTGTCAAAATCGCGCCGACAAAATCACAAAACTTTCATTAAATATGAATTACTAGTTTAAAGCATATATAATAATGTTTATTTTAGAAGTCAATATTATGAGACACGGCACGCAGATAGTCCTTAAGATCAAGCCCTGCATATGTAGGAAGAATTGCAGCAAGACGTCTTGATAGTTGAGCATATTTAGACTTATTGGCTGCCTGACTGCTGGTAATTCCGCTTTGTATACGACGCGTTATGCCAACCCTCGACTGAGTTATTTGTTCGCGGCATGCCATCAACAACACGTTCTCGCATGTTCCACATGGTGATAGGAAACAAGAGGTTGGCTTGTCGATTGCGTCTCAATCGACCAACGTAATTGTCCTCCCAGTAATCATAAACATTCTGGAGATTGTTGGGTCTACTCTCGCTCAGTTCATCGAAAGCGGACCCAACATCTTCTGCAGGAACGAAACTCAGTGCAATTAGCATCTTTGAATACAGTTATAACCTAGCACATAATGTGTACATAATGCGCACGTACGCGTCCCACTCTCTTGGCCTCTCTCGCGATTTTGTCGTGATGATTTTGTCGGCGCGCATTTGTCGAAAACCAGTTAGCGAGTTTGTCAGCGCGAGTTTGTCCGTCGCGGTTTTGTCGGCGCTCATATGTCTATTGCGCTTTTGTCGGTGAACCTGTTGAGTCAAGAGACATAAATGTGCTTGTTTCCATGAGTGTGATTTGTGATCAAATTAACAGATGTACTGTTTGGATCCGTGCTGTCCAAATAGGCCTCAGCTTCAGAAAATAAATGTATGTGTAGATGATGTACAGTGTACTGTTGTGTTCTATCTATCTATCTATCTATCTATCTATCTATCTATCTATCTATCTATCTATCTATCTATCTATCTATCTATATCAAAGTGTTCACAACAGGTACTTTAACCACAGGATTCATTTTATATTGGTGGACATGTTAATACTAGAAATGTCAATTTTATTGATGTTGATTTACATTTACACTCTGCAACACTTACTTGTGTCTAATTTACTCATCACATATTCTCATCAAAGACAGCAAGGGCCAAGGTTGGCTCCCTCAGCTTTAGTATCTCAGTGGTTGAGGCTGGCTACCTTAGGGTCAATACCTTAGAAAGGACCAGAAGTTGCTCAAAATGCCCAGATTGCCATACCTGAAAGGGAGACATTTTGAAACTACTCAAGCAAAGGCCAAGAGCTGCGCTCCTGCTGGGACTTCCCAGATAAGCTAACTTTGAAAGGGCTGCACAAATCAAACACTTTAGCAATATGGCTGTGGTGGTGACCTCAGCTTTAATACATAAGCACGGCCCAGAAGATGGATACCTCATCATTACCCCTGAAAGGGCTGCACAGATCAAACAGAGCGAGCACACCTCACACCTGAACAGACATGCATGGCATATGCCAATAAGGCCAGGAGGTACTTCAGTTTACCTGGTTTCCACCTCTGAAAGAGCTAAACAACTATCAAATCTCTTGAACAAGTTCACTGGGGCACATAATATCTATACAAAATGTAAGTTTCAGTAAGAAAATATCCAGACTTTAATGTAATCGTTAGTTATGTTTATTTGCAGAGAAACTGGGCATTAAATAATAGAAGTCAAAAGTAGAGAAAATATATAACCTGAATGATTCAAATCAATGTCCATACAGCTAACTGCTTGATTATAACTGAGAGACAGATGTCCATGTAATTTAATGAGTCAATTCTTCTTCTTTTAAGGCGTTCCTTAAAAATACAAGGTCTGACCCAAAAAGAATAAAACAAGACTAACCTTCTAGCTTGGGAACCAAGAGTGAGAGAGGAGAAACAAAGAGATGGTTGGTTATAGAACATGTTCTAACTTATCACAGTGAGAAAAGGCTCGACTCAATTGCTTCACTCAGTACGACTAGAGGTGTGTTCAGATATAGGTATTTTCTTACCTTCGTTTGGAAAATGTCGGAGTGCAAGAGTGAACAGCAAGTTAACATCAAGTTTCTTGTGAAAATGAAGAAATTTGCAAGGAAACTTCATTGTCCCGTGCTTACGGTGAAGAGTTCATATCTTGTTCATGCATTTTTGAATGGCACAAGTCAGTGCTCAAAGGAACCCATTTAATGACAGTAGAAGATGTGAAAGCAAACGTGATAGAGATTCTGAACAGCCATTCAGAAAATGATCTGCAGAATTTCCTTGAACTTTGGCAGCATGTATGCAGCGGTGTGTCAGTTCAGAAGGGAATTATTTTGAAGGTGAACATAGTTCATTTTCTTAATTTGTTAAATAAAAAGAGTTATAGGCATAGTCAAGTTTTCTGTTGTTGGACCTTGTATACATCTTCGTGGCACAGACGTTATCCTCCACTTCTTTGCTGAGCCACATTTTAGGTTGCACTGCACTTTTGTCCTTAGACAGGAAGATGGTTCGGTGCAGCTTCAGAACGTCCAGCACCCTTTCTCATTATGAAAACTGTATGTCATCCCCCATGCAGTATAATGTCTGCCTCACACCAATAGAAGCACTTTCTTTTATACTGTGGCTTAATGGCTATTTTTTACTAAGTTGTTGCAGTAAAACTTGACAACTGATAAGTTCCCTTGGTCTGTTTTCTGTCAACCTGAACTTATTTTAAGCTAGTTATGAAATATAATTTAATTTAAGCCCTCAAAAGTCCCTATTCCACATATACACACTGGCAAGTTTACCTGAGCTTAACATAAACATTCTATTAGATAATAACAATTCTTCCTAATGCTTGCCATACTTGTATACCCTTCCCAGAATTCTCATCTCATTTTATTCCAGGAATTCAACACCCTGTTCAAATAAATTAGTTATTCCCATCAGTCTGATTAGTTGATGGTTCGAAAGAAGAACAGATCTAATGGACCCCTTTTCTAGAGTGGTCTCAAACTTGGCCCACACTATTCTGTAAAACTTTTACCTCTAAACCTTTGTAAGCCCATCTGTTCTGACTTATGTAAGAGATTAGCATATGAAGCTGCTCCCTTCCACCCGCTGACAATAAGATATCATTGCTTGTTTGTCAGGAATTCCTGTCCTGTGTTTGCATTGGTTTTTCTCCAAAACTTTTTGCTAAAGTTGAACTTTGAAATAATAATGAACTTTGTAATATTTTGACAGTCTTGGTCAGATACTTTATTCATTTAAAAACTTCTGACCTAAATGATCCTAAAATAAAAACGCAAATATTAAGAGTCTTATTTAGTAAAATGAAAAACTTTGATTTCATCCTCATTACACATGCCGAATGTTGTGCTAATTTTCAGGTAGAGCTTATTTATAATTGAAATGCTACCCCTACACTAAATAAGAAGAATGACTGCTAAGCCCCAAAATATCTTTAATTTCTTGTAACTTATTTAATTTTAGAAAGATAAAATCATTACAGTAAAACTTTAAATCTCCATGGGGCAATTTGTTTAGAAAAAGAGTTTATTGAAGTCTACAAAACTGTCACTTTACAGGTCTAAGTGAAGTTCTGATTACTGAACAAAAAAAAGGGTGAAAGCGGGAGTTAATTTTTTTTCCAAAAATTCTTTTACGTGTCTCTGGTGTTTTAAAGTTATTAGATTGGCTGCAAAATGAAATTTCGCGTCTTTTGCAGAACATTTCCTGTTTTGCTCTGCACTACCAATGGGAAAGAGGTACTATCTATATGTATCCCACATGAAAAGTCCTTCTATCCAGTTTCAGACTTGCATAAACCAATTGGGGTTACTGGCACCAGAGCTCATCCCAATAGCACTCTAGCGACTAGCTGGGTTTTAGACTCTGAGCTGTGATGCAGTGTTGCCAAACAATGCACCATTATGCCACTCAAAGCACCCCACATACTGTATACATGTTTCCATTGTCCCATATGAGCCACCAGTCATTAGCAGGCCAGCACTGAATATATAAAAGAAAAATCATACCAAGGTGAAACATGTGCTGCAGGTCCATCAGAACATATCGGTGTACCTCTGAGCTCTGGCTGTCTGCTAACCCTTATGCTGAGATAACATCTCCTCCTTCAGGCTGACAGTCAATAAATAATAGTAGAGTAGCTCACCACGAACAATGCATGTTACAATATGAAAGCCCTGGCGTGTGTTACCTTGACTGGCTTTTTAAAAAAAAAAAAAAAAAAGGTTCACCTGCTCAGCATGCATCCAAAACTAATAAAGCATCTGCCCACTCACCTGGCCTACTACAATAAACAATAAATCATTCATTATTGGATATGTCTAATCCGATTCACACGCACACCAACACTCAGAGCTGCCATTGAAACACACGCTGTAATTTAGGAGGTGGGGGTGTTTTGATTCAGAGTACTATGGCAGGTGGCAGCGCCGTAAACCTATGAGACAAAATCCTGAAGTGCAGCCGTCATGAAGGCTTATGTCAGTTACTTATTCACATCTCTTGGTTTAGATGTCTTCTTATTTGCTCTACTAAAGTGTTGAGATACCACCTTCAGGTGTGGTTGTTGATATTCTTTGGCAACCTGTTATTTATAGGTAAGATTTCTGACAAATCCTGCTAGTTTTATTAATTTCCCAGCAATATAATGCAGTTCAGTAGTTCATTCATTTATCTATGTCATCGTCTATACATATTAACTGTAGCTGGGCACTTGTCCATACACATACAAAGCGACTGTTAAATCCATACTCTGGTGTACTGCTCTTCTATAAACAGACTATTGTCACTTTTAGAGTGAGCCCCCCCTTTATGCTCCTTTTGAACTTTTACAAAACACCATTTGTGTTTGACATTAACTTGCATGGAAATTAGGCCTTTAAGTCTGCTATGCTGACATGGTAGGCATCTCTACCAGGGGCTTTTGTAGGATTTGTAAGGTTCAGGGTCTTAAACCCCTCTGTGATTGACATGCTCTGTTACACATGGACGTTTAAATTACAGGGTTTCTTGTGTCATACAAGTATGTGAAATTAAGCAAGAGTGGCACGCTCCCCTTGAGGTTCCTTGCAAGTTGTACATTTATGGTTAGTCAGGGGCTACATTGTATATGATGGGCAAGAAAATCTTGGGCTTGTCACTATTAATTCTGTATATCTGGGACTAAAACATCAGGAGCTGGGATCCATAGATCAGGGGCTGAAGCACTAAACCCACCGCACTCCTGATACCAGTGGTTTGTATTAACATCTGGAGCCAGGCTGAGTCCATTGGACCGATGCTGCTATGAGCACAGCATTATGTGTAGATTGCTTATATCTAAAATATGACAGGGATACTTGTGGAATATGGTGGATGGGTTCAGGGTGCTAATTCTTCTCCTTGTCATGGTTTACTTTTCTCCACACCATGTTAAAGCTAAGCAGTATGTTTCCATTAATCCTCATGTCACATACTATGTGTTGTTTGTCCCTGTCAATAAGTACTTACACTTTGTCTTCAGTCTTTAAGGAAGCCACGCAGATTACAGACATGTCATGTGCATGACCATACCGGCAGTGCACAACTTGGTGACCAAGACATTTCTATGGCCTTAGTGAGGTGCACCCAGGTCAACGCGTATTTGTATTCTCTATGTAGTCAACTTGGATGAGTGTAGGGATGATGGTTTTGTCTCGCTTCCACCCGCAGAAACACATTGCTTCCATTAAGGAAAAAAGTCCTGTATGGTTGATAAGCCTGTTTAACATGATCTTGTACAAGGAAGTGGCTGACGGTTTCCCATCTTTGGCCCAGTTGTCCTTTTCACTTTTTTTGTGAAGATTCTCCTTCTTCAGTATTTAATACAGATCTTCCAATGGAACTTAAATAATAATTTCTGAACACAAATCTGCATGTCTTTTTCACAGAAAGGAACAAAAACGAGCAATGTATAAGCAACATGTGTTGTTAAAGCTTTGTAAGTAGGCAACCACTTACTATTCTATATTAAAGTGCTATCTATATTAATAATTGTTAATACAGAAGATAGGTCCTGCCTACGTACAAGTCGCACATGGAGTTTTGCTTAAAACAGACGCTTTTCTAGTTTCTATATTACTGGTAGCTTAAGAAACACTCCACACTTTCTCACAGTACTTTTTGCTTTTCAATACATGCAGACTGTAGCCAAACAAAGCACTGTGAATGTGTATCTCCTCCTCTGCTTGCAAGCTCTGTGAGGAAAGAGGGCATTACTAACAGCTGTCCAGTGAACTTCACTGTACTCTTTGACTTAGTACAATTGCATTAAATTGTGATTATTACAAATTATTACAAATCTATTCGTGTTCCTGTGCCTTTGCAATCCACTTAAATAAAAGATATAGAAATATAAGCTTTGGACTGAGAAATATGAAAGAGGTTTTCTTAAGTTTTCATCTCAAATATCAGTTGTGACAGTACACCCATAATTATTGATGTCTAGAATGTCACATACAATAACTTTTCTCGGTTTTTGGCTTTTTTTTTCCTTGTGCCATGATACAGTCGTCGGATGGGGCAGACTCTCTTTAAACTTCAGACTTCCAATTTTGGCTGCCTAGGCAAGGAACTGCTCAAGAGGAATATAATCCTGTTTTAAAACCCAATATCCTTACAAAAAAAATCTTCACATTTATCCTGTGCTTCAGTTTTAGTGTTGTTACTTTTGACAGGTTTGGCAAGAATATCAGTTTAGTTTGACCCTTTGCTACTCCACACACGTAGCACTTTAAATCTGGGGTGTCTGACTTGTGTCCACTGTATGTTAGCACATTTATCGCAGCAAGCAAATGGCACTTGGTTGCTATCACCAATCTATAACAGTTGAAAATGACTGCCAAATGTTAGACTTCAAGTTCTGCTGTCTTGTACTCTCCTTTTAATGCTTTTTTCTACTGCTCTGGATGTAAGGCTGTATTCGGACTCTGCAATCTTTAGAAGGCTGTATGCAAGACAGTATATGCATGTCCTCACTGCTTAGGTAAATTAATTATATGAATTCCTGAATTATATACATAAAATTAATGTACATACTGTTCGAAATTTAATTTAAATTTCCCAGACTCTAGCTCCTGACCGCATACAGGTGTATACTACCAGCAATACTGAAAATCAGTCCCGCGTTGCAAGCAATTGCATTTGGTCCTGTGAGTGCAGACCTCTGATCCATGAGTAAAGGATACATTGGGTATTTTTCAAGTCAGTTATATATACTAATCATAGCATATACTGTATTACTTTTCCGCATGAAATTCTGTTCAAAGGTAAAATATGCTGTACAATTTAAAAAGGGGAAAAAAAGTAGCTTGCTCTTGTGTTTTATAACGGAGTCAGTGGGTTCTGGTGTCCATTTGGAAAGAAAATACTTAAACCTTACCGGATACATCCACTTTGAAGTTGCAAAGGTTTTGATTTATTAAAACAGTGTGGCTTCCACATTTCTGAATCATTATTGTGACACCAAAAGTAAAATGAAAATAAATTTAATTGCAGACTCATGGTAATATTTCCTCGAAATAACGACTCGTTTTTTGCTCGCCTCTTTGCATGCAGTGGCTGTTGTCGGTGGAGCTCTGACAACCTGGGGTTTGCGGTGTGCATGCATGATAGAAGAAATACTCAGAAAATAATAAATGCAGAGTGTGTGTTGGAGAATATTGAAGTGCCACAAACCAGTTATCGAATATTTCAATGCATGATGACTTTCTCTTGCTGAGAATATGGCAATAAAAGAACTGAGCACAGTGGTTTTGGGTGAAGACTCACTGACACACGCAAATACAAATCAATCCATAAATACATAAGGTTAATATGCAGACTCCGTGCAGACCCTGGCATTCCCAGTTTGCCTATGTAAAACTTCTGTACCAACTTACTAAACTTAAATCTGATTAAGCTTTGGTGGATTGGCATGTGTGTGTTTGTGTTTGTCCAGCGATAGACCAATGCCCTGTCCAGGTGGTGTTCTGTTGGCATAGCCTCCAACTGCCCGCATCCCTGCCCTGGATATCTGGGTTAGGAAGATGGTGGATTATTATTTTTATTATTATTATGACTATAGCAGAGAAAAATATACTAATAGATTCATGGGTGGAAGATATTGAGGACAGCAATTCTTATTATTATTGAGTGACACATTGGTAACGTTGCTGTCTCCCAGTGAAGGAGAATGGGGTTTCTGTCCTGCGATTCTGCACTAGATAATTGAGTAAAGAAGGTGGAAAGATGGCTGGATTCCTATAATGTCTGTTCAGTTCTTGTCACTTGATTACGTGCTTATGTGCCTGCTCTGTATTCTCTCTCACCGAATCACACACATGATTTATCAGTCTACTGGCAACATGCAATATCTTTGAGACAAAGAAATAAACTTCTGTATAGTGAAAGAATATAAGCAATTGTAAGTGTGTCTTTTTCAGTTATTATTGTCTACTTGTGTACAGAACAGAGACAGCAATTCACATCTGGGCATCAACATTCAATGCTGTCAATAAAGGCACTTGGAGATTACTTTCTGTGGAGGATCTAAGGCCCTGCATCTGAGAGGCTGCTGCAGAATAAGATGAATGGGGTAGATGGAGAAGTGAAGTGCAAAGCCAGTCTCCTTTTATTTAAAAAAAAAATATATATACAATATATTTTTTTAAATATATTATTTTCGAAAACCAGAGCAATATAATAGCATTCTCCTAACTCACACATAATAACATAAAGATGTAACCATTTACTTCAAATTAAGTACTATAAAAGCAGATACAATAGATAAAGAAAAAACAACAAAATGAGATTCAAACCTCACACAAACACTCAGTCTTCTTTTAAAATAGCCAAATATAATAATTAGGATTTAGCTTTTTGCCTTTATGCCATCTTAACTCTATATAGCTCCGCTGTTTTGCAATATGTGTGTAATCTCAAGATGCAGATCACTACTCAGTAACATTTTTGGCATGAGAAATGGCTAGTTTCAGTAAGTTTCAAGGATTTTCATTTCATTGAGACTCTGGTACCCATTGTCTCCACTATAAAGCTCAACGGGGGCCAGCTATGTTGCTTCGTTTTTAAACGCAATTTCATGGCACACTAATATACCCCATGATTGTGAAGAAATAACTTTGGCTTGAAAAATACTGCACACATCTTTTAAATTATTTGGAGAGAAATCAAATACTATCTATAGTCTGAATTCAAATTCAGAAACATCCTGCTAAACCAGACACCCCTCCCATTAGAACAAAAGTGATTATAGCATAAAACTTGTATTCCACTGTCCCAGATGTGTTCATTATTGAGGCAACTTTAGTATCCATGCCTGCTGAAAAATATTGCCTACCCTTATATTAAAAAAAAAGATGTGGGCGGCATAAAGATGACAGGAGTGGCATAGTGTTTAGCATGATACCTCGGAGTTCCAGGTAAATGACTTGAATTATCTGCTATTTTCATGTATTTTTCCTGGGAATGCTGGTTTTTCTTTCACATTATGTAATGTTAATGGATTGGGCCTGATAGATAGGCGCAGTTAAAGTCAGCCACACACTTCTATTCAAACAACATGTCAAAACGTAATGACCACGGTATCTGATCTCATCGGATTGAGGATGTTGGATTATGCAACTAGGATGAGGATGACTGCCTCATCACTTCTCAGCACAGTTTCAAATTTCCAAAAGATCACAAGCTCATCATTTTCTGACAGCCAATTGATGTGATGCCTGGCAGCGTTGGTGGCTGTACAAATGATCTCCAGGTGTGGCAAGTTCAGCTACAGTCTCACACTTACTTTTTCTTTTTTCTATTTTGTCAGGAGACCTCAGACAGGCAAACCTCTGTTCTGTTTACACTGTTCATTTTATGCTTGTGGCCTTCATTTGACATCTGCTCTTGTGTACACACATGCCCACCACTATGACTTAAAACAAAATCAAACCCATTTGAGTACTTTCACATTCAGAAGCACTTTGTAGGCTTTCCTGCACGTAATTCAATTGGTCTTGGTGCTTGGTTCTTGGGGAGTGTCTGTAAAAGATCTGCTGTGGAGTAGGGGTATGAGAGAGATAGTAATTTGGATCCTGTGGTAGTAATAGCCAGCAGACCCCAGTTTGATGCAGGCAGTGGATACAGAAAAGGAGAGCAAGGCCAATTTTGAACACTTTATAACAAAAAGTCCAATGGTGTCGGAGTGCTAGTCCAGTCTTTCAACTCTCAGCTCCTGGTTCGCTATTGTTCCGGTGACATGCCTGTTAGCTTCTACCTTCCACGCGGCACAGCGATTGGGCTCTTGGTGAAGCTGCTAGGAGTGGCTCCCCAAAACTGGAGTCAAGCAGTCTGGAAATGGATGGCTCTAAAGTGTTCAAAGGCAGTACTTTATGAGTTAAAGCTATTTGGTAGTTGCACTTGATGAACATTGTTATGATAGCAGCATTACCTGTTTATTTATTTGTGTAAACTTCTTTGAAGACCATAGCAATTATTTTTTTTCCTGCAAAAATAAGTTACAAAAAAAAGTCACCTTTATAGAGTGAATACACTGCCAATGTAGATACAGGGGTGCAACCTGCCATGCAGATCCCACCTCTGCACTGCTTTAGAGTAAAATAAAGAAAACCAAAGGCACCAACTGCAGTGAACTGAGGCAACACTGCCTGGTATAGCTCAGATTCTTTTTACATGTCAAATATAATGCCAATCAAGTCAAGTGGCTTTATTGTCATACCATCCATATACTACATTGCAGCATACAGTGGTATGAAATAATGTTCCCAAGGACTAAGGTTCAACATAAACACAAGACAAGCACCAAACTGTACTAATACTATGCTATAATACATAGATAAATAAATAATATGTAAGTGAATGATTAGAAATAATTTGAAACCTATAGTAATAAATGCATTAATAACAACTAATTAACAACTGAAGTAGCAAGTGCAACAAATGTACTGCATATAAATAAGCTACTAGGAGCAGATCTGGGGGCAGGGGAGCAAAACGCAGTTCAGACAGCTGAGGGGTAGAAACTGTTGCAGAACCTGGCAGAACTGGTTTGGGTACTATAGTACCTTCTGCCAAAAAGAGATGGGACAAATCGATTATGGGGGTTCACTTCACAATGCTGTAGGCTATTGTACCATTGTGGCTATGGAGGTGGTGTATTGACCAAGTAAGGTCAGCAGCCAGGTGCACACCAAAAAATTTGGTGCTCTTGACCAGTTCCAACATAGAGCCCACGATGTAGAGTGTGGACAGTATGGGTCTTCCTGAAGTCAACAATTGTTTCTTTCATCTTGTCCATGTTAAGTGACAGATTGTTGCATTTGACACCAGTTCACCAGTCATTGTATCTCCATTCTGTAAACTAACTCATTCCCTTTGCTGATGAGACCCATTACTGTTGTGTCATCTTCAAACTTAAAGGTACTTGAGTTAGCAGAGTGAAAAGAAGTGGGCTAAGTACACCGCCCTGGGTGGCACCAGTGCTCAGTGTAATTGTACTGGAGATGGTGTTTTCGACATGGACATGGGTATGTCTGTCAGGAAGTTTGGGATCCAGTTGCATAGGAGAGTGTTGTAGCCTAGCAGACCCAACTTCCCTTTGGGCTTCTGAGGGATGATGGTGTAGAAAGCTGAACTGATTTCAAAGGAAAACTTTTTAGCACAAGTGTCCCTTTTGTCCAAATAGGATAGGGCCAAATGAATACTAGATAATATGGCATCTTCAGTGGAGCGGTTTGGGCGATAGGCAAGCTAGAGAGGATCATGTGATGTGGGAAATCTAGCTTTCAAATGGCCCGACATCACATTCAAACCACTTCATGTTAACAGGTGTGAATGCTATAGGGCAATAGTCATTGAGGCAAGAGACAGAGAACTTATTTGGCATGTTGGAGATGGTGGTGATCTTGAAGCACTTGGGGGCGACTGCCTGCCTCAGGGAAATGTTGAAGATGTCTGTAAAGATATCCGTCAACTGATTTCCACATTCCCTGAGCACTTGGTCAGGTATATTGTTTGTCCAGCAGCTTTGTGTGGGTTTACATTCAACAAAGTTCTTCTCTTGTTAGCAGTGGACAAGCCTAGTACCTTTTCTTCCTGAGAAGCACGATCACACATTGTGTTGACATCAAGTCACACTGTGCATTGTGAATATGACAATCCTATTTAATCCTAAATGTGGTTTTCTTTCATTTCTAGCTAAATTTACACAAAAACATTAGCATGGAGAATAATCTGAAATGCTGCTAAGAGAAGTTATTTCTTCTACCATAATAACAACTTGTGCAAATGGAGGAGCAGACTGTTATAAACACTGATGACGCTGAAACAGTCGTCCGTAGGATTGGCAACACATGAAGCAAGCCAATGTTGCATATTCCTTTTAAAAATTCTGCTTGCTTATGTTTCTTATTCTGGTTCATACAGGAATGTTAAAAGGAAAGCTTGCAATGTGTCACCTGTGTATTTCCTGAAGTAACTGTATCCATAACTTGATCACGTGACTGAGATAACTTCGCTCAAGATAGAATTTATTTTTACAAGTGTAGATTCTGTAATTTAATCTGCATGTCTGGATGTTACAGTTGTGAGTTCAAATGAAGACACGTTCAGGACATAACAGCTAGGGTTACACGATGTCCTGACGTACACATGGTTTCCGTCACACTACTGTCATGAGTTCAGGGCAGAATAGCAGTAAACAATCAGAAGATGTTTTTTTATTAATTTATGTGGTAGAATCTAGAAAAGAAAACCCTGTGCTTACTCATTTCCTATTTTATATTTTCTCAATCATTTATTCCTCCGTCTGTCCAAACTCAGCGATTACATTTTGTGTGTATGCTGTCCATTCAAATAAAAAAAACTATTATGGTATCATAATATAATAATATGGTATGCTTGTGGCATTTATAATAAATAATACAATATACTGTATGTAATCAAAATAAGAACAAACGCCCTTTTAACAATTTGGCTCTCATGATGTGTTTTTCATTTTGACTTGAGGTGTTACATTATATTAGGCTTAGAGTTTATTCAAGTTTATGATTTGCCCTATTTGCAGCCCATGGTTTTGCTGTCAGTCCTTAACTTTTTTTAAAAAAATCTTCATATTTTCTTGGAAAACCACTGAAGGACCACCAGCCAGCACTCAATACACAGCGTTACTTTTTGACTACTGAAGTTCATTTGAGCAGTATAATGACCAGCCAAAAGTGGACTGACCTTGCATAGGCAAGACGCATGATTAGGGAGAGTAAGATGCCATATAGCAAGGATAGCCCTCGTCCTCTATAAAAACTCACCCTAGACTAACAATGATCTGCCATCCCATAACCTACACCCTGTCTTACTTTACTTTGCTATAGTCTCCTTTTGGATCCCCCAGCCCCTGTATCCTTTAGTACATTGTGGGTTTTCTGCTCTCAGTGGTCTTCTCATAATATGAAAACGTTTCTACCTTCACCTCATAATAATTTTCCATTTTTTGACCACTCATTCCAGTCCTGCTACATGAATTATCTAGGGACATGAGAAAGTACAAAGGTAAAGACAGAGCCACTGACTGGTTTCAAGGCTGTGACCCGTGCCCAAAAGCGATCCACATATTGGATATTAATGTACCATCTGCTTTGCCTCCCCAGTGATTCAAGGTTATACTTCATTCTCCATGATCTGGGGTTGAATAAAGAGGTTTCGGTAGTACAAGGATGGATGAATGTGATGCCTGGCTTACGCACAGCTGGCATTACCTCCTTGAACGCAGAACATCGATGGTCATGATCTGAGGATGGAATGGGCAGTGAGGAGACACACACACACCCACAGAGCAAAGTTGGGTGCAAAGTGCTTTAATTACTCCAACAAAAAATGTTCAAAACAAATTTTAGAACTTAAATAATGGTCAGTAACATCAAGTGTTTGTGGAGGTTAAAGGATAAGTTCAGTATATTTCAAGTCGAAGTTTCTCCACAAACATGGTAAGTATGCATTTGCCTTGCAACATTGTTTCAAAGTCCAGTGTTTTTTTATACATTTTTAAAATATCTTGTCGACACTTGTGCTTTACATTGGAGACAAAGGGGCATGGGACATCATCAGAAAATAAAGCCAAAAACGTACTCAAAATGTTCTCTTTGAGTTTCAATTAAAGAAAACATGCTTTACGAGTTTTCAATGCATGTTTGTGACAACAAGAGAGATCTGGAAACGATCATTGTATTACATATTGCTCCTACCATTTTCCTCATTATCAGGTTATGTTTTTTTTTATTCACTTGTGTGAGTTCTCACATAAATTTGGAAGTAAACGAAAAAAAAATTAACCACGTGGCATGAACACTGATTTTATCTTGGGGGGGTGTGGGGGTAACTGTAAGGCTATTGTGGAAGACTACAAGCGCAGAGGCAGCAAGCATAGCTGGCTTTCTTTTAAAATGGCTACATCTTATAATATTGGTGTTTTGTATCAAAAATAAAATGGTTAAGCTATTTTACAATATTTTTTGTAATAGCAAGATGTGGATCAATACTCAAAAAAATGCCTTGGAGTAAAACTGGACATATTCAGTAAGTTTTATGGATTTTGTTTTCTGACTTTTTGACCAATGTAAAACACCAGTGTGGGCAAAATATTTTTTTCATTTGTAGAAACAATTTATGGAAAATACTGAAATTTGGAACCCAGTTTTATGTGGAAAATGCATATATTTTTTGATTAAATAATTTTGACATTAAAATGCCAAAGATATCTTTTAAAAACCTAGTAATAAATGATTCCATAACTATTTTAAATTTTAAATTTTTTTGGTGACAGCCACATGTCTGTTCTGATTTTTCTGTATTTTCCCTTCCTATACTTTCAGGGGATTGGCACAGATGAAGACACACTGATTGAGATCCTGTGCTCACGAAGCAGCAGTGAACTACAAGAGATTACAACTGCATACAAGAAAGGTATGGAAATGTCCTAAATGTTCATACCATGGTGGTTGTTGTATTAACATCCAGAGAGTAGGTGAACGCAAAGAACATGACTGGCTAAAATACGCCAAGTAATCAAACATCAGTAGAAGTGCTGGCCTGGATGCTTGAATGAATGGTAATGGCAATTATTTCAATGTCTTCCTCAGCAAGGCAGCAGCTGTCTTCTTTTTGTGATGCCATTGGGCAGCAGGGTTTTTCATGAATGTTGCAGTCGTTGTCACATTGTGTTGTAATTCATGGCACTCTTTGTAGGTGCCGGTATTGTCTCTGGTCTTCATGACTTGATGATGCATTTTTTTAAATATTTTTTTTCATTGACTTTGTGTTGCACTGTCCATTTCTGGCACATATTCTGCCCAACCTCTCCTGGCCTTTAAATTTTAAAAATCTAAAACTACCTTTGTTTTTTTTTTATGCCTTAGCAGTGTTAGCCTAATGGAAAGTTTTTCTGTAAATGTCCAAGTGACCACTATTGAAAATCTCTAATGAAGACAATGAGAAAATGTAAAAAGTCTCTAAAGCAGGAGAATGATTCACTGGTCCAGTCTGTATTTTACATTGGCATCTTCATAGAGTACTCCATGATTAGCCACTTTATAAAACAAAACAGAAAAACAAAAAGATTACTGAATACATGAGAAATTACAAAGAAATGCGGATGCTTTCAAGCAAACATTAGCATGATAGCACCTGGAAGTATCAATGAATCCACAGTAGAATGAGTATTAGTACCATTAGTGCTGAAGAGCCCCTCTAGAATAAAGTTGAATGGATAATAAAAACACAACAAGGGAGTGTCTAATAATCACAAATTAAATGTGATCACGGATGGTGCTTGACAGACAGCCCAGGCACAACTGCTCCAGTGAGCTGGCACCACACAGCTATCTGACCATTTACTGAAAGTTTAATAATGAATCTGTGGAACATGGAAGGCCACATAATGAACCTAACACAATCTCAGAAATCAGGCATATTGGTATGAAGTAAGCAACAAGAAGTAGCAATCTGGTCTTTTGGGAAAAAGAACAAACATTAGTCCAAGTTGGAAGACAAAATGACACTTTTCTACATACAGGTAAATTATATCTAAAAAGATCCTGTTTTCTAAGCTGTGTCCTGCAGAAAGCCAACAGCTCCATGAATGGGCCAAGTCCATTTTCAGGAATCACACTGTGGAATAGTAGATTCTCTTTCAGTGCTACTTCAAAGCCACAATGATGGCAAAATAACATCATAAAAAAAAATCAAGACGCAAACAATAATATCATACTTAGCTTGTATTAAATAGTCATTCAGCATACAATCCACGTGAGGCTCCACATTGAATATCAGCAGGATGATTGCTGCTGCAGCAATTTCCAGGTGCTGTCAGAGTGCACAAAAAATTGGAGATTTAAAAATTAGGGAGAGTTGCAGGGTTGAACAGGCCAGCTATTGTGTTGCAGCAGCATATCTGGGGTCCAGCCATTGAAGGATTTTCAATAGCCAGGGTATGATAGTAATTGTTATAACTTTAAGATAATATAGTTTTGGTAAAATAAGCCAATCAGTGCTTATCTAGGAATTTCATGCGCTTTTGCAAGAAATTTCTGGAAACAAAGAACTTTCTCTGTATTTCCATAATCAGATTTAGGAATAGTTTCCCACTAGAATGATGTAGCATAACAGTAAAAACAAGAGTACTAAAGTATAATAAATATAAAAGCAACTACTGTAATATAATAGGTAGAAATAAAGCATGTATTGAATATGAAAGAACATTGTAATAGGAGGTTATGGATATGAGTGCAAGGCTTACTGAGCACACAGACCGTTTCAAGGTGTTGAATATTCTTCACTTCGTGGATGCCTGCAGAAAGAAAAAAATGGGTAATCTTTTCTAACAAAACCTTGACATGAATATTCTCAAAGCAGTGCTTCACATGGCTTTTGAGGAGGTGGTAGAGAGGCTCTGTTAGTCTCAACCGTTCTGCTCCTGTCCAGTCCCCTCCTCTATGAGTGCGCTCTGTGGTGTGGCTCCAATTAGAAGATGTGGTTGGATCAGTTATAGCAATGTCAATGTTTGGTGCACTTGGATCACAACCTGAAAACCACAAGGACTGATTTCGTGGCCTTCGAACCCTTTTTTTTTTTTTTCCTCCAGCCCTCTAATTTTTTTTTTTTTTCAGTTCTCCCAGCCATCGGACCTTACTTTATTCTTGTTATTTAGTATTGCCTAATTTTTATTTTTATTTTTTATAAACTTTTCTTTCTTTGTCTTATAAAGCACTTTGAGCTACATCATTTGCTTGAAATTGTGCTATATAAATAAATGTTGTTGTATGACATTAAATGTTAAGACCTTCTTCCATTTGGGTTAAAAAAAATGACAGATGTTTATGTAGTGTCTCTTTACTTGTTGAGTATGATGTTCCTACTCTTGAGTTTGCAAAAGTTCCCATGTTTTATAAATCTTCAAGGGAAAAGTAAAACCAGGTTGGTACAATAGGTCTGTGCTGCCACCTCAAAGCTCTGAATTGTCTTGCATATTCCTTCTGTGGTGTCCTCTAGTTTTCCTCCCACATTCCATCTGAAATTGACCCAGTAGCACTTGGAGGGGAATGTGTGTGTGTGTGTGATGATCTGGAACACCATTCATGGCTGCACCTAATGGTGTCAAGATGGGCCACGGCTCCTGTGATTCAGGGTTGGATAATGGGATAGGAAATGAATGGAAAGAAAAGCACAACATTAAGTGTGATAATAGAGTCACCGAAATCAACTTTATGTAATGTCTGTGTCGTCCTACTTGGGACGTAGTAACCTCCTGGTTTTTACGCCCACCAAGCCACATTCCTAGAGAGTTACTCCCACTTTTATGCTTAGTTGTATTTCAAGCAGATCTTCCTTCTGGTTAATATGCAACTAATGTTCTCATCCTGCCATAATTACCTGAACATACAGTAAAAATAATCAGAAAGACATGGCATAATCTTTGTCTTTTTTTTTTTTTTTCAAATGTATGTGCTAGTATCGGGAACAATTATGTAAACTGTCACTAAATTACTAGCAGGAAATTTTAGCTTCCTTATCATTGCCATTGTATGATAAATAAGAAAACAAAAAGAACTTGACCTGCTTTACATGCCTGTGGGTATGAGTGATGAAATGACACCGTTCTTGGCATGGACTCCTAATTATAGCTACTGTATGCGTATAGCTTTACAAAAAAAATGTTTTTTGGATCCATTCATTTCAGTTTTCTCCCTGCAGTCATAAGCTGCAAAATTAAGTCAATGTGGCATTGTGTCACCAGTTCTGTCAAGGTCACCGTGTTCACTTCACACAGTTGTGTGTCTGTTGTAAAAATGTCTCTTGGAGCTTGGCTGCTGCTTAAAGTTCACCATGAAAGGAACTACATCAGCAACTGAAGTGGTAAATTTCTCATTGTGCTTTCTAATGTGCCAGTCCACATGGAGGCTGTAACAATTATTTACAATATAATCAAGCCCACATCTGAACATAAACTGGATGTATTGTCATTGTTAATACGAGCTTATCCTGATACAAACTCTTAACATGTGGGAAAACAAAATTCCTTCTAACTTTCATTAAGTTTCATTTTCATGCTGAGTGTTGAAACCATCAAGGAAGGTGCTGTCAAAGGTTAAACCCTCTCATAAATATGGGCTTATAGTGCCCCCAAAGCTGCCTTATGTGAAAGGAAAATTTGAAAAATAAAAGGTGTTACCCAAATTAAATGTATAAGAGTGCCTGTAGACTGCTATCGGCACATGACAGTTCTACCCACACCACTAACAGCCATGTTGTGAAGCCTGCAGGCCTCTGAAAATTTTGGCCATAATAACCATTATCATAGTTTATGTGGCACTTGGACAATGCAGGCTACGGGCCTGATGAAGTTTAAATCTTTAAAGACAGAGGTTTACTTTGGGTGAAAGCTGGAGGCATGTGAAACTTTAGTCTGTATAGGATGCAAGTACATGGAGAAGGTGCAACTGCCACGCAGGCACCATCAAGGTATGGGATTGAAGCATAGGGTCCGGGCAGTCCAATGGCACGCTCCCACACTGACACCTAGTTAACTTAAGAAGAGATACAGTACAGGGGAGACCAACATGAGCACAGGGATAGAAGCACCACAATCAGGAGCTGTGTGGTCAGGTGTCAAGGCTGCCTGCAGCACCATCGCCCTGATCAACTATGAGCCTGTTTTTATTTTATATTGGACATTATAAAGATGCTATATAACAGCTTCAGCCTTTTATTACTGATTATAGCTAACATCTACTAATTATCATACCTAATGGCACTCATTGCCAGTTCAGCATTGGCAATACTCCAGAAAGTGGCATTATGCCCATCATCCATTTTTTTTCTAATTTAATTAATCCAGTTCAGGGTTGGAGCCTTTTCTAGCAGCATCGGGTCAAAGGTAGGAGTCAACCCCATACATTACTGGTGTCATTTAACTGCAGAGCCTTGTAACTCATATGCTGGAGGAAAACTGTAGTTCCAGAGGAGTGAAGGATTGAGGAGATGCACAAATGCTAGACAAATTCACAAACTCCACACAAATGATGCCCATGCTGCAATTCAGACACTCAACTTTGCAGTGATGACCCTTTCATTATGGCGTGGTTGCTCCCCAATAGCATTGTTCCATAACACTACTGTACCTGCTAAAAGAAATCCAGTTCCTTATGTGAAGTAATTGCAACACAAATCGGGTCCCAGTTAATGACATACAGGTGAGCCAGTAATTCATATTTAACGCCAAGTCACCTGGAATGCTCACAAACAGTGATTTTTATCAGCATATGTATTCATTACACTTTTTATTTTTACGATAAAGATGCTTCGCTGTGCTCTGTGTTGATGGATACATTGCATAATTTATATTATTTGTTTTTTTAATGAATGAAGGTAAAGGAGAAGGAGATCCAATGTACCGATTTACAGAGCTGAGAGCCTTAGTGCAATTCTGACCACACTCCGCTTTATGTCATATTATTACTGATCAAACTACTTCTGCTTTGTAAAATTTAAAATGGTTTTAAAAAAGTATTATTGCTGCAGTGAAAGAGAACCATCTGAATTTAAATCTGCTTTACTTGAATTTGTGAGTTAAGATTTACTAGTTTGGTTCAACTGCAAATAACATCTCAAGGAAAGTCAGATGGCTGTAGAAACGTACAGTAGAACATTAGACACTGACCATTTTCCTGTTGTCAGTTGAGAACTTAGCCAGAGGAACATGCAGTTTACATTTGATATGAAGCTGACCTGCGTGTCTCCATTTTGTGTTTATGTAGTAACAAAGGAGAAGCATACACACCTGAAATTCAAAGCATCTTTCTTAACCTTCAATCCATTTTCTAACCACTTCTTAGAAGTTTATCACAGAGCACACCTTCACACGCACACACACAGCCAGTGTCTACTGTATATCAAAGGCAAATTCAAGGCACCAAGCCCTTTGGAGTCACTCAAAGTAGAGAACCTTAGAAGAATCAAAAAGTTTTAATGAAAACCGGACGTTCGACTCAATTCTCACTCACTTAAGCTTTTTGAAATATTGAGATTTGAAGGTCTCTAGAGTACTGTTTTCTACTCCAGTGCTTGGTAACCATTGTGGAGCCAACCCGGACACAGACAGGCGGACATGTTGTTTCTCACCCACCACACGTTTATTTACAATATTTACAAATGATATGGTCACACAGACCCAGTCCAAAGTGCACAAACCCCAATAATCACACAGTCCTGGCCACAAATGCCTTCTTCGGGCCGCCTCCACACCTCCTCTGTGCTTCGTCCTTCCTCCTCCCGACTCCAGCCCTGAATGAATGGAGACGGCCCCTTTTATATGGTTCCCAGATGAGCACCAGGTGTTCCCGGCATTCCTCCTCTGGCCACGCCCCAGCGTGGCGGAAGTGCCGGCTGTCCTCCCGGCTGCTCTCCGGGTACCGTCCTAAATCTTCCACCCAGTACTTCCTGGTGTGGTGGAAGTGCTGGGGTAACAGGTCCCCAAGGCATTGGGGCGCCTCCTGGCGGTGACCACGGGCCCCTACAGGGTAGGGCTTCCATGCCCTCAACCCGTGGCCCCCAGAGCAACCAGGAAGGCGGCCCCCACGTGATCCAGGGTGGGCGTAGACCCACATCCGGTCCCTCATGGCGTCCCGGCCGGGTCGTTGCCCCTGGCATCCCTGACACCATCTACATGCATCTCTTGTCCTCCATGCTCTTACTTCTAATAAACTGCAGTGGATCTCTTTATTGTCTGTTGGAAGCGAACAATCCTGTTAATATTTTAATAAATGACAAGTCCAATCAACATAAGCACTGTATGCATGTCTTCTGGAATAAGCACTGCAATGAAAGCAGCATCACCACAAAAGCAGACTGTTTTATACTGATTTTAATTTTTTCTTTTCATGCAGAATTTAACAGAACTCTGGAGCAAGATATCACTGATGACACAAGCAAGGATTTTCAGAAGCTGCTTCTGGCATTGGTGCAGGTACTGACAATACAGATACAATCTCCAGAAACCATTTTCGAGCTCATGATGTGTTAATTTAAACTCTCAAAGTTTAAGTCAAGAACCAAACCATAACGTCCTAAATCACAAAAACAAACCTTTCTTGTCCGATCGCTGATTTAGGAGCCTTGCAAATGTTAGTCATCAGGGGAAATGTTTCATGGAGTTGTCTCCTGAGTTTTTTCAGAGGATAAGTGGGTGTAGAAAACAAATAGTTGGATGGATAATTTGCAATTTTATTTGTGATATTCCAGTGTTATTTACAGTATACATTTTTTAAATGAGAGGCAGTTATTTTTTTGCACTCTGCTTAAGAATGTTTACTCTTTTTAAGGTATTGTTTGCTTAATATTTGGAAGCATTGTCTATGTTTGAAAAAATTAAAAATGTCATTTCAGTAGACCTTTTATCATGAAAATTTAAGATTAAGGCTCCTTGCCAGAGTTTTTTATTATGATAAATAATTTAAATCCAGCCTCTATACACACTGCATTCACACAATACGTACATTTGTGTGATAGCACCTCACATTATTGTGTTTGTGTGAATTTCTAGGTGAAAATTTTAATCATTAGAGTCCAGTCTCAGAGACTCTTTGTGGCTCCAGTTTTTTACTCCAGCCAGTTTCACAATCAGGGAGTCATTTTAGTTCTTACGGATCTCATTTAATTAGCTAATCTTATTTCTTAGTCTGCATTTAGAAAAGAACAGTATTGTGAGATTTACAGTCTAAAGAAATGTAGAAGTGCATTAACTGTCTTTTGTCCTTTTCTTATAAATGTAGCTTTTTCTGTTGTGTTTACTCCCTGTATCGTAATCCTAATTTTGACAGTTAACAACAAACGATGTAGACAGAGGGACAAGTGACAGTGAAAGCTGACAGGGCCAATGCTAGATAATTTCAGAGCTGGTTTTGCTTAATTTTATTGTAATCTAGTGAACATTTATGTGTGTCAAATAGAGATACTTTTCTGTTTTTTTATCAAACCTTTAACATATACTTCATCAACATCATGATTTTCAGTCTGCTTTTACATTGGTGCAGGTACTGACAACACAGATACAATCTAGACAAACCATTTTTGAGCTCGGGATGTTGTAGCGGTCCGGCACCTCTAAGATTCACACCGTCGAAGAGACGGTGATTAATTAATTTTTTTTAGTGGAGATTCCAGGGACACACCCAGCCTTGGCCTGACCCTCACACACTCACAAGCAGAGACAAAAAGCCACCAGTAATAAAACAACAAATAAAGAATGTATTAATAATAAATGAAAACAACGATCCCACCCCAGTTCTCCTTACGGCAAAGTACAATCAACATGAAAACAAACCACAACAATAATCACACAGAGTAAAGTCCATGAAAAAACTGCAACTGATGTAATGTAAAGATGAAGGTAAATTGTCCAGAGATCCACACGTTAAAGGGGAATGTAAAGATAGTCCTACCTGTAATTCTTGAAATGGTAAAGACGGGTGGACGGTTCAGGAGCACTCCTTTCTTCACAGGATGGCCATAAATCCACATACAGTCCTCACGTAACAGGCATACAGTAGACAATCCAGACTCCAGCCCAGAAACAATCCAGGACAAAATGAGAAGGCACAGGTATCACAACGGAAGGTAGACAAACAGAAACTTTAGACACGAAACACAAATTTCTTTTTTTTGGTAACCCTAGCCCCCTTTTAAATGTTGCGCAGGTCTCCTTGTACCCAACAGCTCCTGCACCCTCAGCAGATGACCAATCAGAGCCACTGCAGGGACTGCTGGGAGTTGAAGTTTCAAGCACCGCTACAATGTGCCAATTTAAACTTTCAAAGCTTTAAGTCAAAAACCAAACCCTAACATCCTAAATTTAAAAAGTATGTTGGTTATTTAAGTTGTCATTTATTACTGACCAGGTAGAGTCATTTCTCTGGTTTGTCCCACCAGGAAGTACAACTTGGAAGGATGTTCAAGTGACGTTTTCCACAGGGAAGCTTCTGTTTCGCATCATTCCCATCACCTAAGAACACAGCATTAGCTTGTTTTCTGCAATGGGTTTATAGAAGTGGCTGTTACTCCAGTCTAAAATTACTTAATCACTATTTTTGTCGTTACATATGAACAAAAATAATAACAATCCTGTCATTCCTGCAAAATACAAGTTAGCACATGAAACCATGTTAAATGATAGCATAACTTGTATGATAATGAAGCTCTTTGGGATAAGTAAGCAAACTAATGTCACTGTGGAGGAAATGAGATGATGTATAGTTTGTCCTGAGTTCAAATCTGAGCTCACAAATATAGCATATAACTACATATAAATATAATTAGATGTTAAATAGAATTAGATCATCCTTATTAACTCTTTGAGGGCTGAATATTTTTTCCAAAAAACTCAGTTTTCTGAAAAGCACACAAAGCAATGATTTCACATGTAAATCAACATAAAATTCCTGTTGGTATGTGCTGTGGTTGCTGTTGGTGCATGTTTGGCATCTCTGGAAGCAGTGGCTGCGCAGGGGCACCTCGATGGCCAGCAGGAATGCACGGTGGGCTGGCTGCCTTCACACAGCAGGTGGGTGGCAGTGGCAGTCGCAGTGTCACACAATATGGTTTGTACCTCTTGTCATCATAAGTGGTGGTCCTCCCAGGCAAACGCAGCTACACAAACGTGTTCAACACAACGATCAACTGGGGACTGATCAGCTGATGCTGGTACCCCACTTTCGTATTTGATGTCCATCTCCTGATCACTTGCATCAAATTCCAAGTCCAATAAGTCAAAGTCAGATTCAGTGATAATATGTAAAACGTCCATGGCGTATTTAGTCTCTCGCCAGATGTCGATGCCATTTTAGAGGTTGTTTGCTCTTCGTTACTCATGCAGGGAATAGCGGTTAAATCAACAAATCTCTTAACTTTGATTCTAGCAAAGAGAGTCAGACTTAAAGGTAAGGACGAGTTTTGTCGCAGTTTACAGCTGATTACCATCCTCTACCCCTGAATTTCGACAAAAGTCGACATCAGCCCTGAAAGAGTTAATGTGTACATTCCTCCCTCTGCAAATGGGGACTTGGCAGCAGAAATGATTCACCAGCACTTTAATGGTGATTCATTCCGACACTGAGGTTGCAATATGTGGTGACTCCAACCATGTGACTTTGGAAGGAACAATGACAAAGTTTCATCAGTTTGTGACATGTTCCACTTTTGGAAATAACAAGCTGGACCTGCTCTATTCATATGTTAAAGAGCAGATCTGACCCCAACCTGATTCATCTTATTCCCTGCTGCAAGCCTGTTATTAGACAGCAACCTGTTACACCAGAATAGTGGAGAAGTGGAGCCTGGAGGCTGAAATGGATGCTTCCAAATAACTGACTGGGAAATGATATTGAGGGACAGTAGTACCCACAAAGACAGTGTGCTGCTTTCTAAGCAACAAGCCCTGCATTACTCAGGAGATAAAAGGTCTCCTGAATGAGAAAAAGACAGTGTTGAAATCCAGTGACAAAGAGGCTCTGAAGGACGCACAGTGAGTGCTTAAGAAAAAGCTGAGTGAAAGAAAGGAAACTTGTAAAGCTCAAACAGAAAACAAACTCATTCAGAATAACATGAAGGATGTCTGGAATGGACTGGGCATAATTACTAGACTCAGGCAATCCAGGGCTCAGGTGCTAGAATAAAGTTAATGCCCTGAACCAATTTTTTATTAGAAATTCCCTTCCACTACAACCTTTTTTCATAGACCAGTCCCTCAACACCATCTCTACTACATCAACAACTTCTATCACGTCAGGTATTCAAGAGGGCAATAAAGAACACAGAATATGAAAGCTTTGTGTGTGTGTGCAGCTTAATATAGTATGTCCAGAATGTACATCATTTACTGTATATAAAGGATGCTTGAGAATTTATGTTTCACATTGAGGTGAACTTTGGCTGGTCTGAGTTAAAGTGTGTTCCTTGGAGGGTGTGGGTACACACTGCAACTTTATAGATCATGATAAACCAGCATACCATACATAAGGAGATGTATACACATCAGCTTTCTCAAAACACTCTATGATGTAACCCAACAAAGCAGAAAATAACCAAGAAACATAATGTCATAGCTGACTTATCAAAATTAATATATTTTGCACCCTCCCCTTCAGAAACAATGGTCGCCTTAAGTCTTCATGTTCAATAGATGGGTCATTGCAGACGTTAATGGTGAGGCTGTCGTTGATTACGTAGATTTCAACCTGTTTTAGACAGGTAGCACAGTTAGTATATATTTAAAATGCTAATAGTTGTCTGTCTGCCACACACCCTTGGCCCTTGAAGCATGATCTTCATCTCAATCGACAGTTTGTGCTATGATTTGTGCAACATGACCCATGAACTGGATGTGTAGGCCACGGTGGCCTGACTTTGGGCTTCAAGTCCACCTCATGGCAGGTAGAGATACCACTATACACATCATCTGACAGGAAATCCACAGCAGCACACGGCGTGCGACATACAGTAGCTCAGACACAGCACAGTGATGTGCGTCATGCAGCATAACTGACACAAAAACAACAGCAGAGCAATCGCACCACATGTCTGGCTTGAAAACACCCCTAGCGCCAGAATGACATTACATAACCAACCTCTGCAGAGTGACCGGCGGTGCTGTGTTTTGTGAGAGGTGCACACACCACCTGATCCAATGTGTGTTCATGCGACATACCTGACAAGAAAAGTAAAGTGGCGACAACTGTTGAAGGTGACCTGCGTTGACAGGCCTGCTGATTGTAATAACACACTCAAGTCAGACACTCCCAAACTGAAACACTCAGGCCTATCCGTATGCCAAACTCACCCCGTGATGAAGACTGCACACACGACAGCCACAGAAAAATATCTACCAAACTAAGAGATGTTCGAGTCCTCCAAACTCTTGCTCAAATGCGAATGTTGCTTTAACATGTTTACCTCAATATGTGTTCGATGAACACTGCTTGGGAATGTTGGATTGACTGTGTGCTCAGTTTAGAGCAGAATATTTTCTGGGGCATCAAAACACTGTGTTGTCAAAATGCAAAATCGCTGCTTGCTCTATATAAATCACCACACATACTCAAAAGACATTAGAACTGCCAGAGGAAGTGCACAAAGAAACCGCTTACAGCACATCAATCACGGTATCAAGAGCATCCTTGGGAGCCTCAATCAATGACCCCCCAGGACATGCATGTTCAGAACTCATAAGCAAGTGTATCATTATAATGGTGGACCTCACCCCTTTCTATTCCCTTTTATTTGAGGACTGAAGGTCTGTACGTTCATATAGGCACATATAATGTCTGTAAAGTTGCTTTTGTGTATTTACCAAAAAGGCTTTATGGCCCAGATCATGAGGACTCCCTGTTTGACATGTTCTACCTGACAGAGATGTTCTCCAAGCTCTGCAGAGTCTGCATGGCCTCCCTTTGTCTTTTGGATTTTTTCAGGGCAGCTCATTTCATGCCACATCCCAAAGACACATAGGTTAGGTTGATTGGTTCCCTGTGATCAACTGGCAACCCTGAAATGGGCTCTGGCTCTTTGTATTCCCATGTTGAACAAAATGGCTTCATAAAAAATGTAATATCATAAAAAATAATGAAAGAGAAATACAGTAATCCCTTGTTTATCGCGGGAGATAGGTTCCAAGGCCGGCCGCAATAACTGAATTTCCACGAGGTAGGGACACCATATTTATGTAATTATTTAACGTGTATTTTTTAAACCCTCCCTGTACTGTTTACAACCCACCCTTTACTCTATTAATAACAGGGATCTACCTAACATTTCCTGGGGCACCTCTTCCACAGTTTCCAAAGGTGTATCCATAGTAGTAGTAGGAACTGGCTCTTTTTTACGAGGCTGCAAAAACATTGTGATCGCCAGTTGCTGCCGCTGCTTCTTTTTCCGGTCGAAGAGCAGCTTATAGGCGGAGCACGTTTGGGAGCCATTGCAGGGGGTGAAAATTGAAGCGAAGTTCAACACAAAGAAACCACAAAAAAAATCACACACAGTACAGTGTAAAGTAAACCGCTCGGCGAGAAAGCTTGAAGCGAAATGGCCGCGACAGAGAGACAAGGGGAGATGCTGTGGGATCTGGGCATCAGTCAAAGCACCAATCACGGGCCCAATTAGAAAGCGGGAAGCTGTGATTTGTCGTCTGCCTCCCATGTACCAATCACAGCCCGTGTTACAACGCACTTAGTCACCAAACTTGTTTTGTTGTTCTTAGACTAGGAAATACTACTACTATATTTAAAAACCCACAAAGTTCTGAATCCGCGAAAAGTGAACCGCGAAGTAGCAAGGGATTACTATAATCTTAAGGTCCTTTGTTGACAAGCCAAAAGGATTACTTTATTTGTTCTGTCAGTGCTACAGCATGAAAGTTCATACCAAGATGAAAATAAAATACAAACGTCATCTTCGTCTTCTTCTTTTTTATTATATTAGGGTAACAGAGCAGTTCATTCTGGAGTGATTGATTACAACCTGATAGATGAAGATGTCAAGGTAAGTGAGAGTGGCTTTACCACATGATGTCCATTATACTGCTGTCTGACTGCACTTTGGATGAAACTCATTCTGATTTTGGGTAGACACAAGGGTCTGCTAGAAATATCTTGGGATCTTAAACTCTTGTAGTGATCGTGAAAATGCACCAAAGTCAAGTTTTCAATTCTGTAAGATGTTTAGTTTGTATTAAAGTGAAGCCATAAGGCCACCGTGATGTGCTGTCTAAAGAAATTGTGCTATTTGTTTTTCGGCCCAACATTATACACAGTTTCATTATGGCAGTATATTGACTGATGACTTCAAGTAAGCCTTCACAAAGTAAATAATGCCATTGAGGCATTTCATACCAGCATTACATCACTCTGTGACTAGTAAAGCCCAGCAAAGCAAAAAACAAACTCGGATATTAAAGTCTGTGAATAAAAAACACACCACACACTTTTTAAAAACTTGGATATGCCCAGCACATGACTTACCTCTATAAAATTATGATTTTAGCAGGAAAATATTAAAGGCCAGTATTTTATTATATGAAATTAAATGATTGAATCATATCTTTTGGGGAAAAAAGCATAGTATGTTTCCTCCTGTTGCACTGCAGTTGAGCCACAATAACATAAAGAATATTTCTTGAGCAATTCAGTTTACAGTGCTAATGACATTGCCATGTTTCACGTGGATCTACACACAGATCACTCGGTGGGGTAAGCTAATCCATTGAGGCCTAAAACTCTGCTGGGATACGGCTGGATATACTGAAGGCACTGGATATTGTTGGGGTCATCCGTTTTGGGGGGACAGTAAATTCTGGATTGACAGGGTAGCAGTCTCTGTGCTCAAAAAGGGAGATCACACTGGCATCACACAACTCTGCCTCCAAATTAGAGTCTATGACAAAATGCTGAAAAGATGAGCCTGGACAATCTCCAAATCTTAGGTTTGTGATCGAGTAAAGCAGATATGGTCCTGTCATTTTTGGTTCTGAGAGAGATTACCAATCCTGTCTACATGTGTTCTTCTTGGCATGCTGTTGGGTTCCAGGGTGATCATTGCATGCCATATATCTGTTTATATGATGTACAGTGATGTACAGTATCTATGGAATCTGTGTAAGGTCAGTGTAGGCCTCTGCCTCCTCTACATCTTATCTCTGCTCTTATTGGATATTTTTAGTATTGTACTAGTAACTGGGAGCCCAATCGAATCGGGCTACAAATTCTACGTTTGTGAAATCCATACTTTCTCTGCAAAGAATTATTTGTTTTTTTAAGTATTTGAGATGATTTTGTTATCATGGCACTGATTTGTGCTTAAAATAGACCTTTTCGGCCGATGTAATGAAGAGCTTCCTGTTTAAACGGGGCTGCGAGACGTGATCTCAGCTCTTCGGCGCATCTCATTTGATTTTTCCGGCAAACAATTTTTCAAAGCAAACCGTATTTTACGACTCTAATCAGAGTCGGAGTAATAATTATGTTGGTGTGGTCATTTTAGATCTGAGATCGGCTAAAATTTAAACAATGACCGTTGTTAATACCGAGCCGTCATTACTCAGTTTGCCAATAGATGTCAGAAGGACGGATGCCAAAACCGAACTGCCCAAAGATAGACTTCAGCGTACCAAGCAAATGGCGATACATTCTAAATTACTTACAATGCTGGAGCTGTCGAAGGGTTTAAGTCAGTTGATGATGTTAGTCCTGGAAAGTACGCCCCACCAAACCAACGTTCCAAAAACCCACCAAACTTACTGTTATCTGCTCGAACCAACACCAACTTACTATACTCGGCTGTCCAGCAGCATCACTGAAGCATTTGAACATTCTTAGCCAATCATGCAATACTGCGTCCGTGTTTGCTATGTTATGTTCTAACTACAGAGGCAGAGTCCCAT
The DNA here is from genome assembly GCA_026402145.1 of Polypterus bichir lapradei. Lineage (NCBI taxonomy): Eukaryota > Metazoa > Chordata > Cladistia > Polypteriformes > Polypteridae > Polypterus > Polypterus bichir. The sequence continues at coordinate 98,769,455 of JANRMT010062813.1, forward strand.
TGCATGGTTCTAACTTGTATTGAGTCGAGGTATTGATGCGAACACCACACATACGGGTATTGACGCGAACACCATACTTATGGATAGTATCAAATTATATATAAGGATATAAAGATGCAGTTGAGACTTGCATGTTGGAAAGTTCTAATTAAAATAGCACCACCACTGCTGTAGATGGGCAAGTATGAAAAGTAGTGGATTGTACCCCATTGGTGTCCTGTGATTGAGTCATTTCATGCCTTGAGTAATAAGCTTCAGTTCACTATGACAATGTAAAGGACAAAGAGATAAAGGAAAGGCTTGTGGCAGCTTGAGATTAATACAGTGGTATTACATGTCCAAATTCCTTCAATTTTGTGTGGATGTCTCCTATATATTGGGTCTCCTTCTAGTAAGCTATGGAAAAAAGTGTCTCCAAATGGGATCCATGTACGGGACGGACAGTTTGGTCTAAATTTTTTTTTCTTTCTTTATTTTTTCATTGTATTACATAGGCACTGCAAAAAATTGACACCAACACAAAGAAGCTAGACACAGAAGTGTGGATTCATATTTTTACAGCACGGAGTACAGATCATCTCGAAAGAGGTACAGGTCAGGTGTAGTATGGGAGGGGGACTGTCGAGGGTCACGGCATTGGACTGATACTACAGGTGCTGACGTCAAGTTCAGAGACGCTACCCAAAATTGAAGTCAGCCTTCAGCACTTTTTATTAAAATATTATTGGATATATGATCTTCTGGTGAAACGTCCACAACCACTGACATCAGAAGCTATGGGAAGGAGATTTAGAATAAAAATATACTGATGGGAAAAGAAAAGCAACACTTGTCATTGGACTGAAATTTAACTTTCACTGCTGAAATAAGAAAAAAAAAGTAAAAAAAGAGGGAAAAAAAAGGAACCAACAAGAACTGTGCAAATTGCCAACAGTTATCCTGCAGTGTCTTGGGTGATCACCTGTTGTGGTCACCACTGCTTGACTCTGCCGGCACAACCTCTGAATCTGTGGCTGCAGGATGTTATTCCACTCCTGCAGAAGGGTTTGATGAAGTTGCTGGACTTCAGCAGGTAGAGAGTCACATTTCTGGATGCTGTGATCCAAGGCAGCACGTGAATGCCGCAACTCCTCAGGACAGCAGCTGTCTGTGTGTAGGGTTGGACATCTAGGGGGTATGAGCAAGTCGTCTTGTACAGGTTTCCTTGCACCAAGACCAGCAGTATGGAGCCCGTATTTGTGGGTCTCTGTCTGCTGGCATTTTTAGCAGCAGTATGAGTGGCGGCTTTGAACACATCTGTCATTCTGATGTGTCAGTCTGTGGTAACTTGAGGGTGGCCAGTTTAATGAAGCATCTTAATCTATAGCGCCTGGCAATGCCGGGATATGAAATACCAGTATGCCAATGGCTCACTCCCTTGCTTCTGGTAACATTGGAGGGCTCATACAGTTCATTTAGTGTTTTGGGGTGACCTAAGCTCTCTGAATTGAAGCCCGATCAGGCCTTGTTCCTCCCAGACCTCACTGGGTGAAATGCACCTAATGAGTGGCCGGGCCTCACTGCACAAGCTGGACCGCCGCTCAGAGGACTACAACAAGCGGACAGCCTTTTATAAAGTTACGCAGGCTGCTGCTTTTGTAGTTTTATCAGTCCAATAAACTCTTGATTCTTTTTTCCATCAGCATATTTTTCTTACACTTGGGACATAAACGTGGCTATTATAGCCAAATGTTTTTTTTTATTGTTCACTAAGGTAGAACCGAATTTTTGTTGTTTTTTTTGTCTTTTCCTTTTTTAAGGAGTTCGCAATCTTAGCTTCGGCACACATGTAAGTGCTGCTCTGGTGACCGTGTGCCATACTGTAGGTGACAGTTACTGTGTTAAGGCTAATCTGTTAACATCCCTGCTTCTTTTATGTTCAGTTTTCCAGCAGTATAAAGAATGCAGCAACCAGGATATCGAAGCCACCATTAAAAAGCTTTACACTGGGGACCTCTGCAAGTGCCTCACTGCTCTCGGTAAGATTAGCAGATTGCTTGTTTGGACCTCTGGGAGGACGCTGTTCTCGTGTTCAGCAGTTAGGGCAGCACAGTGGTGCAGGGTTACCGCTCAGGACTGGGTGTGAATCAAGGCCAGCTCACAGACTGCATGGTGCTCAAACAGTCTTACTCTGATATACTGGCCCTGTATGTGCTAGAGTGGGAGTGTATGCCCAGCTATTCTCGGCCATGAACTCAGATGTCATCCAGGGTTAAATCCTGCCTTGTACCCAAGGCTGCTGCTGGATTGGCTGCAGACCCTGAACTGGATGGAACCGGACTGATCAAGTCTACTATTGACAAATCGCATGTTTTTGTGATTAAGCTAACCATCTCTGATGACCTTTTGGAATCGGAAAGCCGCCTCATCCTGCTATTACAAGGAACAGATGACCTGCTGGCAAAAATGAAAAATACACAGAAAAGAAAAAAAAAGTGTTATCTACTGTACATAAAATGCTAACAGCCAGGTCCTTAAAGATTTATGGAGTGTTTTATAACCATTCAAGCTGATGCCTGCTGTTCAAAATTAAAGGCACCCATGTCAACATTACTCCTGAAGGAGACTTTCAAGAATGTAAACTGTGTGACAGTTGCTTTGAAGTCAAGAACTTCCAAGTCTGACAGGCTATTCAGGGTCTGCAGGCTCTAGGAGAAAAATGCAAAGAAGGTAAGAAATTGCGTCTTGAAATATCACCTGACATGTTTCCAAAAATAATGCAGTGTTCCTTGTTTTATTTTTTTAGTTTGTGCCATTCAGAATACACCTCTTTACCTTGCAGAGGTTGTACACAATTCTTTAAAGGTGAGTGCAGTAATCTACTGTACTTTTGCAAATTTACTTCTGGCTTCATTTTTTAATGATCAGTAGGTTTTTCCTAGCTGCTCCATTGTCCTTTAGCATTGAAAAGGCAGAAGTTGTGTATTTGGTTAATTAATAACTACATTATGGTCCATAATGACCGATTGAGAGTGTGTCCTGCAGTGGGCCGAGGGTTGTTTTCTAAGACCCTCTGGTGAAAAAGCAGGTTCAAGATAAAGAATGAATATGGAAATAAATGCTTTGCACCCCTTAGTTTCAACTTGCATTGCTGAAATACATAGCTGACCAGACGTCCATCTGCTTTCTAAAACCCCGTTTCTGGTTTAGAGGCAGGGCAAGGAAGGAGTCAAACCCCTTAATGGGATGCCAGTCTAGTGCAGGACAAAGTCATACTGGGGCAATTTAGCTACCAGTTAACGTAATATGCGTCCAGTACTGTATGTTTGGGGTGTAACTGGAAACTGGGGTATGAACTTCTCTTTAATAATACAAATGTGTGCAACTCTCTGCTGGCAGGAGCACCGCCATGTGTCGCCAAGCGCTGCAGATAATTCAAAATGCGGTGGCACATCTGCCGTTCAACTAGCCGAGGTGGCCACATGTCACTTCTCTTTTCAGATCACTACATTGGCTTCCTGTAATAGCATGCATTAAGTTCAAGTCCTTGATGCTTACGTACAGTGTAGTTAATGGGCCAGCTCCT
>JANRMT010062813.1:98773419-98831449 GCA_026402145.1 Polypterus bichir lapradei
GTTAGCAAAAACTGAAAAAAAGGAAATATCAGAATATTACAAATGGGCCTTCTTCAGGGAACAACTAATAGGTTGCAAGGCTTAATTTAATTGCTGCTGAATGTCTGTAGGTTGTAAGTTGAAGCAAACAATTTGCACTGGTGTCCCAGCTTCTGTTGATTACTTAAAAACCAGAATCCGTGAAGCCCACGAAAAAAATCGTAATCCCGGGCCACCTTAAATTCCTTTGCATCTTTCCATCAGCATCTTTTGTTTTGCAAATGTGTTGATCAGCACAAGTAGCCTGCTATCCCACTCTCCCCTGACACAGCTCGGTGCCTTGAATTGTAGAGGGTGGTCCAGATCTAATTATGCAGATCCAGATTGTCTGGATGACTTTGATTTATGTGGGGACGATTCCAGTTTGGCACAAAGACGATTCTTCATGTCGTCAGTTTGCACAGTTCTAGATGGTCCGGGATTTTTCAGGTGATTTTTAATGTAATAAACTTAATAAGTTATAGCGTAATGAAAATTGCATAATTAGATCTTGACCACCCTACTGTATATAGTGTAAATAATATCTCGTTATTTGGAATACATGCATACATTTCATGTGCGTTCCTTGTCTACAACGATTTGGGTAAATGTATGATAATGGGAAATGCGAGGCAAGAAATGTTGAACACATAACTAAAACAGAATTTTTTTTCATGTTATAGTAAAAATTAATGTGTGAAGACTGAAGTCCAAATATCAAATAAACACTTTCACAAAAGGTATAACAAACAAAAACAACAAAACAAGTACACTTTTATTCAAGAATATAACCAAAGAAAAAAAAATTATTCAATTTACATTTTGCTACCAATATATAAAAACCAAAGTCCAAATACCAGTTGCATGACTGTTGTAGAGGTAAGAACGACTGCCTCTAAATCAAGAGGTTGTGGGATCGATCCTGGGACTTCCTCACATTTTCCGTTTTCAGTAATGAGCTGCTATTATTATTACAATTATATAATAAAAACATACATTTGATTTGAGTCCGTTATCACCAACTGTGGTCATCGCTGCTCTGGTGAAAAGAATGGAGATAAATGCCATCAACTCAGAGACGGAGAAGCAACTTCGTTGTACCATGTGAATGTGACTGAGAGAATAAAACTGAATAAAAAAACACTAACTTTTGGCAAAAATTACAACGGATGTTACAGACTCAAATCAAATTCATGTTATTACTGTATATAATAGTAATAATAATAGCAGCTCACTACTCAAAATGGAAAATACTGGGAAGTCCCAGGATCGATCCTGCAACCTCTTGATTTAGAGGCAGTCGTTCTCACCTCTACAACAGCCATGCAACTGGTATTTGGACTTTGGTTTTTATATATTGGCAGCAACATGTAAATTGGATTTTTTTTTTCTTCGGTTATATTCTTGAATAAAGGCACACTTATTTTTGTTATAAATTTTTTGAAAGTGGTTGATATCTGGATTTCAGTATTCACACATTAATGTTTACTACAACACAAAAACAAATTCTGTTTCAGTTATGTGTTCAACATTTCCTGCCTCTTATTTCCGGTCATCCTACATTTACACAGATCGTTGTGGACACAGAACACACATGAAATGCATGTATTCCAAATAATGAGATATTATTCATCCTATATAGCTCAAGACACCTCACACACAGATAAGCAGACTTGAGCTGGGAGAACCTCAGCTGCGTTGTTGGGTGGATTGGGACAGCAGGCTGCTTGCTGTTTGTGCTGATCGACACATTTGCAAAACAAAAGACGTTAATAGAGAGGTGCGAAGGAATTTAAGGTGGCCCAGGATTATGACTTTTTCATGGGCTTCAGGGTTTCTATTTTTAAAGCAGAGTTGGAACAGATTGTATTACTACAACCTCTGAAGTACTACTTGGACAATATTACACTGTAGGAAGTTGAAATTTCCAGTGAAAATGGCAATTACCTAATGAGACAGAGAATTATTACTCTTAGAAGTTTAGGCCTTTCATTTAAAGAAATTGGAAAAAAAACTATATATATATATAAAGAAAAGCTGTGACTATGGTGTCCTACACAATCCAAAGGCAATTGGAAACCAAGAAACTCTGATAGGAAGAGAGAGATGTGACTTAAAACATTTCAGGTATAATTGGTTGCATTTGTTTTCTTTTTCCAATTCGAGCATTGGCGGGTGAAGTGTTTTGCTCAGAGTCACACAGTGTCGATGGTGGGATTTGAACCCACAACCTCAGGGTTTGAAGTCCAAAGCCTCAACCAAATACACCTTACTCTCTGCCTCATTTTGTATGTAGTTTAAACTGTTCACCATCACTCTGATTTCTAAATCTTCTTCATCCTTCCTACTCTAGGGATTAGGAAAAAAAGACAAGCCCCTTATCCGCACTCTGGTATCCCGCAGTGAAAAAGACTTGCTGAGTATCCGTGCGGAGTTTCGCAAAAAGTATGGAAGATCCCTCTACTCAAGCATTGAGGTTAGTAAAGAGTCATAAAGCAGGTGTTTGAATGGATACAATAGCATTGTATCATATTGCATATCCATTGAGCTTTACTGTTATTATTAACTTGTGGTGAGTGCCAATAAAAATGAAATTGAATGAGTGACCCAAATGACTTAACATGAGATGCTCACCAGACCCCAAGGTCTTTTGGTTTATAGAATTCCATTACAATGCATGATGTGTAGTAAGGTCATCAATTCCCATTAGAAAGGTTAGGTTTGCACAGGGACTGCCCCTCAATACCAAGTTCTTGTTTCTTGTGCTCTTTACTCGATCAGTTAAAATGAGACGACTAGCAGGGTTGTTGCTTTTCCAGGATCACTTTTAGTGTTTTTAGCTGGCAGATGGTCTTTGGTCCAGAGTGCTAACTGTCTCATGTCAGGGAATGCCAAAATATCCAATTTACTTTACAGGTCTATAGATCTAAGAATTCAGACAGTGAATCAGGAACACAGTAGCATTCTGACATCTGTATGTACACATTGTGACAAGGGAAAGAGTCTGAACTTAGCTACTGTCATCGACTGGTTATGGAGGAAGTGTTGGGGTATCAACTGGCTCACCCCTTTTAATATTTACAAAGGTCTCAAACTGAAACAGGTGCTTGATTGTGCATCAGATAAGGCAAAACAAAAAGCAGATTAATGAAATAATGCATCAAGTTCACGTTCAAGAAGGAGCTGCAGTCATTGGTCTGCTCTCTCCAGAATGAGATGTTCCATGCTGGGTGCGTCTTGGTTTTATAGTGGAAGGACCACAGGGGACAGTTGGTTTCCCCTCCATGAATGGTTTCACAAGGCTGTTTGAGAAAAGAGAAATGTTACCGTTAGTGCCCCCTTGTGTCCTGGGGTCTTAGTACTTACCTCAGATGAGCCTGGATGCATGTGTGACACTCCTAAGGAAGTCCATTACTACTGCATTAGCAGTGGTGAGAGGTGCTCAGCAAACTGAGCAGCAGACAGCTGCTTGCTTTTCTTCTGTCATTAAATACCATCTGCTCAATCCATGCCTTTACAATGATTTTCTTATTGCGCATGGAAACAAATCCCCCAAAGCGATAATATCACCTGCCTCATGTTCCTCCGCAGTCTATTTGCATTAAATTTGCTGCTCAGGTTGAACTGGTAAAGTGGTGTTAACATAACAAGAGGGTTCATTACAGATGCCTTTGCTTTAAGCAGCTTTGTTTTCAGATTTATTTCTATAATATGTTGGGTTTTTTTTTTGTATATTAGTGGCTGGACACTTTCTGCTTTACACCCATTTTGCAAACTGTCTTTATCTATGACAGGGCGTGTGACGCGAGAGCCTAGCGCTATATGTTTATCATCTTCAGATACCACACTGTTGATCAAGAACCATTTCCATCTTTAAATTACTTTCTTGCTTAATTAGGTGCACAAATACTGCAGTGAACTAAATTTATGTTTATGCGCAAATACTTCACTATTACACTCATGATGAAGTAGCTGTTGTGCGAAAAGAATAAATATTTAATCAAAAAACAGTGTGGGTGAGACCAGCCAAGTAATCTGAACCAGGAAAATAAATAAATAAATAAAGATCTTCAGTCCCGGCATTTTCTCTGTTCCCTGCTTTACCTGATGCATATTTGATTTCATTCTTGGTCCTCTGAGACAAGTAAAAGGTTAGCGTTGTTTCAAGGGTTACAGTTAACTCAACTTGAATGCTAAGTTTGCTATTTGCCTTTGCAGGGGTTGTCACTTATGTGACCACCCTCCCCGGTACATTTGAACATGTAGATGCAGACAACTGTAGTTAACCTTGTTCTTGTAGCTTGCAATGACCAGAAGGCCTGAAACTGAAATCAGATGGTGAGTGGTAAAGTGGGACTGCCACACTACCGCACTAGTAATACGCACTAGGAGCCATCCAGTTGCTTGTTTCATACAGTAAATGGCAACATTCAGATGCCAGTTACTGAGGAAGACCAGTTTTCACACTAACTGCAGGGATCTGAAAAAACATCACACTTTTAAGCCAGTGACTCAAAGCACGTAATTCACATCACTCACAGTCAAATGTGACAATTAGCAAGCAGTCCGCTGTAAGAGCCGTGAGTCAGTACAGACACTGCAATGCCACATTCTATGAATGACAAAGCACCAAGTGTGGAGTACAATGCAAAAAAAAAAACCAAACCCAAAACAACCCTTATTTCTGTTATTAAATCATGAGATATCATGGGAGTGGCAGCTGAGTTCCAGAAGTCATTAGCAAAGGGACACTTCAGGGACAAAATCAGTCTCCATGAGAAGGCCGGTGCTGTTTTGAGATTAATACATTTGAAGAACTAAACATGCATCTTTAACAAAAGGCCTGACTAAACAGGGCTATTTTTACTGTGAAGAAACTGCATAGTGCACACCGATTTCTCTGTGGAGGAGTTCAATGTGGGCTTCTACTGTAATTTAATGAGGGTCTTGTCATTTTGAGACTTTATCCATATACACAAACCCACAGACCTGGCACTACAGATGAATTAACGGGGGGCACAAGCTTGTTTTCTTTCTCCCTTGCCACTCAGAATCCGAACGTGTGCAGGGTTTAGCACAAAATGGCAAGAAATAAAATTTTGCAGCTGTTCTGTGCCTTTCTTTTAATATTTACAAGTAAGAAATAATCTGTTTCTCAGTTGAAGATAAAGAGGCTCATGTCTGTTTCTTGTCAGGCGGCAAATCAGTAACAGACCGCAGCCCGTTCCACTGCATATATCTTCATACACTGCATTTTGTCACAATGATTATACAGATTAAAGCACAATCTCTATGTCACGGTGCTACAACAGTGCTGACATGCTGCTTGTTGTCTTTGTTTGCTTTCATGATAGGAGGCAACTGATGGGACTTACCAAACAGCTTTACTATCCATCTGCAGCGCTGAAGACATTTAACCTGCGCTTACAGCTCTGGATTCTGAGGACCACCGCAGTCTCCGCCTAACGGTATTCAGAAACTGAAGAGGACTTAGTCAGTTACTCACATTCATAGCATCGGAGTTCTTTACTTTGTATCAGTTAATCCTTAATGTGAATAAAAATTCTGCTTAAAAGGCATGTTTTTAATGTTTGAGGCATAACTGTAACAAAATTAAGGGTGTCTGTAGTACTAGGGTGTTGTACCGTGTTAGCCATTATGAATGTAAAGAAAAGGCAAGCACAATGACACCTTTTATTGGCTAACTGTAAAGATTACAATATGCAGGACTGAGGAGTTACCTCATCAGTCCTGCATATTGTAATCTTTATAGTTAGCCAATAAAAGGTGTCATTGTGCTTGCCTTTTCTCTGCAAAATTAAGGATAAAACAAGATCTTATGAGCTCAGAGCCAAAGCAGTTATATCCAGGCTAAATTACTTTGGAAAATTAGCTGGTAGTCAATAATAAAATAGCACATGAGTCCAAAGAAAAAAAAAGACACAACACAGACTTGGGTTTATCTGTTAATATATACATTATACTGTATTTAAAAATAATGGTCAATTAGTGCACAACTCAAATTTTGGACTAGCTGCACTACTGGATGTGTGAGGCTGTCCAAAGGCTAGTGTCAAGAACTACATTTTACTTGCTCGTGGTGCTTATTGCAAGTCAGAAACCACTGAACTAGATCTCCGTTAAACCAAATGTTCCCAAAATCTACAAACTGAGAAAGAAATTTTAACAAAAACGTACAAAAACATGTCATGATTGTGTGCCCACACCAACCCTCCAGAAAGGGACTACACTCACCATTAATAGTTGTATTCACATTTTAAAACAAAGAGCGGCACTACACTCCAATTAAACTGTAATTAACAACTACTGCATAACTACAAGTGAAATTACAGAATAACCGTCTTGTGCATTAACCACTGGAAGTGTTACCCAAGTATGAAACAGTATTAAGGGGGGGGGGGCGACCATTCATCACTTTATTTCTCACTGCCTCCAGTTTTTCTGGTTTTAATGAAGGCCATGCCATGAGTCCGAAAGTGTGTATTGAGATCAGCAGGTTTCTCAAAGTGTTTTCCACAGACCTGACATGACAGGGTCCCTTGCTGGCTCTCCCCTTGCTCAGTTTCTGGCGAGTCAGCCTCTGAACCATGGAGCTTATCTGCAGCAGTCCCCCCCAACTCCTTAACACGGTGGGTGATGAAGCGGTGCCGGTTGAGTGAAGACTGCGAGGCAAAACACAGGCCACACTGCAGACACTGGTGTGAAGTCTCATCTGTGCGGTGCTGGGGGATGTGCTCTTGGAAGTCATCCTGGCTCTCTGTGGTGTAGCCACACTTCTGGCACTGGAATGAACCCGTCTCACATGGTGGCAAAAGCGTCTTCTCCCGCCTTCTAGTCTTGATTGGTGTCCTTCTGCCTCCAGGACCTTCAGTATCAGAAGAGCTGTCTGCTATCTGGGGTCCTTTACGTTTTCGGACTATACCCTGAAAACACAACATATAAGATCAATAGTCTGATTATTTCTTCTGGCCCAGTCAATTCTGCAGAAACTGGTGATAATATACATACAAAAATGTTACTAAGAATGTAATTTTTGCAAACTAAAAATGTAATCACCCTATTATACTCAGTAGCTAGCGGTACTTAGGATGTTGACCAGTCAAATTGGACCAAGTGGCTAAAAAGTCATAAATTCACGGTAGCAGTAATAAAGATTTGATACCCACAAAACTGTAGGATACCCAAGTAGCAAACATAATTCTAACTGTTTATGATTTGCAAGAACAGTTTGCATCTTATACTCTACTAGCTGATTACCCAGTGGCTTCGCTCACTGAGTGCGAGGCAAAAAAATCAAATGCAGTATTTATAAAATAAGTTTGTTAATTACCAATTTTATTTTTCAACAAATAAAGAGCATTTACAATGACATAGAAATGAATATAAACAACATTATTAACATCATGATCGTATGAGACTATGAAGTAATATATAAGAAGCACATTGCATATAAATATAAATTATTAAACAGTAAAATATTTTGATAAAAGAATTTGAACAACATATAAGAAGTGTATAAATTATTAAACAGTAAAACATTAACATTTAAGAAGTAAAGATACATTGAGTACTACTGCAGTGATTTCAGGTAAACTAAATTTTTTGCTTGCCTATTAGGTGCATAAATGTATACATTTTTTGGTGTACCCAGCCAAGAACACGCTACATATAACTGACCGTGGGAGAAGCATGGATTTTCTAAATTGATTCCTACGACTATAAGTGAATATTTATTGTAATTGCAAATGCAAGGTGGACCGGAAATTGAATCCCTCCATATACAGACCCTGATGCCTGTGTGACGTGCCTGTGAATACTGCATCCGTCGAATTCGATTCTGTTCAGCACGTTGTTCGGGTGTTTGTGAGGCCCTCAATTGTGCTTGTCGTATACGTTGATCAGCGAGCCTTCTCTCTCGATCTGCTTCTGTCTCACTTTCTCTGTGCAACCTGACTCTTTTTGTCGATGTTGATGGTTCCGCAAGTTCCCCAATAAATAGTTTTTTTGGTGGCATTGTGGGTATCTGAAATTTAAAAAAGTGTATTATAATATGTTGTGGTTATACGTAATTTCCGTTTCAAACGCGAAAAGAATTAGCACGTAGTGTATTATATGTTCTGTGGTCATACGTAATTTCCATTTCAAATGCGAAAAGAATTTTATATATTTAGATCTGCACTCTTTTTACCAAAGATAATTTGTTTAATTTAATGGATTATTATTAGAGTTATAAAAACATTCCTTTGACAGGTTGCATGAAATGCAGTAGACTCAGCATTTGCCTCCCACAGGCCAGTTGCAGATCAGTGTTTGTACTACAGCCACTATCAACAAACCTATGCTAGCATGAAGATATGTCTCATTTACTGCCTCCCTTACATATCTGCCAACACCAAAGTGTGTGTTTTTTTTAATAAACAGTTTAGTGAAAGTATGAAAAGTACATTTTGTGGACATTTTGCCAGACCAGTGATGGGAGCCTTGGGCCATACTAGGTTGTCTTCCTCTGATCTGAACTTTGCTTACAGCTGTACACAAACACCAGGGCTTCATTCCTCTTCACTGGGCTCTGTCTGACAATTCCTCCTGTAATTTGTAGGCCACTAGCCAGGACTCGCTTCTATGTGGTCAATCACTCTGGGACTCAGCATTTTTTTTTAGATTTAGCTTTCTGTTCTGTGCCCTAACACTCTACAGGAGAAAATCTTTAGGGATTCTGTGCTCTGCTTGTTTCCTCAAGATTAACTGATATTTTTATATGAACAGCCTGTTTTACAGAATTTATCCAGGCAGCATCCTAGGTACCCAAGTGGATTTTTTCCACAAAAAAAAAAAAAAAAAAAAAAAAAGTCAAAATGTTTATGTTCAATTTTAGTTTGTCATGAAGTTTTATAATGAAAATATAAAATGAATCATTACTGTAATTTAAACTCTGAACCAGGCAAGCATTCACTCAACACAATACAAGGCTAAATTACAGATTAGTGGTAATAGCAAGAAGCACCATATTTTAATTTTAGGATTTTTGTCATAAAGCAAATTTAAAATTAACTGGAGCAATTTTTTTTTATCAAGAAACATCAATTTTTCACAGTATCTTAAAAACTACAAGATAAAACTTTAATGTTATTTGAACCATCCATCTATTTCCTGAAAACAGTTGTTTTGAAATCACGGCTGCACAGAGTTAGTGGTCTATCCTAGTAAGCAGTAGGCCCATGGCAAGAATCAATTCCGGACTGGACACTTGTTTGCTCACTCGTGCTGAATTCATTTTGGGGTTGAATACTTAACTAAATTGCAAACCCCTAGAGTACAGCAAGAAACAAGAGTACCTGGATTAGCCATCCTCGCACTCGGTAAGTACCTGCACTGGTAATCTATGCCGAGTTCTGGAGCCACAACAAAGCAGTACTAGCCACTGCTGCACAATGAAATACACCCAAACCAAGACAAATTCCACTACAGAGGTTATGGTACGAGGAACCTTATCAGAATGGACATTAAGAGTGGTGTTCCACAGGGGTTGGTGCATTACATGAATGATTTGGACAGGAATATGAATAAGATGGTTAAGATTGCAAATGATACCAAGCTGAGTGGACTTGGCTGACAATCTGGAATTCATTATATCATTATAGAAGGACTTGGACAGCATACAGGCTTAGGCTGATTTGTGGCAGATGAAATTTAATGTAACTAAATATAAGGCATTACACTTAGGAAGTACAAATGTTAGGTTTAAATATACAATAGGAGATCTGAAAATCAAAAGTACACCTTATGAGAAGGATTTAGGAGTCATAATGGTCTCAACACTATCAACTTCCAGACAGTGTTCAGAAGCCATTAAGAAGGCTACCAGAATGTTAGGTTTTATAGCATGGTGTGTGGAGTACAAGTTCAAGGAGGTTCTGCTCAACCTTTAGAGGAGGCCCCACCAGTACGTTTTTTGAGCACTGTGTGCAGTTTTGGTCTGCCGGCTACAAAAAGGATATAGCAGTACTAGAAAAGGTCCAGAGAAGAGCGACTAGGCTGATTCCAGGGCTACAGGGTTTGAATTATGAGGAAAGATTAAAAGAGCTGAGCTTTTTAAGAGGAGATTAAATCATGAAGGGAATCAGTGCAGTGGATCGAGACTGTTACTTTAAAGTGACTTCAACAGGAATACAGGGACACACTTGGAGACTTGTTAAGGGTAAATTCTGCACAAACACTAGAAAGTTTTTCTTTAAACAGACAACTATAAACACCTGAAATAAGTTACCAGGTAGTGTGGTATACAGTAGGACTTTAGGTACTTTCAAAACTAGACCTGAAGAATTAAGTGGGTAGGACTGGTGAGCTTTGTTGGGCTGAATGGCCTGTTCTTGTTTAAATTGTTCTAATGAACCAGTTACAAGTCAAATACAGAGACAAAAAGAAAACTGGTGACTTTACTTTTTAGCACTGTCTTCAGCCACGATGACACATTAGTGGTTAGCAGATATAAGACTGACAGTCCCTTTAAGATTTCTATTGTACCTCATTATCACTGGAAACTCGGCTGTTGCTCGCCTCTTCTCCCTGAGTTTGATCCCACACTTTAATTCCATGCCGAAGACGAATGTGCTTTTCTAGTATGAGACGGCTACTGAAAGTTCGTTTGCCTTCTGTACAATATCTAAGGAAGGAATATAAAATTTAATTCAGTGGTATGTTCTCCACACATTACACTCAATATAACAAAAATCTCTAGATCCTCTTCTCTCTTAAACTCATGCATCCTACTAGCATTCAAAAGAGTTAAAAATCAGGTAACGGTTTTAAAACCCATGTATGAGGTCAGCAAACAATAAGATATCATCCAGTCTTACAAAATAATAGTAAATATGCTCATTCCTACTATGAACTTTCAGGTTACAATCACTGGAATAGGAAGGTACTTCACTTTGACCAAACATGAGCACATACAATGCCTACATACAGTGGTGTGAAAAACTATTTGCCCCCTTCCTGATTTCTTATTCTTTTGCATGTTTGTCACACAAAATGTTTCTGATCATCAAACACATTTAACCATTAGTCAAATATAACACAAGTAAACACAAAATGCAGTTTTTAAATGATGGTTTTTATTATTTAGGGAGAAAAAAAAATCCAAACCTACATGGCCCTGTGTGAAAAAGTAATTGCCCCCTGAACCTAATAACTGGTTGGGCCACCCTTAGCAGCAATAACTGCAATCAAGCGTTTGCGATAACTTGCAATGAGTCTTTTACAGCGCTCTGGAGGAATTTTGGCCCACTCATCTTTGCAGAATTGTTGTAATTCAGCTTTATTTGAGGGTTTTCTAGCATGAACCGCCTTTTTAAGGTCATGCCATAGCATCTCAATTGGATTCAGGTCAGGACTTTGACTAGGCCACTCCAAAGTCTTCATTTTGTTTTTCTTCAGCCATTCAGAGGTGGATTTGCTGGTGTGTTTTGGGTCATTGTCCTGTTGCAGCACCCAAGATCGCTTCAGCTTGAGTTGACGAACAGATGGCCGGACATTCTCCTTCAGGATGTTTTGGTAGACAGTAGAATTCATGGTTCCATCTATCACAGCAAGCCTTCCAGGTCCTGAAGCAGCAAAACAACCCCAGACCATCACACTACCACCACCATATTTTACTGTTGGTATAATGTTCTTTTCCTGAAATGCTGTGTTCCTTTTAAGCCAGATGTAATGGGACATTTGCCTTCCAAAAAGTTCAACTTTTGTCTCATCAGTCCACAAGGTATTTTCCCAAAAGTCTTGGCAATCATTGAGATGTTTCTTAGCAAAATTGAGACGAGCCCTAATGTTCTTTTTGCTTAACAGTGGTTTGTGTCTTGGAAATCTGCCATGCAGGCCGTTTTTGCCCAGTCTCTTTCTTATGGTGGACTCGCGAACACTGACCTTAATTGAGGCAAGTGAGGCCTGCAGTTCTTTAGATGTTGTCCTGGGGTCTTTTGTGACCTCTCGGATGAGTCGTCTCTGCGCTCTTGGGGTAATTTTGGTCGGCTGGCCACTCCTGGGAAGGTTCACCACTGTTCCATGTTTTTGCCATTTGTGGATAATGGCTCTCACTGTGGTTCGCTGGAGTCCCAAAGCTTTAGAAATGGCTTTATAACCTTTACCAGACTGATAGATCTCAATTACTTCTGTCCTCATTTGTTCCTGAATTTCTTTGGATCTTGGCATGATGTCTAGCTTTTGAGGTGCTTTTGGTCTACTTCTCTGTGTCAGGCAGCTCCTATTTAAGTGATTTCTTGATTGAAACAGGTGTGGCAGTAATCAGGCCTGGGGGTGGCTACGGAAATTGAACTCAGGTGTGATGCACCACAGTTAGGTTATTTTTTAACAAGGGGGCAATTACTTTTTCACACAGGGCCATGTAGGTTTGGATTTTTTTTCTCCCTAAATAATAAAAACGATCATTTAAAAACTGCATTTTGTGTTTACTTGTGTTATATTTGACTAATGATTACATGTGTTTGATGATCAGAAACATTTTGTGTGACAAACATGCAAAAGAATAAGAAATCAGGAAGGGGGCAAATAGTTTTTCACACCACTGTATACAGAACCCCAAGGCTGAAAAGCAGCTGTTTGTGCCTCCATTTCCCTACAACACAATGGGGTAAAACATTTTTATTAGTTTTATTATTTTTAGTAGAGTCTTGTACAACTATGAAGTTATTTAAGGTGTAATTATGAAGAAATTACGAAGAAATAAGAGTGTCCTGTGATTTACATACTGGCAGGGGAAGACCCTCTTAATGCCTTCATGATTCACCCGGACGTGGCGCCGTAAGCTGGGGGCTGAGCAGAATGACCTCTCACAGAGCCGGCAGGGGAACTTCTTCACAGACTACAAAAGAAGTCACACACAAAATGTCACTTGGCCTATCTGATTTTTGAGAGTTAAAAGATTACATTGCAATAATTAGAGTAACAGCCCCCGGACCGGCTTTGTTCATTTGAATTTACACACACTGACAAAGATTACCAGTTGGCACTTTATACTGTATAAACCCAGCTGAATGTATTTAAAATTTGTCATTTTGCTGAAATGGATTACAAACCTCCTTCCACAAATAGACAGTAAATATTTGTTTTCCTATAAAACCAGCTGATCCATTTGGCTTGTTTTCCTTTTCCATTGGGTAGCCCTGTCTCTGTGCCTCACCTTACTTTTGCAGTCTTAGCCTATTTCAGCTTTCTGTTCTTTGATTATAGTGCTATTTAATTTTATGTAAATAGCACCTTTATAGTAGAATTGCCAGATGTTTTAAAGCGGCAGATTAATACAAGTGGAGTCAAATAAAGTCTAAGAGTTGTGTAATGTTTGGAGCTCATGATCTGAACTAGATACAAGAACAGAGATGTACCAATTGATGAGATGGCCTATTGATTAAGTGTTAATGACTGGCTGATTATTTTTACGCATGATGTATCAAATAAACGGAGGCATTTTTATACGTCACTGAAAAACCATCATCATCTTTCTAATGTCTAAAAGTATGCTGGCGGGCAGTATTATGATGACAAATAAAATTAACTTTGTAACTTGAACTGGCCTTGCTTTTTCGTGTCCTATCTTCTTCCCTATTCTGCAGCTAAACAGAACAGAATGCTCTTACACGATTATAGGTTCTCATTTCTGTTTTGCAGATTTTATCCGGATAGTGTACTTGTACCCTAGTGGATATTTTCCACAAAAAAGGCAAAATGTTTATATTCAATTTTTACTGAAGTGGTCATAATGTTTTATAATGGAAAAATAACATGAATTATTACTGGAATTTAAACTGTTGAACAGGTAAGTTTTCACTCAGGACATTACAAAGTTAAATTACAAAATAATGGTGCAAAAAGCAGCACATTTTGGTTTCAGTGGGCTGTAATGGCGCTGCTCATGCCCGATCTCGCTTCTGACTTTCTGCACAAGGAGCAGACTTTTGTGTTTTACTACTTAAGTTAAAATGCTTCTGAAAAAAATATATTCATTCATCTAACTGCTTACTTAATCTGCTTAATACAATTTCAGGGTCAAGAAGAACCACAACCTATCCCAGCAAACATTTTATAAAAATAAAAGACATTATTTAAACTAAGATAATACCATTTACAAACTTGAAGATGTGTGATATTGGAAAAACAGCATTATCCATTAATTTGAAAAAGGTATTTGGCTACAGTATACTCTTTTGTGCGTTTATGCGTTAGAAAAGGTCAGCAGGGCTACCATTACAGAGTATTTGTTCGTACTTTGCAGACATCCCACTCACCCCACAAAGACTATATAGGGATTACCCAAGAGGGCTATGCATCAAGCAAGTGCTTCTCAGCACTGTATATTTAAACTGGATATATTTTTATATTGTCTTGTAGTGTGTGATGCTACAAGAATACCAACATTTTAGTAGTTTTTTATTTTACTTGTATTCATTTTCACTCCTCTGTATCATGTGCAAAATTTCCCAGTCTCTTACCAGTTAGCATATGACACCACCAGTGATTTTTAATTTGAACATGCCTAAAGACGACTTTGGCTTTTAGCAGGCTCCTCATCTTAACATGTTTTGCTACATAAAATAGGTTGAAGTATGACAAGCATTCTGACAGCGTTAAACTGCAGTATGGCATATATTTTCTCTCCTGTCAATTTTGCTTTCTTGGTCAGAATCCCTCCAATTCTATCTTGCTATCGATTCAACATTATGCTGCATGGAAACAACATACATGTGCAATACAACATACAGAAAACAGCAAAATCAATAAGGATTGTCTACCAGTATCATAACCAATGTTTGAAAGAAACTGAAGGTATGAAAACATTAATCAAAAACTTACCATATAGCGGGAGATTGCTTAAACAATAAGATCAGTGTTCTTGAATTCTAGGAGGGTGACATTCTTTGAAATATTGGTGTGCTGTCATTTGCTGCATACTCTTGACAATTAAAGATACACATAGTAATTGTATTCCACAAAAGGCTTATTTATTTAAAATAAAAAGAGACCAAAGGGGTGCAAGTCCAAAGGAGACACAAAAGCTTTAAAACTCCTGCTTTAACAAAGCAGGTCTATTGTGTTTTAGAGGTATGTTAAAGTTGGAGTTTCATCGCAGTTTTTAACGAGAACGATTTTTGAGGGGAAAATACTTAGTTCCTACATTCACAATGTCTAGCACGAACAGGGATTTCATATAAAAAGCAATATACATAATGGACACAAAAAAGCAGTCTATGGCAAGAATGTCTACAGACATGACCAGAAACGTGAGGTTTTAAACATGGGCCCTATCAAAAGAAACTAAATCTCTAACATTAATACATTTTTTAAATGAATGGTAGATGTTGTGCAAAAAGATGTTTTTTATGTTGATTATATACCAAAGCATGAAATGAATATTGTAATTTACAGTGAAATGATTTACATAAGGTGGCACAGTAGTAGCACTGCTGCCTCGCAGTTAGGAGACCTGGGTTCAGTTCCCGGGTCCTCCCTGCGTGGAGTTTGCATGTTCTCCCCGTGTCTGCGTGGGTTTCCTCCAGGTGCTCCGGTTTCCTTCCACAGTCCAAAGACATGCAGGTTAGGTGCATTGGCGATCCTAAATTGTCCCTAGTGTGTGCTTGGTGTGTGCGTGTGTCCTGTCGTGGGCTGGCGCCCTGCCCGGGATTTATTCCTGCCTTGTGCCCTGTGCTGGCTGGGATTGGCTCCACCAGATCCCTGTGACTCTGTGTTAGGATATAGCGGGTTAGATAATGACTGTTTTACATAAAAAACACACACACAAAATCATTATTTTCTTTTCATATTAGTTTTCAGTTGGAACCCAAAGATCCCTTCTCCCTAGAACAGACTACCAATTATCAACAAACACCCTGTAATATGTGCCTTTTAGACATTTATTATGTATTGGGTACAAATTTTAGGAGCACAACAAAGAAGTAACAATTTTAAATATGACAGTTGGAAAGCACTGTGCAGTTCCTGGCACTATTGTGAAAAACTATTCTCTATACAGCACACAATCCATGTTTGTCTCCCACAACTTTGCTAATGGAAAGGGCACTGGATCCTCACAACACAGAGATGGATAAGCAGTCTGGAAAACAGTCAGATGACACTTTACACTGTGGCAAAAATAATATTGTAAAACTGATGCTGTACATCAAATGAGACCTGGAGCCAGAGATGGGTGTCCTCCTACTTCCATGCTATATCTTGTTTTTGCACTCTGATTCCACTAGAGGGTTGCAATTAGCTGTTATTGAAATGTCATCATTCTTTGTAAACAGAAAACTCTCCCCCTCTCATCCCTCTGTTTTAAACAGGATATACTGCCAGATCTATCAGTCTTTATAAGATTACCAATAAACTTTGGGTGCTGTGTCGCACACGAGAAAATTTTCGTTACTTGTACCTCATTTTTTCAGTCATTATCCCCCACCATTTACCACAGTGAAGACACAGAAACTGGGGATTGAAAAAATCAATAATTCTGTCAAAGTACTTAATATCCACCTCACTGTTACCATCTGGTGCATGACCGGCAGAACTGTGGTTACTGCATGGATCCAGGGGTCAGTCTCACAGTCACCTTAACTCATACCTATGAACCAACCCTGAAGCTCTTCAACTGCTCAACTTGGGGGAGCTATTCATTCTTATCCTGCTAAAGACAAGTAACTCCTTCCAAGGAGAAGGTCATCCGAGTCAGATTACAGTTAAATGAGACCAAAAGAAGGTCAATATCCGTAATGAGCGGAGATTTACAAAACCCAATACTCTCAATGCCCTTATAGAACAGCATATCAAGGGCAATAAAATTGCAAACAATACAAGAAGCAGGAGCATAGCTTTGGCAGACACACATGGTCATCTAAGATGATGTGAACATATACTCAGCAAAAAAAGAAACGTCCCTTTTTCAGGACTGTGTATTTCAACAATAATGTTTTAAAAATCCAAATAACTTTACAGATCTTCATTGTAAATTGTTTAAACAATGTTTTCCATGCATGTTCAATTAACCATAATCAATGAATTAACATGCACCTGTGGAATGGTCGTTAAGACCTTAACAGCTTACAGAAAGTAAGCATTTAAGGTCACAGTTCTAAAAATGCAGGACACTAAGGAGACTTGTCTACCGACTGTGAAAAACACCCAAAGAAAGATGCCCAGGGTCCCTGCTCATCTGCGTGAACGTGCATTAGGCATGCTGCAGGGAGGCATGAGGACTGCTGATGTGGCTAGGGCAATAAATTGCCATGTCCACACTGTGAGACGCCTAAGACAGCGCTACTGGGAGACAGGAAGGACAGCTGATCATCCTCGCAGTGGAAGACCACGTGTAACAACACCTGCACAGGATCGGTACATCCGAATATCACATCTGCGTGACAGGTACAGGATGGCCACAACAACTGCCCGAGTCACACCAGGAACACACAATCCCTCCATCAGTGCTCAGACTGTCCGCAATAGGCTGAGAGAGGCTGGACTGAGGGCTTGCAGGCCTGTTGTAAGGCAGGTCCTTACCAGACATCACCAGCAACAACGCCGCCTATGGGCACAAACCCACCTTCGCTGGACCAGACAGGAGTGGCAAAAAGTGCGTGAGTTTCTGCATGACAGCAATGTCAGTGTTCTGCCATGGCCAGCGAAGAGCCCAGATCTCAATCCCATTGAGCACGTCTGGGACCTGTTGGATCGCAGGGTGAGGGCTAGGGCCATTCCCCCCAGAAATGTCCAGGAACTTGCAGGTGCCTTGGTGGAAGAGTGGGTGGGGTAACATCTCACAGCAAGAACTGACAAATCTGGTCCAGTCCATGAGGAGGAGATGCACTGCAGTACTTCAAGCAGCTGGTGGCCACACCAGATACTGACTGGTACTTTTGATTTTGAGCCTCCCTTCATTCAGGGACACATTGTGAAACATTTTTAGTTTATGTCTTATGGTGTTGACTCTTTTAGTGTTCATACAAATATTTACACATTAAGTCTACTGAAAGTAAAAACAGTTGAAAGTCAGGGGACGTTTCTTTTTTTGCTGAGTATATAAATCTAACTACACAAATACTAGCTGTTAGTTAAACCTCAGGCCTAGAAAGAGAAAAGCTGATATTTCTGTGGTTACAGAACAGTGGTTCAGATCTTACATGGATAACTGTGCAAAAACATGATTTTCTAGGATTTTTTGTGAAACCTATAGTAAACCAGGCATTCTTAAATACTATTAGGAAGGATACATGCATACCTATTAATTACAATTTTAGCATTATCAAAGTTTTTAGAAAAAAATGTTTGAAGATGGGAGTCAGGGAGGATTAACCTAAAAAAAGCTGTGTTTCATTCCCCCTTTTGAATCCTGCATTACCCCATTTTTTTTAAGATATGCTAGCTTTTTATGAAAACTAGAGATCAATTATTCAAGTGGTTTTACAGTGTTAGCTTTAATGAAATGGAATTATTACATTTATGGAAAATCGTTTGGCTTACTTTGAATAATATGGAGCAACAACAACAACATTTATTTATATAGCACATTTTCATACAAATAGTGCAGCTCAAAGTGCTTTACATGATGAAGAAAGAGAAAAAAGACAAAGTAAAAATTAAAATCAGAGAACAGTAATTAACATAGAATTAAAGTAAGGTCCGATGGCTGGGGAGGACAGAAAAAAAAAATAAAAAAAAAAAACTCCAAACGGTTGGAGAAAAAATAAAATCTGCAGGGGTTCCAGGCCATGAGACCACCCAGCCCCCTCTAGGCATTCTACCTAACATAAATGATCAGTCCTCATTGTATTCATTGTTCTCATGGAAGGACTTGATGATGACGGTAAGCAGTTATTCTTATTGTATCATCTCCACAATCCTAAATGTTAAACTGGAAATAAGCCTTCTTGTTTGCTCAGGTGTTTATGGTTTTCACGTACAGAAAATCAAGACTATGGTAGCAAAGTAATGCATGTGTTTTTTTTCTTTAATGCATTAGGGCAACACGGTGGCACAGTACGGAGACCTGGGTTCGCTTCCCAAGTCTTCCCTGTGTGGAGTTTGCATGTTCTCCCCGTGTCTGCGTGGGTTTCCTCCCACAGTCCAAACACATGCAGGTTAGGTGTATTGGCGATCCTAAATTGTCCCTAGTGTGTGCTTGGTGTGTGGGTGTGTGTGCCCTGCCTGGGATTTGTTCCTGCCTTGCGCCCTGTGCTGGCTGGGATTGGCTCCAGCAGACCCCCGTGACCCGGTGTTAGGATCTAGCCGATTGGAAAATGACTGACTGACTTTTGATTAACTGTGCATACTGGCATGCCTCTCATCTGTCAAAATGCTTATTCATGCTCTGTTACTGAAATTAATTCAATAGCAGATAATCAGCTCTCTCAAACTGATAAAAGGACAGTCCCCATCCTCCACTCGTTCACTTGCTTCAATTGTTTACATTGACTCACAAAATCAGGCTCACAGCACTCTTGGTAATTCCTAAAAGGCTGGCCTCACTTACTGCACACATATAAGTCCACACCCAATACACAGTCACTCATACACAAACACATAATCACACTTTTTGTTTCCTTTTGCATGCAAATTGTGCGTTTACAATTATTTACGTATTTTCCAATAATTATAGTAAATCAATAAGATGGATTTTGATGAAATCCATAAGAGAAATACAGGGTGGTCCAGATTTAATTATGCAATTTTCATTACGGTATAACTTATTAAGTTTATTACATAGAGAATTCACAAAAAATGATTATTGTTGCCGATAGATGGCAGCACCTGCCCTCATTCCAAAATGGCGGGGAGGCGGTTGTCAGTCGAACAGCAGTTCTTTTGTCTTGTATTGTTTTCCTGCATTGCATTAAAAGTTGCATAATAAGATTTGGACCACCCTGTAGGATTTCAGCCTGTAAACTGGATCAACCAATACACTGCCCATTCCTAGGTGAAGGGATAGTAAGATGAAGCAAAAGTTTACAGACAATTCCCAAAGTGATTTCTCTCCTAGCTAAGTTAAAACCTTTGCTGAAGAAAGGGGATTTGCTTTATGTAGGTGGGACAGGACCAGCTTCTTGTAAAGAAGCACAAATGTCCCGTCCATATGTGACAGACTAACAACTATTTGAAGAGAAGGTGTCAGTTTGGAGAGAGTTACACCAGACAGAAACAGTAATGAAGTATTTAATTCACCAGTCGATCTACATCCCTGTGTTCACCAATGAGAGCAAACTCTTGAGTAACAACCAAAAGAGTGAGATCACAGGTAATTTACTAGTCACAATGACAATGTGGTAAAAACACTCTCCAAGATACAGTGAAAAGCTCAAGAAAATGGGAAAGCTCAAAGTACAGGTAACTTTTGGGCTATTTCATATTTTTAACACATTTTATTCAGTTAGTACCTTCATAGTGTTAAAGAAACCTGCCATATTTCGACTGAGATTTTGTGGGTTGGAAAAAACTATATATCTCTATTATAAAAGGAAATCGGGAGACTTGTAGATCATCTAATTTGTGTTGCCATTAGGGAAAAAGTAGTGTTTTTTCCCCAATGAAGAGGCCTATCCGCGAGAATTAAAAGATTTGTTGTTTGGTGAAAGTGAAATCCACATAAGCAAGTGGCAGAGACGCAAAGTGGCTTGCGCGTAGTGCAGGCCGGGGGGTTGGCGAACAAAACAAACAGGGGTCAAAGCCCCCTAGTTATACAATATTTTCAAGTCATGAGAGAGATTGTTCTGCTTGTACAAAATGTATATCAAATGTAGCTTCAATCTGAAATAGTATCCCAAAGCAACAAATGAACAATAATCTGTGCACCTGAATTAACATTTGCAAAATTCAGCTGGGGCAGCACGGTGGCACAGTGGGTAGCGCTGCCGCCTCGCAGTTAGGAGACCTGGGTTCGCTTCCTGGGTCCTCCCTGCGTGGAGTTTGCATGTTCTCCCCGTGTCTGCGTGGGTTTCCTCCGGTTTCCTCCCACAGTCCAAAGACATGCAGGTTAGGTGCATTGGCGATTCTAAATTGTGTTTGTGTGTGTTTTGTGTGCCCTGCGGTGGGCTGGCACCCTGCCCGGGGTTTGTTTCCTGCCTTGTGCCCTGTGTTAGCTGGGATTGGCTCCAGCAGACCCCCATGACCCTGTAGTTAGGATATAGTGGGTTGGATAATGGATGGATGGAAAATTCCGCTGGTAAGACATGAATCACTGAATGCTCAACTTACCTGGCCATGTTCCTTCTTCATATGAGAAATATATTCATCTCTCTCTGGAAACCAAGCATGACATTTACGACATGTCCACTCTGACATAGCAGCTCGGCCGGAGCTATTTTTACTTCTGTTGGTATTGCTGTGACGTTTGGACATCTTATAACGACGGGTTTCAGGGGAACTGGAGACCTCTTCCTCATCATCCTCATCTTCTTCACCAAAAGAACTGGAGTCCCGCAAATCATCATTCATGTTAGATCGACTTTCCTTGGACCCCGTGGTTTGTGGCACAGAAGCAGATGTTTGGGATGGAGTTGGGGGGTCCCCTTTATTAACAGGACTACGATGAGTGCTCTAAAAAGAAGTTCACATTCAGGAAAACAGCCATCAGTAAATATCAAATAAAACCTGTGATCATAAATTATTGGTTATTGGATTCTAATATGATTTGCAGTTTTAGCAAAAGCTATAAAAAATACTAGGTGAATGAATGACAAAATCAGGGATAGTGGCCACCACTTTCAAACTTCCCACCAGTGCCACTGCCCAACAAAATTTTATACGTTAATTTTAGAATTATTTTCTTCAACAAATGTAAATCTGTTCCTAAATTATTTCATTTATGCTTACACCCTAAAATAATTTACCTTTACATGTTCCATTAGTGATGTCTTCTGTGCATAAAGCTTTGTACAATCTGGACATTTGAATACAGGGACCTTCTGTTTTGCAAGATGTGTATCAAAATGGGTGTGCAGCAAGGGTTTGTGAGTGAATACAGTATCACACATCACACATTTATATATCATCCTAAAGCAACAAAGAAAGGAGAAAAACATTTTGAAAAGACTAAAGGACCAGATATAAATTTGACTATGGTGGAGGCACAGCGCATTGGGAATATAAGGAGGATAATTCAAAATTAATATACAAACAATTAGCCATTTTACAGGACCTTACTTCAGTTTGTTTTAGAAGCTATTGTTTTCAGCTATTTATTAAAAAAATATTATATACTAGAAAACAATTTTCTCTCTAAGACTCAATTTTAACCAAGATTATACTATGAAATACTACCCAATATAGATCATTTACCTATACAGGAAAATTAATGTGAACACCTCATAAACAAGCTTTCAAAGGCAGAAAAGCAAACAAGAACTACAAATGCCCTGAGAATAAGATCATGAATATTTAAGTAGTATGAAATATTTTATATTTATACTGTAGAGTGATCCCCTGACCAAGTCATTCAACTCCTCCCAGAAAATTCTCTACATGCTGAAACAATTCATGTGCGAATATATTGACTGAATTTTTGTATAATGAAAATATAATCATATAATAGTATCTACCATTACTTTACACAACTAAAATTTAAAAATACCACAACATTCATGTGTATTATTATATCATTCCAAAACCTACCAATTTCTCTTTAGTGGCATTTTCTCCCAATATTTTCAGACAACTTACTATAGCAGTAGTGTTGATATGATAACTAACTAATGTTGAAGCTTGCCAGCATCCATGAGAGGTTCTACCCGATGTAACAAGAAATTGGTAAGATTTATTAGCTCAGGAAGGATTTCAGCATAGGATTTATAGAGAATGATATGATCACCATCAACTACATGATTTACCTAACTGTGCATGTATTAACTTTATTTGCAGATGTTTTGTGCTCAGTAACTGAAAAAGTGCTACTTAAAAGTAACACTAAGAACTACAAATTCAAACACTGATTTGTGAATACCAGTATTATTCAGGATATTTTCATTTGCACAAACTCTTAAAACTTGTTAGACAACAACACACTTTTAAAATTAGTTATGTCAGATTTGTGAAATTTACTAATGAGAGATTAATGTAACACTCACATATGAATAATATTTAATGGACAAGTCAAATTTAAATTTCAAATGTGACAAACTACTGATGCTATAATTTTCAAAAACTGTTACCTTTTTTGGTTTACGCAAATTAACAAATTTTAAGGCTACCTTTCTGAAATCAAATTCATCTACTGAAGATTATTATTGCTTTAGAATGCCAGTAGAATGGCCTTTCTCCTGCAGTTTTCAAATTGCTCATGAAAATGAGATCAGACATTGTTATTGCCTATACCTGTGTACACTGAACTCAACTAACTTTAACTGCAGTTACTACTCGTTAACTACTATTAGCACTGCTACTGTAACTGGAGACTGCATCCCTTTTTCTCCTGTGCCATTTAAATATGTGTCATATGAGCTTTCACAATGACTTGAAGGAGTTTAAGTGCCTTACACAAAGGTATTCATGGCATTTTACACTGAGAATATATAAACATAAAAATAAACAAAGATAATTACAATGAAAAAACATGCATAAAAGCACAGATAACCAAGAACAAGTGCTACGTGTTAATAGCATAAAACACAATAAATATACTGTACTAAGCTAAATATGCATATTGCCCATTAACTAATCAGAAATTAAAATGCTTGATCAAATAAGTCTTTAATTTAGATTTAACTAAGTCAAAAAAATAACATTTACCTAATTGAAATAGGCAAAGAATTTCAGAGTTTTAGGGCAAAATAATTCAATTCTTTTGAATCTTTTATATCTGTACTACTCTACAGCAATTCATTAATATTTCTGAAAACTAGCAATTCATAAATTTTTCGTGAAAACTGCTATATACTGATTTTCATAATGTAAAAACACAGTTTACTTTTTTATTATGAATAAAAATTATTATGAATGAAACTGCAGCTTGTGCTTCATTTTGTATTCACTGGGTAGCACATTTCACTTATTACCCTTGTATGTAACGTAAAGTTATCATTCACCTCATTGTTCAAGGTCTTTGGCTCTTCACAATGAAAGATAGGTCTCTTGTATAACTTACTTTGGTTGTGGGCTGCTGAGACCAGGATGCTGTGTATTAATGTGTGTCAGAGCACCAGATGCAGACTTGAAAGCCATGGGACATGTGGGACACTTATAAAACACTTCACAATGTGCAGTCTGAATGTGCGATTTAATGGAGTTGAGGCCACCAAATATAACGTGACAGCTGGAACATCTGAAAAATAACAGAGTAAAATTAGATTCACTGTTAAATACACTCTATGCAGATGTGCATCAGAATCATTAATCGTGGAGCCCAACTTCTCAGAGATATGCAATCCACCCATCACTACATTTCTTTAAAACATTTTTCTAAAATAAAAGACTCATTACATACAGATATAAAACTATACTACATGCGCAAAACCTAAAGAATACATATTTCAAATTACTCTTACTTTACCATCAATTGTTTTACAAACCATGACTGCTTATTAGCCACCACATTTCCAACAATACTCAAGCAACATGGAAAGCATGCTGATTTTGCTTTTTTTCTCCTTCCAAAGAAATATTTGACACAACACTATGCCAAAGTGATAAACATAGGAATTCCTCTAAAACACTTTGAAATCTGAGATGACTATCAACGTAATAGTTTAATCTCCACAGATAAGTGTACAAGTTCAGTCACAAATAAATCCCTTTAACTTGCAACAAGCTGTACCTGGGCCAATCCATAAGAAACTTGCATCTGAAACCTAACCAAAATATGACTAGAAATATCAAATTGTTTAAAAATAATTAAGTATGGCACAGGCATTATAGACATAACTATTTATATGTTAAAGTGAAAACAAATCTTTAGAAACTGATCTAAAGTTTTTATAATTAAAAACACAAAATAACTAATTGGTTAAGTATTCACCGCCCCTCAACTCAGTATTTAATACAGCCACATTTGGCAGTGACTATAGCCTTGAGCCTGTGTGCACAGGTCTCTGCATCAGCTTTGTAGATCTAGACAATGCAAATTTTCCCCATTCTTCTTTGTAAAATTACTCAAACTTGGGCAGCTCAAGGACATAACACTGTTATTTTTAAGCTGTTCCTGAGTTGCTTTGGCTTTATGCTTGGGGTTGTTGCCTTTCTGGAAAATATATAATCACTGAAGTGACATTCTCTTGCAGAATGCAGCAGGTTTTTGAGCTTTTGATGATGTCCGGAGCTTGGCTTTTTCCAAACCTAATCTCAGTTATGAAGACCTGTACCTACAACACCAATTACACATTCTCATACAAAGGATGCAGCTCAAAGTGCTTTACAACATGTCAAAGATGTGGTTACATGCAAAAAAAAAAACAAAAAAAAAAACACCACAAATTCAGATAAGAATAACAATGAATAAATAGCAAACAAAAGGTATATAAATAATGCACATTTATATAACAAAGATACATAATTAAGATAAGCAGAGACTTTAAATGCAGAATTGCTTTTTTTTTGGTAAATGATAAAGTCAGATGGCCAGGATGGATAGAAAAAAAACCAAAACCACCAGTTTAGTTGGAGGAAAAAAAACCTGTAGGGGTTCCATGCCAAAAGACTGAGCATTCTACCCAACATTAATATTCTTTGTTGTTACAAAGTAGTAAGCAACAAAGTACTAAATATGGTTGCTTTTAATATACCTACCATTGCCATGTCCAAACAATATGGTGCTCTGAAATACTGTTCAATGTATAAA
Source organism: Polypterus bichir lapradei (assembly GCA_026402145.1). NCBI lineage: Eukaryota > Metazoa > Chordata > Cladistia > Polypteriformes > Polypteridae > Polypterus > Polypterus bichir. The sequence goes on from JANRMT010062813.1 coordinate 98,799,278, forward strand.
TAAAGTGTTGTCCTTTCTACATGGTGTGACCAAAATGTATGCAAACACCCTCAAATAAAAGTCTGCACTGTGCACTTTATTCATATCTGAATTGTTTGAGGGTTAAATCTATCAAAGATGTATGTGTTGTTGGTTGGGGGATTTGGTTGGTTTTGGGTATGGAAGACTCCCAATCTCAGAGCAATGCTGCAGAAAACTTGAAATGGGAAAAGTGAGTTGAAAGGTCCACAACAGCTATGTGTGTGGCTATATGTTGCTACAGGCTTCTAAAGCTGAATTCAGACTAAAATTAAAAGTGACAATTTCCAATTTTTCATAATTCATAATTATTTTGCTTGACTTTTACATTTCATTTTGAAAGAAACTTGAATCCAACATGACTTTGCAATCTGCAAAATAAAAAAAAAAACGGACAACCATGAATACCAAAAACATGCAGACTTCAAATTGTTTATATTATGGGATGTCTGCGAGTTTGTCTGCTCATGATGTCTGCTGCTGAAAGATGCTAGAAAGTAGAATCATCACTACAGGATCTCTATTTAAAAACTTGTGAACATGACAGAGGAACTGGGAGTAATGGGAACAAGTTGTGAAGGAGTGTGATGCAAAATATCTTTTGTTTTACATATTATAAAAAAATTGTAAAATTTTGTTTTCGCTTTGTTTTTCTAGGGTACTGAGTGCTGTATGAGGAGGGAAAAAACAATTTTAGCACAAGCCTACAACATAAAATTTTTAAATTATGGGGTCTGAATACTTTCTGAAGACACTACAAAGCTTTATCATGAGCTCCTTTTTATGACATACTAAAAACTGAGTTCTGTAACTTATATTTGGTTTTGATGTTTTGCAAATGAATATTTTTTTCCTGCATATGCCATCCTAACCTGTTTTTCAGTAACTGGAATGTTACTACCATGAATCAACAGACAAAAAACAACAACTTAGAAAGTAAGTAATTGTGCAGCAAAGATGACTGCAAGCAACTTTACCAAAAATAAACTACAGAAAATATTTGCAGTAGACCCGTGATCCATATTGTGGATGGAACAAAGATTTCCATTCTGCACAAGCAATGAATTCCAGGACCCTTTCTCCCAAACTGTTATAATCCGACCAGTAGACTAGATCTAGTAAGCAAGCTAATTTTTTAGTCTACTGATTTATAAAATATGGAAGGCATTTTCACTGGGATGCTTACGCTATATATATATTGGGACACCCCTAATGGGTCACCAGCAAATTAAGTATCAATATGTTGAATACATTCACTGTTTCTGAACAGTCTAAACTGAATGTGACCTTAAAATCCTTGGAAATAAACACACATAAAACAAAACCTATGATAACATAATACTAAATATACATTAAAGAGCTGCAGGTGCAAGTATTGTTATTGTGAGAGCTGCATGTCAAAAGGTCAAAGTAAAAGATACTACTTTAGGTGAATAATGACAACAGACATGGATGCTAATAAGAAGTGCTAGGCATTTGCATCCATATAAAAATTCCAGTGCCAAGCACATCTGTGACAGAGCTACAAGACAAAACACCATTTCCTTCAAAAATACAGCTGCACATTCCTTGTTATTTATTTAGATTTTCTTGAAGATTTCTTTTTGTTTTGTTATTTGTTATATAAACCAATTACTGCCTGTACATTTACAACACCTCAAAATTACCATATTTCAGCAGTATATATTATACATTATATTACATTTTTATAACAGAAAGTTAAAACAAATTCAAATATTAAACATTCACATTACTTTTACAACCTAAGTAGAAACAATTTATTAGCAACAATATGAACACAGGCTTCTTTTTATGTTTAATTAAAGATGCTTCAGCACCCGCTGATTTTGGACTGCTATCTAGCATGTGCTAAAGCTCTGTCTCTCCCCCAAACATTTACATTTGCCTTGTTGTCTAGGACTGGCTGAGATCTGCCACTTTTTCACCTGGCTTTTCAAACCAAAGTCCACTCAATTGTGTCTCTTGCTACACATCATCTGTTATGCAATGGAAACAAGATGAGGGGACCAGTGGAAATGATTAGGAGAGTTTCTAAGTGAAATTTCTCAAGCATTTTATGTGATTATCTATTTAACAACTACAATACAGAGCTTACTGTTTGTTTTTAATGTTTCTTTTTACGATTGTGCTTTGTATTCTATTTCTTGCAATAACCTTCTATTTATGACCATATATGTCTGTTTTTCAGCTCTGTTTGTAGTCTTGCTGTTTTGGATTCTGTTATTATTTTTCATTCTTGTAAGATGTAAGAGAACACCTGACAGTAATGTCATAGTTATAAAACAAAAAGGCTAGTAATAAAAAAACATAGTAAAAGTGAATCTTTGTCCCAGAGAGGCAGTGCTACACACCCTGGTTGCTCAATTTCATGCTTTAGTTCAGCATCCTAAGTTTATACATAGTGTATGTGTTAGTGTATAACTCTCATTATAATCTTAGGTTAGAAGCAATTCAGCATAAACAGCTGGAGGTCAGAGAGAGAAAGAGAGAGCCATCACCTGAACACTGAAGACTAGACTGCAGACTTAAGATAAGCCATCTGAAAGACAGTCCGTTTCCCTCCTTTCTCTTTATCTTGCACATGTGGTGTTCTCTGGTGCTATTTTTCAGCTTTTTTTATCAATATTGAAAGTTATCACATACCGTAGATCCCGGAATACAAGCCGAGAATTTCGTCCTAGATTTTTGGCTTGGAGTTTGGGGTTCGGTTTATACAACGAGTATCATTTCAGATTCAAGATTTCCAGCGCAATGCCGGTTTTGCCGATGAATACGGAAGTAAATAATGACGAAACCACAGAGCCATCTTTCAGATGAAGAAGTAACTTTGCATGCCGGTACTTTAAATTAAATAAAGAATTTATTAAAAAAAAGTGTTTTAGTTGTTGATTTTATTAATAAAATTTATAATAAATTATCGGGAAGTTTAAAATAAAATTTTTTATTTTGATTTACAATCCACATCTTGCGTTACGAAACGGATGCGGTCACGTGTATCTGCTTGCGCGATTGTAAACAAACAACCGAGAGCGTTAGTAGCGTCAGTCGGAGCCCAGATACATGTGTTTGTGGATGTAATTTCGAAACGAAGATGGACATTGTGTGGAAATATCTCCTCCTCCTCCCTTCCTGCAGCCCAAAGATGTCAAATTAAATGGTGAGTACAGTATGAAATTGTTTCTAGAATAGAATGCCTTTTAATATCACTATACGCATCTACATTGAGATTAAAAGCAGCTCCTTCAGTGCAGAAAAAAGTTCTGTATAGGGCTTGTATGGTTGTTTTTTAGCCTTAGCATAACGCCGTATCTGCGGCCCCGCTTCTGCTTTCTTTCCCTCCTCCGTCTGTGTCGTAACTCTTAGACCCGACAACAAACCACGGAGAGCCCGCTCGCTATGGTCTCGCTATGTTGTCTGGGATGTTGTGCGTGTGATGAAAAACACTCAAAACAGATGTCTGGCTCTGGACACCGATGTCTATAAGGTTCTGAATGGTGTAGCGGATGTTCGCCGAACCGATCGTGCACAAACAAGGACAAAAAAAAAAGTACAAAAACAACAAAAAAGTGCACTGAAAAGGTGAGCCCTGAGCCGCTGCGCGCCGCCATGCTCCTAGTATAATCGAAGTAGGCTAGGCACATTTTATAACTTTTTGGTTAGTACATTAGAAAAATTATTGGTGTTTTTTATTATGAAAAGGTTAAGGAAGTGTTGCAGTGGGAGGTTCGGAACGCATTATGGGTTAGCCTTTGCAAACGAATTAAGTTCGTAAGTCAAGGGTCCACTGTATTGCGTATTTAAGTTAATCAAATTTATAACAAGTCTCCGGAAATCCACCCGCCGATGTACCGTATTTGCGTATATAGTTTCAACACAAAGGTTCCAATTTACCAAACTTCTCCGCAATCACTTCCTGTTTTCCATCAAAAATGCCGGCAGTCTCAAATTCTCGCCGATAAACATTATAAATATACCCGAAGAAACACTTTTAAGGAAATTTAGAAAATTTTGCTTGGAGAAGGGGGTCGGCTTAAATACCGGTCATCGGCAAATACATGTAATTTAGTCGGTAGAGAAGGGGATCGGCTAATATACCGGGTCGGCTTGTATTCCGGGATCTACGGTAAGACTTTTTGACTTTGTAAAATGGGTGTATTTCTGGCTTTATGTTCAGACTTTCCTATTATTTATTACATTATTTTATATTACTTATATTAATAATAATAATAATGTGTTTTATTTATATAGTGCCTTTCCCATGCTCAAGGTGCTTACATTGATTTATATTATTTGCTATTATTATTAATTTTTACTGCTAACATTGCTTTGCTTTAAATTTGTATACTTTCACTTCACATATTCAATGACTGATTTAATAAAGTAATTACAGGGAATCTGATGTGGACAGACAGTCATTAACTTTCCACAGGGTTAGCAGCTGAGTAAGGAGGTCTCCAATAGTGAGCAGCACAAAAAAGAACTCCGCAGTATTTGGGTAAGTGGCATTAACCAAGGCGGGTTAGCCTTTAGTTTATCTAAGGTACATCTTTTATGGATCGCTCAAGCCAAAGCTAGCAAGTCCCTATATGGAGTACTGAGGAGTGATAGGCTGTGCAGTTATCACTCTTAATAAGTGAGTGAATGTGTGTTAAACGTCTTTACGTTTTGAAGGGTTTGCTGTATGAGACTATCATTAGTGAGCCCGATAGCGTCTGATTTAACTTTTGTTTTGGTAAACATACGGTGTGCAACAGTAGGTAAATTCACACTGAACTTAGCAAGTCCTACTCACCCCATGTTAATAAAATCTTTCTCTGTACGGTATTTTGCTGATTACTCTCATTTACGTTCACTGCTTAAAAAATGTAACATAATTAATGATTAAGAAGAAGAACTTGTAAGGTCATGGTGAGTAAAGCTTGGAATAAGTAAAAGAATCACCTACTTATAACCAACACGTCTTGAAAAGTGTAAGCAGGCATCCTTGAGATGGGTCTGGAAGCTAGTCGCTCTGGAAATTCCACCACACTCTGGGCAAACGTGAGGAGACTGGTGCTTGTGCATTCGTGTATGGGCAGCAGCACTACATGGATTCGGGAGGATCAAAGCCGGGGAGCACTGTGCACAGCTCTAGTGAGTAGGAAAAAAAAATAGCCACAAAATATGATACACTTTTGTACAATCCTCAAAGGCATAAGTGTTTCTCATTACTGAAATCCAATTAAATGTACTTAAAATATAGCTTTGTTAATATCTTTTTCTCTGTCAATTTACCTGAGATTACTCCAATTGACCTTTTTTCAAGTTCTATCATTTTTAAGTAAAATCCATTCTTTTTCACATCATTTAAAGTAACACATATAGCAACTTACCTAGTAGTGCAATGGCATCTGGAAATAGCAGTGGGCAGTATAACCAAAAAAACCATATTATGGTATAATTAAAAATTGACTGTTTCAGTAGATACCAGTATAATGCATTTTTATATAACTTTCAGACTGAAATATATATTTAAACAAACATTATACTGTCTAACAGTGAACACTGTACATATTGGGATGCCTCTTATCTCTTGAAACATTTCTTAACACTCAGCAACTCAAACAGATCCAACAGCAGGTATTCACCCCTGTCAAACTCATAAATGTACAGGCTTTCTTTCTTTATTCCTTTTTAAGTCCTTTAAGTCCATACACAAAAATATTAAATTTAAGTTTGCAATATAGTCAAACATTCATATCAAGATATAATTAATAATGATCACAGCTATGGTATATATATTAGAGATGCACGATATATCGGGAACTGTATTATTATCAGCTGATGTTCATTAAAAATAACGACATCGAAATCGGTCAGATGAGTACATTTTAACCAATACAGCCAACTGATATAACTCAGGCTTGTCAACACTGTCAGTTCACTAAATAATTAAATGTTGTTTTCATTGTTCGGAGAGGCAGACATTAAGCTGCAGACAAACATGCATGCATAGCTCATAAAAAAAATGCCACAGGGTTTCCTAGTTTTGCTAACAAGAGGACTACGTGCATTGTTTATTCATTGGGTAGATATCGTTAGTAAAGCAGTATGTCAGCCGTGTGGTCATGTTTTCTGTGAAAAAGGAAGATAACTGAGTTGCTATCTGCTCTACCTGCAAAAATGAGCTAATGCGAGGAGGCTGCAGAATTAAATCTTTCAATAACACAAATTTAATTACCCATTTGAAGATCCACCATAACGAATTATACATGGAATTTCTAGCAGCTAATGCTACCAAAACTAAAGTTAAATCAGACGCTACCGGGCTTACTAGCGGTGGCCGCATACAGTAAACCCTTCAAAACATAAAGACGTTTCCTAAAGACAGTGCCAGAGCTAATGGCATAACTACTAAACTAATGGAAATGATCACACTCGATGACCAGCCTTTTTCCACAGTTGAGGACAAGGGATTTCGTCGGTTATTACATCATTTAGAACCTCGGTACATTCTTCCAAGCCGGCGATACTTTGCAGATGTCTCACTGCCTACATTATATGATGTGATTGCTACATATATCTATGAGCTTTTAAGCTTATAACAATGCCACCAGCATTAGCTTCACTGCAGATATGTGGAGCTCAGAGGTCAGCCCCATGAACATGATGAGTCTAGCTGCATTGACAATTTTGAGTCAAAAGGAGTGTTGTCGAATGCTAATGAGTTCTCCGGTTCTCATTCTGCAACTTTTATCGCACAAGTTTAAATTCCATGTTAGCAAAGTGGAACATTTCAAAAAGTAATGTGCACGTTGTGCTTCATGACAACGCTCGCAATATGGCAAAAGCTATGGAAGAAAGCAGCATTAAAAGTTTAAGCTGCATGGCTCACATTTTGCAGCTTGCTGTAAATGTAGGCTTACTGAGCCAGAGAAGCATCTCCGACTGTGTTGCCATTAGGAGGTGAATAGTTACTCATTTTAAGTACTCACAGCTCGCTATATCGCGGCTGAGAGAAATACAAACAGACCTTGGTACTCCAACAAGAATGATTCAGCAGGATGTCCCTAACTGTTTGAACAGCACATATTATATGCTGCAAAGTCTTGTTAATCAGAAGCGCACTCTTGCTGCGTATAGTGCTTAATACAAGCTTCCTGCCTCTCTCATGGTGCATCAGTGGGGACTTGTGGAAAACATGATTACTCTACTCGAACCATTTAAGCAACTTACTAAAGACATAAGCGCGCGTTCATCTACAATTGCGGACACGATTCCGTCTGTTGAAGCGCTTACGTGTCTGCTTAAAAAGTGTGGCAAGGCAGATTTCGGAGTTCAGACAGCGAAAACCACACTTTTGGAGGCTGTCACAAAACGCTTCAGTGGTGCATTCTCCAAGCCACTATACTGTCTATCTACTGTATGGTACAAAGATCGATTTTAACCAAGATACAAAAAAACAAGTGCAAGAAGCACTTCAGAAAAACTGGTTGAGATGTCAGCTGGTAAAGGAGATGGTAAAAGCAACAGCGAACCACAACAGAAAAAGATTTGCACTCGGAGAGATGTTGCTGCTTCATTGCTGGAGATGTATGTAGAAATTCTTAAAGAAAATTCGTATGTGGCTGCAAAACCACATTCGACTGCCGCCGAGGTAAAATAATAGAATTATAAAATTAACAATAATCATAATAATTAGGTTGACCAGATGTCCCCAAAGGGAAAACACACTGTTACGGATTTATTTATTTTTTAAACACAAACCATACACTGCAGCTTTTAAATATCCAATCAGTATCATCGTACATTTACCGGAAACTCACAGTCAGCACTGCGAGGCGGCTTGCTGGGACTGTGTACATACTATACTATTAATTGTGCCACCCTAATAAAATTTTCTCTTCCTTTTATAAAAACTCTATTTTTACAAAAGTAGGTGCCATAAGCATGTGCTTATTTTGCTTAACGGTTAATGAATCCTGGGCTATCTTATTATCATTATCATAGACTGTGCAAAGTATCTGCATGTATACATTAAATCACAAATTTACTTACTGTTTGAAGCACTCTGTCGTCTTATTATCATTATTGGTTTAAAAATCTTTATTTTCCTAATTTTTCACATCTCCACATTACAATTAGTTGCTTAGTCATTTAAAGTTTGTAAAATATATATGTGAGCATTCCTCAGAAAGTGCATTAATTGACAGTGTGATAACCGCTTGAGATTGAACTTACCCTGCCAGAATTCAATAGTTTTAAGGTTAGACAAGAAAAAAAAAATGTAATGTTGCATCATCACATCATACAAGATATAACATCGCAAAACACTAATTTTAATAATAATAAAACAAGAGTAGCGTGAGCCCTACTGGCATCCAATTCCACTGTCCACAATTATTATTATAGCATGCATTTTCTGCAAAACACATATTTTAATGTGAATTCAATCACAAACATGCAGTTACTTTTAGGACATATTGGATATAAGCTATTTACTTATGCTAAGTTAAAGCTTAGGTGGACTAAGCATGCACATTTCTTTTCCCCTACCATTTCTTAATTTTGTTTGTCATGTGGCTCTGAGGCATTGCGCTTATACAGTCCCAATCTTCGGTGCTGTTTTGTTCCAAATTTGTGACACTTCCTCGGGAGATTAACAAGCAGCTGTTTCTAGCAGCTTGTTGCGGAAATGCACGCCTTTTAAAAATGGTCAAGATTTCATTTTTGCACAATTTTTGCAAGGTTTGACTGGCTAATGTTCCATTTTTGGTACTGAAGACTCACCTCCCCACCTAAAAACGGCGATGTCAGGTTCCAAGTTATCTTAAAGTGGGCCAGCTGCTGCTACAACAACATAACAATACTGTTATAAGTAATATAATTATGGTACTATTGCTGCTACTATTGCTACACAAGGATTATAGTGAAGCGAAATAAAGCATATAGTTTAATTTTTTTTTCTTTTGTGCATATTAATGAAAGTGTTTTTTTTCTACTACATAATGGTACTTTGACAAGTAGCATAATAACTAATATAACTCTATAGTAATAATACTATACAAGCATTATACTGTACTGTAGTGAAGTGAAATAAAAAAGAAGTAGTTTAATCTAATTTCTTTTCTATTAACGAAAGTGTTCTTTTTTTCTTTTAAGGAAACTGATTTCACTAATATAAATATGACTAAATAGCCTGGGCAGAATTGCATTGTAATTATGTCTCAATAATAAATAATAATAATGCTAACAATAGCAAAGTACAGTGTAACAAAGTAGTTGTAATATTATTAAAGGTCTTAAATATAATGGTTAGTAATACTAGTACTGTACTGATTTTTTTTTTGTGTGTGTGCGTGTCCCGTTACTCTTTCAAAATTAACGGTTTCTAGTATCCCTTACCATGACTACCACTAGTGTTCCTACATGAGTCTTTGCTTGTAGTAGCAGTTTTCCTCTTAAAACAAAGGTTTCTTTCTTTAATTGACATACTGGTTGATTGTGTTGTATTCATAGGTTAAATAACACGAAGTTTAATTAAACAAAACTTGTGGGGCAAGTGGCTCGTCGGCTTCTGCGAACATGCACACCTGATGCTCGAGGCCCTTTACAATTCAGAAGATCAGGAGGCCAATAGGTGAGGGGCTATTGGGTGGGTTCTGAGGGGAAGGGCACAGCAAGGTACTTGGACCCAGCTACCATTTGTTTGCCTGTTACCGTCGCCACTTTTGTACCTCAACGCAGTTACAACGCCAGACTACCAAAGCCGGGACCAGGATGCATGCACTGCAGCTCTATGTGCAGCGGAGAGATGAGGCAAAGTCAGCAGCAACCTCCTCCCTCCTCCTCTCTTCTCAGAACCACCACCAAAGCCACCACCAAGAGCACCACCAAGACCACCACTGCTGCCCCCATCGCCTCTCTCTCTCTGCAACAGCCACCGTCATCAAGATTCCTGATTGTGTTTGCTGCTGTCGGCCAGCATGGAATTGGAGGGTGGTAAGTGACAGCCACCCATGGAAAGTGGTGGTGGCTTCTTGACCTTTTCTGTTTAACCTGTTATTTGTTTGAATTTCCAAACAATCTTTCTCAGCCTCTGCCTCCCGGTCTGCGACCAGTGGAGGACCTGTGCCATCCCAGTGCTCCCAACCGACAGCTGATCCAGCAAAGCAGCCTACACAAACGCTGTCTACAGCAAGGAGAGAAGTGAGTCAAAAGGTTGGGCTTCTTCAAATGCTGTTGCCAGGAAAGGAACAGACCCTTTTTGTTTATTTTTGTCTTGCTTGCACTGTCTTTCTTGTCTCGCTCTCTCTCTCTTTCACAGCTGCTTTTGCCTTAGGGCTGGAGGACTTCTCTATCTATCTAAAGAACAGCAGGTGTGGATAAGGCGGGCCATTTTCACCAAGAGCAATGATGGAGAAAGCCTGTGCTGACCCACAACCTTCACCTCTGGTGGTATCCTCCTGGCCCCAGCAACCTGCACCTCCTGCCCCCAGCATCGCCCAACACCTTCTTTCAGCACCCATTCTTCCTGTGGATGCCCTACCGCATGTGGGCCTACAAGCTCTCCTGCCCGTCGTGCAGCCACAGGTTGTTGGGAGCTGGACTCTACAGGACTGGAGGGTCCTGGACACAGATGGATGGTACTTTACAGCCACGAAGAACCTAGGGTGCTGGCGCTGCAGGAAGAAGGTGGCGGGCTGGTCGCACCATGTCCTGGATTAGCTGGACCCTGCCCATCGGGATGAGTATCCAGTCATCCTGACTTACAGGTCAGACAAGGGGTCTCCAATGGCCAGGTGAACTCTCCAGAGGTAGGCAGGCACACACGGGCAGCCAGGATGTCTCTGTTCTCTCTAACATAGGTTATCCTGTGACAAGAAGCTCATCGAGCACACCAGGTCCTGAATGTCACGGTTGCTGTTCGTGTACGCCAGGGAGGTGGTTTTGCGGCTAGAGGAGGCCAAGGCCCGGATCACCTCCATCTTTGGCTCAATCTCGAAGATGGACTCCACCAAGAAGGTGAGCAAGACAGCCATTCCCTCTTTCCTTTGAGTTTACTGTCACTCTCCCTTTCATCATTCAGGTGACCAAGAAACTCGCTGGTGCCGCTGCCGGTATGTCAGCCTGGGTGACCAATGTGGAGAATGAGCATGACCAGATCCTGATCAGTGTCCTCACTGTCACTAAGGACACTGGCCTGCACCCCATGGCCACCGGGCTGATGCAGCGGTACCATGATGCCAGTGTGTCCCCAGCTTTGGGCCTGTATGTGGACCGAGAATGCTGTTCCCACGGAGGGCCATCCAAAATGTCCATCTTGTTCCACCAGTGGGATCAGTTAGTGGTGTGGCTCGACGCATGGCACATGATGCAACGTTTTGCAGCAGGTGTCACCACACATAACCACCCTGTGCACAGCCTCTTCATGGTGTGTCTCTCCTTCTGCATTTTTGAGTGGGACCAGGGAGATGTTGCCCGGCTGCAAGGCCGGACTAAGTCTGGCGAGGTGGGGTCAGGTCCCTGGGACTCCGGCATTGGAAACATCCCATTAAAGGAGCTGGCCTGCCACCACATGCGCAGGGTGTAAGAAACCGACCGGGTCATTGACAAGATGCTGGAGGCCTTTAGGGACTCCACTGACACCATGGGTATCCTGCTTTTGGACTGTGGCAAGATCCAGGACATTTGTAAGACCCAGAGGCACCACCTCCACTGCAGGTGTTCAGGTGTGCATAGGTTTCAACTTCATTGGAGCCGTTCCACCTGCATCTGGACCGCTTCATACCTGATAAGGGCCCAGAAACCTGTCCTTTGTGACCTGTGTTCTGCTAGGGAGCGGGAGGTATTATATTTTTCTCTCTGTCTTACCCCGTCTTTCAAGCACTTCAGCCAGCGCAGCCCACTTTCAGGCCTATATCCTGGAAGGCCTAACACGGTGGAAGAAGGACCATGCAGCACAAGCAGCAGACTGTCATCTTGTCTGCTACAGTGGCCAACTCCAGCACTCCCTCAATCAGATGAGCGAACATCTTCTTGGCAGGAAGCTGGTTGAGGATTACACCAGGCCTGTGAAATACTGTATACTGGTTAGGAAGGCGTCCAGCCTTTGTCTGTCTGTCTGTCTCCCTCCATCCCTCCCACCTTTTTACTTTAAAACAGTTCCCTCTTTTCCACAGGAGAGTTTATCGGCATCCAGTACTTGTTTTCGCAGACCGGTCGAGTGCTGGAGGAAGTGATGGGCAGGGATCCCGATGCCCCAAATGGGACCGAGACAGACAACAACAGTGTTGATGAGGGCTTCCATGAGGAGGAGGGGTCGGTAGAAGAGCCTCTGGACTACACCCTCTTTGGTTTGGAGAAAGACTTCGCCCCACTGATTGCCAAACCCACGTCATCCAAGACGTCCCTGTCACGCCCTGCCACTGGTACCTCACATTCCGGGCCAGCCAACCAGGAGACCGGCCCTGGAGACAAAGCCATTCAAAGGGTGTTCCACGAGCTGGGATATACCTGTGGATTATCTGATGAGTACTCCTCTCTCTCACTCTCGCTCTCTTCCCCCAACATAGCTTTGGACCTGACAATGGCCAACCTGGTTAATCTGGCTTGCAGTCTCATGGAGCTGCATCACCATGCCTACGTGATGCAGCGCCAAGTGGCGGAGATCATCGCCCTCTGGGTACAATTGCTGGAGGGTGACAGGGCCCCGATTCAGTTCCCGCCACGGCACCAGGAAAGACTGGTGAAGGTGAGGTTCCGACACAAGCACTCGCACACCAGTGTCACCCAGGTAGTGGAAAGCTTGCAACAGTAGGTTCTCGACTTCTTTGGCGGTATCTTTCCTTTTGATCAGACACATCGAAGGCAGGACTGACTATATCCTCTCTCTGAACCCTAACCCCCACCTTCTGCAGGTGCAGGGTCGGCCAAGGCAGCCAAGCTGCACAGATGTCTAACATTAACTGCCATGTGGAGGCCATTCGTATCCAGCTGTCCAGGATAAAACCCATGGGAACCACCATCTGCGTTGTGAGGGTGAACCACTGGGCAGCCATCATGAGGGATTACATCAGCATTCAAAAGAAATGTCCTCACAAACCCGGTACTCCTGGCCCAGACATGAATTAAGCTCTTCCCCCTCAATCAGCACACCCTAGCACAATGGTAAGTACACACTGGACGAGTGGAGTCCCCCTTGCCCCTGTCCTTCTGTATCTGACTTCCTTTGCTTTGTGTTCCTGCAGGCACTACACTCACACCAGGGACCTGATACGCCAAGCTCTGGAGCAGGCTGTGCCGTTGCCGAGCACCTTGGCCATGGCTTCAGAGCCCACCCCTGCCGTGCACCCATGGCCCATGGGCCCCAAAGCAGTCCACCACACAGGATTTTTTGTTCCCTGACTTGCCAGATCTGTTCCGTCAGGTGACACTTCGAGCTTGGGGCTCTGTGGATGCAGCACCATCCATCATTGGACCTCCCCCCCCCCCCACCCCACATGAAGCACCCACCACCCAGCCACTCCCCCTGCCAGCCAACACTACTGTTCCTCTGCCTCCACCACCACCGGCACAACCTCCTGTACCCCGCACCACTGCCTGGTGGCGCAGGAAGAAGCAGAAGGTGGAGGAGCTGCTACACCAGCAAGGTATCCCCCCTTAAACAAAGGAAGAAGGTGGAGGGCTTTGTTTGCCAGCGCTGTGGCCGTCCTAAAACGAAGGAGTTCAGCCACAGGTGCTTTGGGGGGAATCCTTTTGCTTCATCGTGGCTGGCAAAAGTGTATAGGAGTGGCTGAAGGAATAAAGTAGGGAGAAGCATGATGGTGTTGTCAGGGGGATGAATGCCCCTTAAAGGCTTTTTTTTATTTTATTTATTTAATCTGTAGTTGGGCCCACACTTAACATTTTTTTGTTCATAAGGACGCCTGCTTAAGGTTTTGTTAATCTGTATAAGTGACTGGCACTTTGTATGTTGGCAGGCCTCCTCCTCTCAATTTTCTTTTTTAATTTTGGGTGTCATCTGCAGGTTATGGCACTGACTGAAAACCTTTTGTTTTCTAATTATTGATTTATTTATTTAAACAATATATTTATTGTAAATAACTGCCTTTTGTATTCTGTTTATTGTATGTATGTAGTTTTCCTAAACCTTGGATTGTTGTTTGATATTTATTTATTTATTGTATGCACATAGTTATTTATTCATAAACTTTGGATTGTTGAGTGAATCATTGTGTCTGTCTGCACACCATACCGATTGGGCGTCCATCACTTTAAGGGCGCTCTATTTATCTTCCCGCGGCCACGTCGCTAATCGGCTATGTGCCTGCCACTTTCGTCTTTTACGGACCCGGCCCTGCTCCGCCGGCAGCCCTCTTCCTTAATGAAGATTGGCTTACATTTTTTGCAGATTGTATACTCTCCATCTTTGTCTTCTCTTTCCATCTCTAAAGATGTACCCGCCGTATCCAGAACTGTGTCAGAATGTAACGGAAGGCCTACTCTTCGCCACACCACTGCATCACTTTTGAGACAAGTGCAAAAGTGGCTTCAATATGTACTAAATATACGAAAATTTCTCTCGGTATACCACTTACCACTGCTTTAAGGCAATGAATAACACGACAGAAAAATCTAATTTCCATTATCCTTTTAAATTGCACACTCTGTATTTTACGTATGTTTAAATATGTGCCAGTTTTCCACCGATTTTTAGCATACTGGTAAAATGATTTTATAAAATCTATGCCAGAACAAGAAATCATCCAGTATACTAGATCAACCAGCAATTCACCCATTCCTATCTGGAGTTACAATGAATGAAATTATGCTTTATGTGGAAATGCAATATTGTGATTTAGAAAATCTGAATGTTTTCATTAATAAAAATTAAAGAATATACAAACAGGAATTTTGTGATTGTGTCTATTCACTCCTCTAAAACCAAAATGATTACTCATGGAGTGCTTAAAAGACTTTAAATATAAGGCAATGATTTAAATTTCTAATCAATACTGTCAAAAGACATCAGATCTCTCTAGTTCAAGAAATACTCCACCACAAATAATATGTTTTGAATCTGTTACTTCCTCTCCATGTAAGTAGTCACAGTCAAGAAAACTGATTGTCATAATTTCATATACAACAGAAATCACAAAATTTTTGATTTGGTTTCAATGCACGCCCAGCTTGAACAGCAGCAAACAATATTAAATGTCTATGAAAAAAACTAAAACAAAATAAACATTTGGTATTGTTCAAAATGGGTCACCATTCAAGTCCACTGCATCAGGAATTTTGTCATCTCATTTTCCTATGAAAATGTGACATTGAAAGTTTTTCTCTAACATCTCTACAAACACTCAGTACGTTTACATACACATATATTATGGTAGAAGCTTAGTTTCTTAATAATCTGCATTTACATGTGCAAATAGTCTTCTAGAGCTCTCCTATGACAAACGCTCCATCATTAAAGTGAACAAAAAAAAAAAAAAAAAAAAGTTAAACATCATCATCGGCCACTGTGTATTTGAAAATAAGCTTGAAGCCTGTGATCATTTTTTTGTATTTTATAATTATGTTTAGTCAAATTGATGCTTTATTTACTGTATAGGTTTCTGTTACTGGACTGCCCACAATACCCTCTTTTCTGCCTGGCTGTGCAACTGAGCCCTGCTGATAGAATAATAACAATGCAGATATGCATTAGGTTACTCATTACTTTAAAATGTAATCTGATTATGTAGCACATTACATTTAACAGGTTACCCTATTGCTCTTGAGATTTTGTTGCAGACTTTAGCACTGTACAACAGCTCATCAACATAAATGTAACAATTTCTGAAGTGTTAAGACAAATTACTTCAGCCAGGAGAAGGAATAATGCGATCACTCGAACATTTGTCTCTGGAAATGCATTCTGTGGACGTTTCTACCTGTGGCCGCTGAAAGTGTGTGCAAAGCAAATACATGTGCAGGCTAACCAAATGCATTCACTCACTAGAAAAACCTGAAGAGTAACACGGTTTTGGGTTTACATGGCCACATAATTGGATAATTCACTAAGAAATCTACCTCTGTAGATCACGTCTCTCAAAGGCTAATAAGTTAATTTCAATAATGAGAATAAAGGTTATTGGAGCACAAGTAAACACACTAAATGAGGGTAATAACAGATACAAAAATGATCTTGGGTACAGCATTCTACTAAATATTCTGGGTGCTGCATATACACTTGTATAATACTGAGTTTTTTTTTTATATTTTTTATCATTAATATTTTTTTTTTTAACTTGTGGTGCATCTGCAATGCATTAAGTGTTTATGACTTGAGCAGTTACCTAAAAGAAGCAGATGAAAAATGTACCCTTAAGCAAATTTGACTTGAAAGCACAGCCTTCAGAAAAAAGTGATTGCGTACACAAAGCGACATAATCAAAGAGAAAGCTGAATGGGGCACAATTCACATTGCCTCTTTATACCTGTAATACATATAAAACTATGATGGATAGGGTGTGTCAGACCTGACATACATACTCCGCAATGTGTGATAAATTGACTGCTGTGGGAAGAAGCAGACAGTCAAAGGTGCATTTGAATTGATGTATTGCTAAAGGCTACTTATAAAGGTGACACATAGCCTGACAGTTGTGCTGCATTTAACACCCTAGAGGAACCAGGCACATAAGTAGTTTCCACAATGTTTTCCAAGTACGAACATCAGGATGCTATGCTGGAATAATTCTTTAGGAACATAGAGGTATTTTTACCTGTACCTTGTCTCCTCCTTGCAGTGATTTTATTGTCAGTTATTATTATTATTGCAAAACATAGACGCTCATGAAGAGGTGCAAAGGAATTTATGGTGGCCCGGCATTACAACTTTTTTCATAGGCTTCAGAGATTCTAGTCTTTAGTAGTGTGCTCAAAGCCAAGAGTTACAGTAATGGTGTTGTTTTGACTGCTTAGTTTTGTTCTTTGTCTAATAGGCTACACCAGTTGTAGCATTATTATGGGTTGATTTATAAAAAATGAAGCACTACATATAAAAGTTTCATTTAGATGAATATCCAATATTGTTGTTCCAAATAGTACAGATATTTCCTATAAATCAAAAATAAAAAAATGAAAACTATTTAGTATACAAAGTCTTTTGACAATTTTTTAAAACCTCTGAATATCAAAGACTAGGTTCCTGAAATGCTTGATTTAAATAAAACTATTATTGCAGTCCTGTATTGTCAATAGTGAACTGTTCAACATGGTTAAATTATATTACTGTCACTTATACTGTAGTCTAAAAATTTTTTGACTCCTATCCATGCAGAAAGTGGCCGAAATTATGAGCTGGCTGAGAAAGCTTAAGAGCAAAATTTGTGTATTTTATATATAGACTTGTTAAGCATGTTAGCCTTTTATTTTGTAAATAAACATTTTATCAGAACTGTTGCTTGTAATTATGACAAGCATGTTATTTTTTTAATGCTGTATGGATATATACTTTGCAAATGGTGTTGTATGGTGGCACAGTGGTAGCACTACCTCATCTTAGACCAGGGTTTGCATCAGGTTTCAACTTGGTGCTCTGGATTTTCTTTTACAGTCTAAAAACAGGCCAGTTAGGTGGATTAGCAAAACTACATAGTAAATATAGCTGTAAAAATATTTTTTTGTTTGTCTTCATTTCAGGCAGCAAAGCAACAAAATGTGAATATTTTGAAAGGGCATGATTTTTTTCTATACCCACTGTAAATAGCCCCAGAAAGAGTGCCAGTCTACTGCACAGCTTTCAAACATTTGTAGTTACACTTGGACATATTCAATAGGTAACCAATGAGGTGCAGGCCAAGGAGTCAATAGGTAACCAATGAGGTGCAGGCCAAGAAATGCAGAATGACAATTCAAAGCTTTTGGAATAAGCCCGCTTTAGGTATGGGGAAAATGTGCAAATTAAACCCAGACAGTAATGGCACATGGGAATTCAAACCCAAGATGCTGGATTCAAGAGGCAGCAGGCCTAATCAGTGTGGCACATGCCATCCCCATCTTTGAATAGCCAAACTTAATATTCAAGTACATTTCCATAATATATAAAGTGGAACCTCGGGTCACGACCGTAAAACCCGAAGTAATTTCCCCCATAGGATTGTATGTAAATACAATTAATCTGTTCCAGACCATACGAACTGTATGTAAATATATTTTCTTTAAAGATTTTTAAGCACAAAAATAGTTAATTATACCATAGAATGCGCAGTGTAATAGTAAACTAAATGTAAAAACATTGAATAACACTGAGACAAACACACAGGCTCGCTCTCAGCTGCATGCGAGCCTGCCTGCGCTCTCTCTCACGCTTGCTCGCTCTCTCTCCTGCACTGGCTTTCTCCTCCTGCAACCTCCTGTTCTTTCCTATTCTCTTCTTTTTAACTTTAGCTGACTCGCGCTTCTATTTATGAAGAGGACGTGGTAGTCGTGGCACACAGCAGCTCCTGGGAACAATTACGGATGCAGACTGCTTCTCACTTGTGCACTTAGGTGAGAAACTCCCACATCACGAACTCCTCAGGAACAGCTTCGGCCACACACTACCACGCCCCCTCGCTAAGCCACAAGTGCGGTGATTATTTATTAAAACTGGCCTTTTTGACGGGAGCTGTGGACTCACGATACTATAACCACAGGAGGAAGCTGGGTTGAGAGGAGGTTACAGTTTTAAAGGAGAGTCCCTCTGCGTGATGCACCGAGAACAATGTACAGTACAAGGAGAGACTGAACACGTGCAGAAATCATCGGCGTGTACAAACCGAAAAGGAAACTGGCTCGTTCGTCACCCGAGTGTGTGGTCATGAACAGATGCAAAAGTTTGGCAAACCTTTTGCTCATAACCTGATTTGAATGTTCAGAGACATTCGTGACCCGAGGATCCACTGTTTATATTTTAACTTAACATTTAATTGTAATGGTATGCTGATATGTATGATGATAAATAGGCTTACTGGAGTGTATACAGACATCTGTATTTGATCTAACTATCCTTGAGTTTAGAAAATATTAATATGTCTTTATAAATTACTTTAAAAATAATGCTAATAACAGTAACAATAAAATTGCATCTTCCAGAAACAAAGAAAAGAAACAAGTGAAGTCTTGAGATATTTCCTGAACCTTCCATTTAAGTATGTGCTACATTATTGTTCCTTTAGATTCTAGAAGAAGTATAGGCAGAAACACCAAATATTGTGATTCTTAGTTATACTGATACTTAATAAAAATAAAAACTCACCATGCCTGATTCCAGCTTCACTTCTTGAAAGTGAGAAATCAGCTCTAGTTTACTTTTGAACTGCTTCATACATTCGGGGCACTTCAAATTATGGTACTGTAGAAATTCTCCTTTTTTTAAGATAAGTGGAAGCGCAGGATGCTGAACATCTAGATTTTTCTTCACTGAAGTTGAAATTAGGGTCTTAGTCCCACCTTCATGAGTTCCAGCAGACAGCCCACCACTGGTAGCAGTAGCAGTCCCAAGCACTCCCACTGACAGGCCAACAGGGGTAGTTGTAAGGGAGCCCACAGGAATCACATCCTGTTGTCCAATCATCTGCTCCAGAGACACAGGCTTCATCACAAGGTGGGAGCACTGCATAACCAGTCCTCGATCCTTATGTTCACGAGCATGTAAAAGCAAGCTACATTTGTTGAAGAAAACAAGCCGCTTCGCACAATGATTGCAAGTTACTTCTATCCTCATGCTGCGTCGGTCATAATGTCGCGCCAGACTTTTCTCCAGAGCAAACGAATCACCACACTCTAGGCAACGGTAGCCCGTAGGGGGAAGTCCTAGGCTCCATTCTGCAGGTGGACTAAGGTCTGGCCTATAGCTTGGCAAAAGATTTTTACTATTTAAAATTTTATTGAAAGCTTCCACCAAACTAGATTGGCTACGAGAAATGACTGCCCCACTGCTGTTCACTATTGATGCAGGCTTTGAAGCTTGAAGGATGGTGGCTCCACCATTAACTACTTTCTGAGTAGCCAAGCTTAAGGCAGGACGTGTTACTGCAACTGCAGTTGTAGTCACTTTGGCTACTGTATGGGAAGTGGAGGTCTTACCTACAGGAGATACCACCCGCTTGCTTTTTTCAGTTGTCATTCCCATAGTTGCCATGTTATTCTGAACCTTGCTGGCAGCCATCAACATTGCTGTGCTGGCATCTTCAATGGTGGATACTGGAAGAATAGTGCCCTTGATGCGAGTACCATTTCCAAGTTGAAGACTGACAATTTTGGAAGCCTGCTCAATTTTTTTCTTAGAAGATTCTGCAGATTTGCTCAACACATCCTCATATACTGGCACTTCTGTTCTCTCTGTTTTTATTGGTTCTGGCTCCGACATTTCCTTTTGGCCTTCAGAGGCCAGTGTTGACTGAGCAGAGGCCACATGGGTTATGGTTCTTGTAATCCCTCCAGTGGATGTCTTAATGGTTTTAATCCGAACTTTTAATGGTCGAGAAGAGGTGGATAATGGGGAACCAGCATTGCTGCTGCCACTGCCTCCTCCACTGTTGCTGTTTCTACAGCTTCCTCCTCTACTGATATTCCCTCTCTGACCATCTCCTTCTTCTTCTATTGGGCTTTCTGGACTATCCTTAATTTGGGGGGACTCAATAGAGGATATTTTCGGCATTGTTGCTTCCTCTTTGATTGATCTGGGGCTGTTGCAGGGAGGAAAAATGAGTGGTGGATTACTGGAACTAACATTAGCAGTCTCAGGTTTGTTACTTTTAGGTGCTGAGGGAGCTTCAGGTTCAGGGCTCTGTGGAGAATCTCTCTCTTCCACAATATGATCTGGACTTTTCTTCAGGCTGTTGAGGCTCTCCCCTACTGGCTTGGCCTGTGAAGGGGACCAGGATGAAGGAAGTGCAGTTGATTCCGGATAATGTGGTTCCTCACATTCCTGAGGTTCAGGAGTCATCGGTTCTAAAGGAAGTGGACTAAGGTTATTGGACTTTTGCACATTGGCTGAAGGAGACTCTGGACTTTCTTGGATAATTAAGGGGCTTCCAATATCAGGATCTGAATCTTCAGAGTCCAACCCTGGAGAAGCTATGGAACCCTGGCCTTGAGGAATCTTCTGACTTGTGCTGAAAAGGGAAGGTGCTGGGAAAGCAGAAGCTGGTGATACAGGACTTGGAGGACTATATGCACCACTGCTTACATTTGGTGCTTCTAAATTTAATTGTGTAAGTGACAAAGAAGCACTTTTGGGAGAAGACGAAGTAAAGAAAGGGTTTCTGTCACATGCAGGCTCTGACACAGCACAAGAAACCTCAGTTATGTCAGGCACCGCATCCTTTTTATTCTCCTCTTGACTGTGCTGTCGTTTCTGCAAGGATTTGCGCTCTCGCAGGGTTGCTCTAGACTCTGAAAGGCTTGGACTTGCTACAAGGGGTCTGAGCCTAGAAAATATATTCAGAGATTTACTGCCACCAGAGTCTGAAGAAATTTCTGGAGATGTTTTAGGCGAGTGTGGAGACCACAGTTCTCCATTTGACGATGTCTGCATATCTCGCTGTGGAAGGCATAGATCTGGGGATTTTAAGGATTCAGCTACAGTTGACGAGGAAGTTCCATACCCATTCTGCATTAAGCTGGTGGCTGAATCCACTAAAGCAACAGCAGGATTGGATGGGCCTGAAGTTACTGGAGATGCAACTGCCGCCAGCCTGCTGATGCTACTCTCTCGTTCAGTTCTGTCAGTATCAGAGTCCTGCTCACTAAAACTTTCTTGCCGCACCCTATTCTTTACAATCACACTTACCACAGGTGGATCTAAAGGTAGTATGTTAGAATGTTCTTCATGACCAGATGCATGAGGAAGAACCACCCCATGGCTAGTCCCTTGTTTATTTGCATGTCCAGAATCAGGTTCATCAGGATTTGACTGTATGGCCTCTTTGGCATCAATGTCAGGAATGTCGAAAGCTGCCAATAAATCATCAAAATCGGGTGTCTTCATGTCCCCCATAGCAGGTTACCACAGCGTACCTGAAACCATGAGAAAAAAAAATATAGGCCAAGTTAACACTAATAATATTATAAAATTAATAATGTGATTAAAGTAAAGGGAGTGCAAAGCTGTAATGATACAATAGCGCAATAAGAAGTGTTGCAAAGAACAAAACCACAGGGATAAGCATTTAATTCCTGGTCAAGTCCATGTGTGTGTGGAGTTTAAATATTCTCTATATTTAATTCTGTTTCTGCTCACATGACACTTTAGGATAACTGGTCACTCTAAATTTAGCTATTATGACTGTTAAGGGCCTGGCACTTTATTCAAAATTAATTTCTGCATTGTAAAAAAAAAAAAAAAGTTGTAGTTCCTCCTGGTATTCGTGTTATGAATAAAAGCAGCTTCAGAGAATGGAAGGACAACAAAGTTAACACTAAACTACACCACAGGACTTCACTGCTTTCAGCTGAACAAAAATATTCAGGATTCTTGCAAAACTGCAAATCACAAGTGAGGCAATTGATTTAGGATATGTAGTTTTTCTTCATTTCATGGTAACAAGCCAACCAAGGAAATAATCACAGGATTTAATTTCCTTTTTAAATCACAGTCTACTTAACATGAAATATTAATATGAGGAGTGTGGAGAAGTTACAAGTCACTCAGTCCCATTCACTGATAAAAATCCACATATACAACAGCAATGCTACAAGAATGAGAGTCAAGTATTGTGTGAAACTCTATTGCAAATAGCATATACTGCTGAAGAAGCATTCAAAATAAAGAACATCATTTCAACAATTTTAGCAAACATATTCAAAATGAAAAAATGTTTTTTTAAATACACACATACTCGATTTTTCTATTGTACAGTTACTGGGAGCCATAGTATATCCTGATAGCATAAAGCAGGAAACAACCTTTTAATGAACACCACTGTCAGAAGGCAAACTGTAAACACACACTCGCACTAGGACAGTCCAACAGTATAAGTCTGCTTTGAAATCTGTGGAAAAATTTGTGTACCTTTCTACCTTGTTTTTCTGTGCCACACATGTAAACCCAGGCCTATCCACATATTAATAATATGCTATACTTGTCACATACAATTTACCAAAGGAGAAGTGTTTTGTTTATTATTAAATATAATTAAAAAACTCAAGTTAATAGCTGTGCTGTGGATATTAAAAACTGATCTGAAAGCTGCTGTTGCTGCTGCACTGTGATACGTAGCTGAGCAAGTCCTACAGTACACATAACACTAATAACTTGGAAATGACATTGTCTATTTTTCAGTCACTAGCTGTTTTCCAGCATGCTCTGTTAATTTTAATTATACTGCACATTTGTTATTTTAACTAACACATATGAACTGTGAGATCAAATCACATAAACCAAATGACAATTCCAGGACTCTTGATTTGCAAATATGTGTAGAGATGAACAATCTAAGGAAAAAATAAAGTGTGAGATGTCTGAGTGTGGGAACAACTTATGATTGCAACAAGATTCAAGGGGTTTACAACACTGCTGTGCCTAGTCAAGGTATCACATCATGAGCTGCCAGCACACATAATAAAAGACAGTGCTGTCCTGTCTTTTTTTTTTGGCAACTGATTTTCCGACCAACAAGCAGGTGTTCACATCAAAAAAATCAAAGGGAGATATGGACAATGCATGAAAAATCAAATGATTGAAAAAAAAAAAAAAAAAAAAAAATCACATTTTGCATAAAAGCTACATACATGTGTTCAATGATAAAAGGTTTATTTTTTAAAATAAAAAATACAGTGCACACCTTCTATGAATTAGTTACCAAAAGTCGCATGATTTTATTCTGATTTAAAAGAAAATAACACCTGCGATAGGGTAGCATCCTGTCAAAGGTCCAGCTTCTGCCTTGAGTCCGAGACCTTACTCACATACACACCCACACTTACCCAATTTACAGTTGCCAATTTGCCTAACCAGAATGTCTCTGCTGATATTGGATGAAAGCATATACAGATGCAGGATGAGCAGACAGTGACCAGATGTGACATGCATACCTAAGATGCTGGATGTGTGAAGAAGCAAAGCTAACCACTGTGTTATTACACCATCCTCACTTAAAATTAGAAAAAAATTAATCCAATAATGACAAACAATTCACACTTTGTTTCCTTTTTTGAATCTGGCAGGTATCTGTTAATATTACACAACGTTCTCAAACCCCTTAATCCAGTATAGGGTCACTAGTCCAGGGTCTATCACAGCAGCACTGAGTGCAAGGCAGGAAATAGCACTGGATAAAGCACATGTTCATCAGAGGGCCCACCCATGCCAGTTTACATTGCCAGTTAACCCAATCTTCATGTATTTAGCATTACAGAGATAAAATTCACACATGGAGTGAAAGCGCAAACTCCACGCAGATAAGAATGTTCAAATTGAATCCAAGATGTTGAATTTGTGAGGCACCAGTGTTAACCTCTGTCTCCATTTATTAATGTTGACCTCTGATTATTAAGCATGATGAACCACTGATAACCATTTGAGCATTTAATTAGCTTATAGTCATTACTTCACAACAAAACTTTTTAATTGGCATTGCTAAACTGGCCCTAGTGAGCATGTGTGTGTGTGATTGCCCTGCGAGGGACTGGTGCGCTGTCCTGGTGTTGAACTTGCCTTCAGCCCGATGGATGGATGGATGTTCTATAGAAAGGTAAGGGAAGTAGTATTTAATCTGATTAAAATATAGCATTGTATAGTGTATCTTACTGGTCTGCAAGGTATGCATATAATAAACTAATTAAAATAAAACAAATTACAGTAAAATGAACACAATTAAGAGCACCAAACATGCAGTAATAAGATCATGCAGTTTAGGATCTTTCCCTTCATACAATTACAGAATGTCAGTTACTATTTTGTAAAAACTAGATGTCAATATAGTGTAAGAAGCATAACTATATAAAAATTCATACAAGAAATTAAAGATTTTCTTCCAGCTGCAAAGAAAAGCACTAAATGTAAATGCATTTATCATTTCAAAATCTAGATGTTTTGTTGCAACGTGAACCCACAAGCCTGTCAGTTTAACTTCCAACCAGAGTAGTAAAAATATATGTAAATAATTAAACATATTTAAAGACTTATTGTTTACTGTTCCCCTTTTCTGAACAGGTGACATCTGCTTTCTCAAACTAATTGTTCATCTCCTACATCATACAATTTCTTCTACATAAAAAATCATGACTTATAATAGTAATACACTATTATAATTACGAACAAATGTTCTGTTCCACAATGCCCTACACCCCTGAGCTTTCTATACTCTGCCGACTGCAGCAGAGTTAGTGTTGACAGGTGTAGCTCAGCTTTTACTTGTAAAATGAAACTAAGTAAAATCTTAACTTTCTTCTCATTTTAAAAGTTTCTGTATTTAATCCAGTTCAACAAAATACAGCAGTAAATAAGGCATAAGCACAGGGGAAACATAGCACAAACAGATGTCAGGATGCAACCTAAATTGTCCACAAGGGTACAAAGAAAACAAGTAGCTAGCTAAGAGTGCCAGCAGCAGTACAGTGTATAATTGTCTGGTTTTATTGCAGGTGCAATAGTGTTTTCTTGTCTGGTTTTATGTACTAATATCACAGTCATCTGTAGAACGTCTGGATGATTCCCAGTTAACCAATATTACTCGCTGTCATATACAAAGTAATTAATAAAGACTTTGAGCTGTATTAAAAAAAAAATAACATATACTCCCCACAAACTTTGTTCCTTTTAGTGTCCGTACTTATACTGAACCTACTAGTAAATGAACACAGACAAAGGAACTAGTCTCTCAAAACAATGGGAAGTGTAAGATCAATGCAAAACAACAATAACCCATTTAGCAGTTTAAAAAGTCATCAATTCAATTCTGACCTGTTTTGTTTATTTTTGAAACACCACAGAAGCAGAATTCATGTTATGTATAAAAATAAACATTTCCGTTTTAGAAACCAATATGTGACTTTGCACAAAATAAAAATTAAAAATGTTATTTTTACATTTGGCGTTCTTATGGGAAAAAACATGACTATCAAAAAAGACAAAAATCTGCTTTGTAATGTGTATCTGTCCAAACAACAGCAGAGACATTATTTTACCCTACCCTACTTTTACGTTCCCTATTTCATATTTTCTATGTAAGAACACATTGGTAAGATGAGAAAATCTTTTCCTGTTTTGCTTCTTTCATCCAGAAAATCTACCAAAAATGCATATATTCTACATCAACTGTTTTTTCAGCACACTCAGTTTAAAATGTACTCTTACTAGCAAATGCAGACTCCTCAGCTCTGTCTCTCTCTTGTTTGCACCCTTTTTCTACACAATCCTCTGCCCCTTTAGGCTGTTTAGATGCTGTAAGGATGTTCTGTTTAATAACACATCCTTTCAGGTTGTTTGCGCCTCACTAAGATACATATCCCAAGAGAGGAGTACAAAGAACAGGAGGTGCACATTCAGTCACTACTTACTAAGGGGAATTGGTTCAGGCATAAGGCTTGGTCTGTGTTTATTTTCAGTAGGGCAGGTTTTACACACTCCCTTTCTCCAGGCTCAGGTTTAAATGCAAAATTGCAAATAAGCTCACACAAGATGAGACTGGTTTTAAAAAGAAAAAGAAAAGAAAACACTCCGCAGTCAAGGCCAAAATGATGCCCAAAAAAAACCCAAAAAAATCACCAAACATTAAACTGCTAGATGTCAATCATACAACCTTCAAGACTAATGTATGTGAATATTTTAAACAGTTCCCCCTCTTATTTCTCAATGTTTGTATAGTAATCAAAACATTCCTTTTTTCAACAGGAAACAACCTTGCTCACCTGCCTCCCAATTCATTCTCCAGCCTCATTACTAAAGTCCAGTATATTTGGATTAGATAAGGCACTCTCAACTTTGAAGCAGAGGCAGCATGTCAAATGGCAACCAGACAGAAACAATCTCCTATGCTGGAGCTACCTTAAAAACGTCTTTGTTTTTGCATCTACCTACATATTTAAAACAGACTTAAAATAAACTTATTATTAAAATGCAAAAATAATCAAGGGACGTAGAGTGGTGGAGTGTTTACTGCTGGTTACTCATGGCTCTAGCCGTTATTACCAGTGTGGACTACACATGGACAAATTATATCTACTGCAAAGGTACTTTCAAAAACAAAATTGGTGGGAAGCAAATGTCATTGCACTAAAACTTAATTTGGTTAAACATAACTAAATTCATAATAAAACTGGCAGTTTTACTGGCCTTCACCTGGAAAATTTGCTTAGACAATGGACCTTGGTTATACTTTTGAGGGTTAATCAGATGTATGAGAAGTACTACGCAAGTAATTTTTCTGTATACATTTATTTCTTTTATTAGTCTATTATTAGTTCACAGGTGGTCCTTACTATTGAGCATGCTATATTGTACAATTACACATGAGTAACACACTCCAACCATAGATAAATTCTTGCGCTTCCTAGTGACTTGGCTTTCGTTGCTGATCACTGGAAAACATAATTTTAGAGGAAACTATTCTTTTGAATTCAAACACTAATTAGTAGGAATACTGTGGATTTTGGGTATAAATATAATTTCACCCTGTGGCAGTTCCTGTAAAAGCAGTAGCTTGAGTCAATTTGAATATAAAGCTTTGATCTGTAATCTTGCATAGCAGCACATCACAGTCTGATCGCCAAGGGGGATACCTTAGTTCTCTGCAATACTGCATGTATTTTACCACTAAGCCCCCCCCGTTCTTTGAAGTTGATGTATATTTGAACTAACAACAATCCAATCCAGATTGAATTTGTATATATGTTACTGCATCGCAAGGAGTAAGAAGAAGCCAAAAAAATAGGGAGTACAGCATGTAACCTAGGGATCCACTTCTTAACCGCACATTCTTTGAGTTTTACCTAACTTTTCTTTGTCCATTTCATATCTCATTTTTCATGTAGACTGGTACCTATTTCCTGTAGAGGGCAGCTGCCCTTTTTCACTCTCTCTCTCTGCCCTACTTTTCAGTATAACCTCTGCCTTAGCTTGTATAGTGGTGTTGTTCTGCTTGCAGTGTTAATTTGCATGAACTGCACACCCCATTTCTCCATGTGGTAACAGCTGAAGCAAAAAAAGAACACTGCCTAAGAATACCCCACTTATTGCAGGTTTACTACTGAAATATAAGCAGAAGGCTGAATAATTTTCTTTTTCCTAAAACATCATCAAAGTTCAATTACATCAGTCAAAGCATTTTTGAGATTTTGGGGTATTTAGTTTTTCTGTAGTAGGCGGGGTTTACCCTTAAATATTGATGTATCAAATTGTCTTTCTTAAAAGACTAGCTGAAGCCCGCCATAGCATACGGCAGTGTAAGAATAGGAACAGAAAACGGTGAGAAAAGAATTCAGTATAACAAAGGCTTAGGAAACCACCGTCGCAGTATAACGAAAATAGCAAGGAGCGAAACCAATGCCAATGGTCGAGACAGTACCTTCCTGTAGCAGGCTATGGAAAACAGACATATATAGCTAGATGCCACATTCACTGTGTTGCCCAGTCGACACGATAAGTCAGCGCATCCGCCCAATTGCGAGTGGTAAAAGTGCCATTTAAACTAATACAGGTAGACACGGAAACCAGGTTTTCTGATGAAAAAACAATAACGTTTTAAACAGTATCATTTACATACAACAGATTTTGGTGAGTCGTTTACATGCAATTATTTTTATCCATTTATACACTAAATGCGTGCGTATCCCATGGTCTTAGAGTTGGTGGGCGGGGCTCTGTGAGTTGGCGGGTGTGGCTCTCTGTCTTGCATGCACTCTCTGTCTTGGTTGCCCTTAGTTAGAGTTGGCGGGCGGGGCTCTGTGAGTTGATGATCGTGGCTCTCTGTCTTGTATGCGGTGTAAAGTCAATGTGGCTCAGAGGTGCATGTGGACTTTTGCACAGTAGAAAGCGACTGAGGCTGTGTTTGGTGCGTTGTTGCGTGCCTCAAGAGCGATGCTGGACTCGGGAGGACAGTTACAGTTGGCGTGCATGGCTCTGATGTGCGTATCCCATGACGCGGTAGGAGGGTTAGAGTTGGCGGGCGGGGCTCTGTCAAGCGTATCCCATCGTCTTAGAGTTGGTGGGCGGAGCTCTGTCTTGCTTGCACTCACTGTCTTGCGTGCCCTTAGTGAATTATATATATATATATATATATATATATAGATACCTACTGACCTAAATGTATCACCCTGCCAAATATGAGCTTTTTAACTAAATGGGAGTTGATGAGTGAAGAAGTGAGCAAGTCAGTCTATTTTGCATTATACACATACACAGGAAGACAGAGAACATTTTCTCGAACACAAAAAGACCTGTGTAATTATGGCGTTAGATTAGTTAGCAAGTAAGCTGGTTATACTGACACAACATGTATTGTCCAGGCAAAAGTGGAAAAGCAAATAAAAAGGCAATTAAGGTATTAGCTTATATTGTAAAAATATTAAATACATATCAAGAGACCTTCTGTTGAGATTGTATAATGTGCTACTGAGACCAAATCAGGAATACAATGTGCAGTCTAGTTACCACACTACCAAAACATACAAGCAGCACTAAAAGCTATGCAGAAATGAGCAATCAAGTGTGTGCCAAACTTAGAAGTTTTTCCTACTCAGACAGGCTAAGAGAATTTATTTAACCTTTGTCTTAAGCAGAGAACACATAACCTAATGGTGATCCATCAGACTTCTTTTAATTATAAATAACCTACAGCAAAAATGGAAATTAAAATAAGTGCATTAATTATGGAAGTCAGGAAGCTCCTCTTCACACAAGAAGTCTTGACAATCTGCTAGAACAAACTAGTACGTCACATAAAAAAAAAAAAACTAGTAGTCACGTAAAAAAAAAACACTATGGATGAACCTAAGGGGCAACTTAACCATTAGATAATCAAATGAGCTTGAGGGATTGAATTTGTCAATCTTTTTACATTCTTGAAGGTCCAGACATCCATACACTTCCAAACTTAGCAAACCACTAGTTGTATTCAAATGTCAAGATAAACAGTCAAGTGCATTACATATTTAGAATAGAACAGAAATTCTTAATTATAATTCCATAATTGTTTCTTGCAAAATACATGATAATGATATAATGCAAAAGAAGCGTTGAGATCAAAATGACAAAGAAAATAAACTTAAAATGTAATTAATCTTAAATAAAACTACACAATACAGTGGTCACTGTACACCAAGATCTAAATTAATTAACCATGTAAATATGGATGGAGGGGCACCAATGGTAAAATTTCTGCACAGCTATAATTTTCCTTTCCAATTTGTGTAACTTCCAACTTGTCCAAAAGAATGGACAGGATCCTCAGGTGTGGTACTGAAGAGCCAAAGCAAGCTACAGGATTTTTTTTGTCCACTTTCTTCATTAAAAGCCAAATATTCATGTTGAGGCAATTATTGCTTAAGCAACACGTGTACTCCATTTCATTTAACCCTCTTTGAAGATTCTGAATATTTAATTTAGAAGTGCTCAAATCCTGCAGGGCTGTAGCAGCTGCATATTTTATATAAGTCTAATTTCTTAATTAGAATCCAACTAGTGATTCTGAAGAGAGAACTGCTCAGCAACTTTTTTATACTTCATTTCAGTTAACTTGGTCTTTAATTACATCATTTTGTCAATTTCTTCTTGTTTTTTTAACCACCTGACAATTAAGAACAAGATGCAAATGACAAAGAAACAACCCCCTCCCCATGTTATTGAGAAGGACTATTATTTTTTATAAGCCAAATTAAAAAAAATACTATGAGAATTGAAATCACAGCAATTCACTGCAGCAGAAGTTACAGCTTTTTGCTTGAATTCCCATGTGGTATCACAAAACTTTGATGTGCTGCCGAATTATTGAATGACATGAATTCTACTATAACTTATAAACTGAAATATTATAAAAGCTTCTCAGTATAAGAAAGAAAGAAAGAAAGGTTTTCATGTAACAAACTAGGGTTATAACTCTGGCAGCTAAACACATTATAATATTTACGTGTACAGGCAACACAAAGAGTAATGCTGTCATAGAGCAGGGAGATAGCACTCAGAATTTAAAAAAAAAATTAATAAAGCAAATCAACTAAGTTCCTAAGTGACAGCAGATTTTTGTTCTATAATAATCTATACTAATAAAAGGCAAAGCCCTCACTCACTGACTGACTCATCACTAATTCTCCAACTTCCCGTGTAGGTAGAAGGCTGAAATTTGGCAGGCTTATTCCTTACAGCTTCCTTACAAAAGTTGGGCAGGTTTCATTTCGAAATTCTACGCGTAATGGTCATAACTGGAAGCTGTTTTTCTCCATTTACTGTAATGGAGATGAGCTTGAAACCCGTGGGGGCGGAGTTTCGTCTGACATCATCACGCCTCCCACGTAATCACGCAGTACGTAGAAAACCAGGAAGAGGCCCAAAAAGCGCTGAAGAAAACATGCATTATATAATTGAGAAGGCAGCGAAACAATAAGAAGCGAGCGAGTGACATATACAACCATATTCATGAGTTCTGCTACTTCGGAAACAAAGCACAGTGTAAACCTACACTTCAAATTAAGTTCATAGACAGGCTGCCGCTGGTGTTTGTAATTTAGTGCCTGCCCATATAAGGCCGTCCGTCAGCGGCAATCCAATAGCAAACTGCCACGGGTAAATATTCACGGGTGAAGGACTGTGCTTATGCAGAGGAAGATGAGATGGTCAGGGTGGTGTTTGGCACAAACTCAGCGAAACTGCGAGAGAAAGTTTTAAGTACCGGGACTTCGGTAGCATTAGATACAGCCATGGACATAGCACGACATGGCAGCAGCACAGCTGGGAACCTTCGATGCATGTACACCGAGCGGCTCACGTGAACTGACGCAGTGCACAGACAAAAAGCAACAGTTCCGAAGAGCGCTGAACAAAAACCGAATTACACAATTGAAAAGGCAGCAAAAAAATATGAAGCGTCTGATACATACAAACATATTATTCATAACTGCAGCTACTGCAGAAACAAAGCACACGGTGGAAAAAGTGAATGTCCCGCTAAAGGAAGACAGTGT
>JANRMT010062813.1:98831849-98881820 GCA_026402145.1 Polypterus bichir lapradei
ATTACATTGACAATCATGTTACGTTATTTTCAAAATGTTTCCTTTTCTTTTTCATTGCTTCTTTAACACACTACTTCTCCGCTGCGAAGCGCGGGTATTTTGCTAGTAATAATAATAATACTTACCTGAAAACCAAATACTATACATAATTTTAGGTGAACTCACTTGACAGGCTTAATTTTAGCTCACCCAAGATTCAAAACTCAATTATTTCTATTCCTAAACAGCTGCATTATGGATATTTAATTGCTTTGTTTTTCTTAAACAGTAAGTATTAAACAAGAAAATATCCGCTAAGCAGCTGACAATTTCATATTTGCACCTGTATATGTTTCAATAAAATATCTGGAAAAAAGACATGAAAAACAACAGACTGAGTAATACTACTTTACTGCAATCCAAAAAAACAGTTTGATGATGGTCTCAGAAAAGTAAAACATACAATATTAGAAATGTTTCAACCTAACATAATGATAGCACTGACAAACTACATAATCGAATAAGATACTTCAACAGCTGAAATGGCTGACTTCTAATTAAAATACTATTTGGAGTGACACTGTGGCTTTCTAAGGACTGAGTCTGACTTTCCTGCTACAGATATTGGTAGAGCACTTGGAATAACTAACCACCATTTGCAACGTACGAGTGGTAGAAGGTAATGGTTTTTGATTAGACACTATTTTGTCTACTACAGTTTTAGATTCAGAGTTTACAAAATAAAAACATACAGTATATGACAAAATATTAAGCCAGGACCATGTGAATAAAAGTATGTTTCTTCAAAGTGTAAAGTGTTTTTTCTTTTTTTAAATAGTTTCTAAATTACTCACTTGATCTACACATGGCCCAAACTTAGGTGTCTTACCAAGGACAGTTTTACTTGAACGTGGAGATATAGTAACTAAACCAGTGCAAGTTATTCATTCTGAGTGTGTTTACAATAGACTGGTATACCTTCCAGGATTAATTTAGCTTGGCAACCAATGCTGTACGGAAGGGCTCTAGCTACTGTCTAACCTGTAAAAGAACAAGTACATTTAGAAAATGGATAGATACATGGCCAAGAATATTATGGTTTTTTTTAATTGAAACAGATAGTTGAAATTGGTGTTGGGCGGTATACTGGTTCATACCGAAAACCGTTTTTTATTTTTGTACTGCTTTCTTATACTGCAACACCGGTTTAAATTGCCTAAACTACATTCAGAACATGGCGCAGTGGGAAAATGTTTAAGGGGGGGACCTTTTTCACCGCTACAAACGCATGCAACAGAGTAAATGCGGTAGTGGAGGTATTGCGCGGTGAAAATGGACAGAGAACATTCCGAAACTGAAGCTGTAGCAGACGATAAATTTGAACATGATGAAACAGAAGAACTTTTACCGAAAAAAAGGAGTCACGTCCGTTGTCTAGAGATAATTTGGTTTTAAAAGGTCGGCTGTGGACCATTATGTTCAAATCTGAGAATACTGTTTCTATACTACTGGATAATACAGTAAGCCAAGTTGTACTTGTTTTATTTTTTTTCTGGGTACTGTGTAATAGTGTGACGACATGGTGACTTTATTCTCGACATTTATACTTTATTCTCACCATTTATGTCGAGATTAAAGTCGACATGTTGACTTTATTCTCGTAATTTGTCATTAAAGTAGAACATCGTAAACTAAACTTCATCTTAAAATAAATATTTAATTTATTAGATTTTCTCAAACCACATCATAAGTTATGTAGCACATTAAATGCTTTGTGTTAAGTGCTCCCCGAGCCATGTTAATCACTAGGTGCTTCTTAAACTGACTTCCACTTGCAGTAAGAGGAGGCACAGGCAGCACACAGAATACATTAATTTCATGATATTCTTGCTCCCTGAACATTTAGAATGCTAAGATAAATACTTGATATAATTTTCATGATGAAATGCATTAAAACATGTATTAATCATGTGGGGGCATTGGTGGCGTGGAAGTTGCACTGCTGCCTTGCAGCAAGGTGGTCTCGGGTGTTCCCTGCCTTGAATTTGCATGTTTTTCTGGTTTACTCAGCATGCTTCAGTTTACTTTCAAAGTCATGTAGGATGTGGGGTTTTGTTATGCTATATTGACCCTGCGAGTGTATGTGTTCCTCGTATTCACCCAGCGATGTGCTGGCACCTCATTCAGAATTTGCTCCTGCCTCGCACACAATGCTTGCTGGGATGGGCGCAACCCTGAATGGATGGCATAATTAAACGTGTGTAACGAAGTTTTTTTTAAAAGTTCTGAACACTCCTTGGTCTAAGTTTATAACTAGTTTTAATTTCACAAAGACGTTTATCGTGTGGCGATTGGTTATGTGGAGAAAGAAAAAGGAAGGATAGGAACTGGGGATTGGTATGTCAGACAGAGACAGCACGCATGCAATAAAGAAAGCCCGCTCAGAAAAACATCCATTGAATTCTGTTTTTGTGTCTCCGACCACCAGATCACGAACCCAACATTTACACAATATTTAAGTTTAACCTGTGCGATACCCATTCATACATCCAGTTTTTTGGAGCCTCGTCACACTTGCCATAAAGTTCTCTACACTGAACGTAAACCTGGGACCTCTTACTGCGAGGGAGCAGCAACACCGCCACACTATCGTGTATGTTTAATACCTGCTTTAATGCATTTCATCCTGAAAATGATATCAAGTATATATCTTAGCATTCTAAATTTTAAGAGAACAGGAATATCACGAAGTGAATGTATTATGTGCGGTGATCGCTGCCTGCGCCTCCTCTTAGTGTAAAGGAAGTCACTTTAAGAAGCGCGTAGTGATTAACAACTGGGTTTGGGAACACTTAACACAAAGCATTTAATGTACTACATTAACTTAGGACAGGGTTTGAGAAAATCTAGTAAATTAAACATTAATTTTAGGATGAAGTTTAGCTTACGACATTCTACTTTAATTATAAAATAAACTATAAGAATAAAGTGGAAATGTTGACTTTAATCTCAACAAAAATGGCGAGAATAAAGTGGAACTCTACACTTCTATAATCTACACTTAAGAAATAGTTACAACCTCAAGTACCTGGGGTGTCTATAATGACAATAATTTGAGGTAAATTCCTTACTTCACAGTGATAATGCTCAGTACTATGCCTTAGAGAAAACATCATCTGAAAACAGACATCATTCTGACTAGTAAAAAATAACCATCTATAATCTGTGGATGCCAAATGAGGACTCTTCCTCAACTATCAGAGAGTCAACTACACACGTGAAAATACTTCAAAAACCATTTTTGAACCAAAAGAAGAGATCACAGGGGAATGGAGCACTCTCCATAATACAGAAAAATACCTGAATAATAGTATAATTTTTGTGAACTGAAAAAAAATTAAATTCATATGTGCATAAAACATTGCACATATCAACAACATACTAATATGTGTTTTATAATGGAATAGGAAGGCCACTAATTAGATGACAAGATGTTGATATAGGGACAGATGAGAGAGACAGATGGAAAGAAGTTGTACAAAAGATAAACATGAAGATCAGCAGTCAAGGACACTCTAAGCACAAGGATATGGATTGTGTAACTAAAGAGAATGTAAAGTCCAAACCTTATACTTTAATCAGAAAAATAAAAGCTCCAGAACAGCTGGAGTGGGCATGTAGGGTATGAAAAGGACTTTCAATTCATTAGCATTCTGCAAAATGTAAAGCAAATAACCAGCACTTCAACAGAACAAAAGAAAACCACCAACCTGGTATTAAACTATTCAACCTAGCTGAAACCTGAGGCTTCCTAAGGGAATTTAGAAGATAATAAAGCTTATATAAGCCAACAATTAAACAGCACATGCTAAAGACTTTCTGGTTTTTCTCCAATGCCATGTTATAATACAGACAGCTTTTGTCTTTTTCTTAACTAATTCCCATTCTCTGTACTGAAAAGGCTGGCTGTAAGCACAATACTCAGATTGATATCCACCACTTTTTTAGGTTGACTATATAAAAAGGTAGCATACTGTACAGAAACAGAGCATTGATGGCTTGGTGGTGAAGCTTTACCATTTCAACTATAAAGTTAAAAAATAGAAATATTTTAAAGGTGCACATTTTAACATTAAATGCCACTCTTAAAGCATAAACATGCCATATTGATTACAGGGAACATAACAAATCAACATTATAAATAGCTAAACACAAGTCCAAGGGGAAAAAGGCACAAAAATGTCTT
This sequence comes from Polypterus bichir lapradei, assembly GCA_026402145.1. Classification (NCBI taxonomy): domain Eukaryota; kingdom Metazoa; phylum Chordata; class Cladistia; order Polypteriformes; family Polypteridae; genus Polypterus; species Polypterus bichir. The sequence continues at coordinate 98,836,075 of JANRMT010062813.1, forward strand.
CCACTATCACAAATACAATTTTACAAAACTCAACATTACTGTTATCTACAACTGGCAAGTCTTGTTGAATGTACAAACAGTAATAGACTATAAAAGAATAGTATATTTGCTTGGAAAAAAATATATTTGACCTTCAAGGAAAAAACTTCCAGCATTTTCAGAGTTATCTCCTAATGCAACTAAAACATGGAATAATAGCATACCCCCATAAAACCCTACACAAAACTGAAAAAGAAAAACAGGCTTATTGTATAGTAAGTAACTACAAAGCATGGGACCTTTACTTTGGCAGGCAGCTAACACACTGTCAGACACACACTCTAGTGTTCCTACTTAAACAGTGTTCCCAAGGATCAAGCATACATCTTTAACTAAGTTCCCATCAGCACTGAGTCTCTCTCTAGCATTCCTTTCTAACTTTTGATTCATTCTACACTTAAATACACTCTACCTTAATTACTGGGTACCCTCAATTTTTCGTATAATACTTAAATGTATGAAAGCCCTTTTTTGGTTAAAGAGTAGGCGATTGTCTAAACATCCTTAAAACTCATTATGAAAATGCACCCCTTATGTTACTGCATGTTATGTCAACCTGGCTAGACTAAAAGCTTTAGTGAAAATGGCAAATTAACAGTTTTTGTGACACTGGAAGCAGACTTCTTTAGATGTTATAATGAATGGATGCTCACTATAAAGCAGTTTGAAAAAACAAATCCAATCATGAATAAACATTATTCCTTATAATTACTCCTTCAGCAATATGTATGTAGTACCAATTCATAAAATATAACTTGAAAATATCTTTACCTATATTTTATTATGCACAGCACTGATAAAAGCATATTAACTTGCTAAAGTCCTAACAGCAAAATGACACTATGGTCAACAACACACAGGCTTTGTGTCCACTGAGTTTACAATCCAGGTTCACCTACGTACTTCAACCAATTTTACATAATCCCAAAGAACCCATAAAACATGAAGCAGGAAAATATACATCTTGTTGAACCAGCTATGATACAATGCATTTTCTAGATGTCATACAAGGATTAGTTATTGGCAGCACCATGAGTGAAGAGGTGATTCAAAGTGCAAGGCTTTTACTGGCAGCAGACATACAACGTGGAATACCAATATCATTGCTTGTTGGATCACCACAGCATACCTGTTGGTACATTAGTTATCTTTTTCAACATTTTTATAACATATGGGAAATAACCTAACAGGCATGTTAAACTACCATTATATGAATGTTACAATGCCAAAAAAGAGCACAGTGCAAAGCATACTGAATAATACTCACACATAGCTTTGGGCAAATATGCTTCAACAATATTTATAGAACACATAATATGAAGTAACTACAGACTTGCAAGGCCCTAGCTATAACTGCATGTATTTTTAATCAAAATGTAAGCCATGCAAGGAGAAAAAAACATAAGTGCATACAATCTTCTTAACCATGAGCAACTAATAACCTAACAATGAGTAAATACAAAGAATAAGGTAGGTAAATTACTGTAAACTACAAATGTCAATAATGCATCACTTAATGTGCATTTTGTCCATCCATCCATCAATTTTCTAAACCTACTTCATCCTCAGCAGAATCATGGGAAAGCTTGAGCCTATGCCAGCAAGCCTAGGTTTCCACAAACTGGACTGCAGGAATTCCATAGTTTATGCTGTACTAACACAGCTGTAATACTTCATTTTACATGTCTCCCACAAATAATGACACGTCCTGTGCGAATGGGCAATTTTTACATCATATATATTAATGCTTATACCAGCCTACAAAAGAAATGCACAAATATATATATTTTTTTTTCCTTGAAGTTTCCTTAATATTTACATATATCAAAGCATTGGTGATCTTCCTTGTGTGGGCATTTAATATCAGATTTCAACAGGTAATGTTAAGATATGTAAAGTTTTTTTTTTCTATCAATGACTTAATTCACTTGCAGGTCAACGGGAGTCAAAATATATCCTGTGAACATCTGGCACAAGGCAGGAACTGCCACTGCAATACACACTTAATCTGGCCAGTCAACTTAAAGTCTCTGACTGAGCCTAAATTGCCACATTTGTGGATGCAGAAGGAAAACCTCACAAACTACAGAAACTCCATGCAGACAGTGACAGGACTGGGATTTGAACCACTGGGACACCAAGCCCTTAAAGGGGTGCTCACTTTTAGATCGCCAGTTTGTTGGATCATTTAAAAATTTAACAAGTGAAGTTAAGGAAAAAGCTACATGCATTGTGTTACTTCTTATAAACCCAGAGTTTGATAACTTTCATATATTCTAAAGAAAGCGTTTGATACATCAATAGGAGTGAATAATAAATGACACCCAGTTTTTTTGTTATTTTTTGGCGACTAAGACAAAAGGAGATTTATTCAGATCAATCTATAAATAAATTGCATATCACGGGCAGCCTTACTGATGATTCTCCATAACCACTAATAACAATTTCACAGCCCGTATGAGGGATCGATAAATCAGCGGCTGCAGCAGGAACACAAGCAGCTCCGCCCCCTCCTACGCGAGCTTACCGCGCCGTTTTCGATTAAAAATCGATCCACGAGGCAAGAAGCCTCTTCGCGAAATCACACTGGCCGCAGTTCGACCAGAAGTTTTTTTTTTTTGGAGTGCCAGGGTCATAAAAACAACGACATTATCAGGTCGCTTCCAAACTCTCCCCAGCGACTTTCGCCGAGGCTTAGAAGATTCTTGCGTGATTTACAGCACCTAAGAGGGTCCGTAATGTGTCTCGCGTGATTTAGTTCTTTAAAGTGTGTGGTTTTATGTATAATTTCACTCTGTTTACCTGAGTGCGAAATCCAGAGTTTCGAGGCTCCTGTTGCTGCCGCCGAACTTCCCGTCACCTGACAACCAAGGTCCTGGAAGCTAAACGTATCCGCATTCGCAGATAATCCTAGTAAGCTGACAAAATGCGCTCGTGTGAACTTCGCTGCTAGTTTTCTTTCTTTTAGTTATTGGTCTTAAAGTTTCCCACTTGCCGTCCTTCACGCTGCTTTATTTGCTGGAAGGGATTTTCGGGCTATTATGTTGACATTACCTGCCTTGACCCGGCTTGCCTCCCACCACAGGTCCTGGCATTGAATGGCCCGTAATCACGTCAGTCAGGGAGCGCGGCTTGAGGAGCCCGTCGTGCAGTCGCTGTCACAGAGGCCACCGTTATCGTAGCATAACGTTAACGCGTGGATCGTGTCCAGTATGTGAAGGAAAAAAGTAAATACGGCGCGCGAATAAGTGTGCATAAATCTCTTCGTGTCTTTAGGCTGTCGAAGATGAGCAGATGAACTTTTATTTTTATCGCAGTCCACTCCGTCAGCAAACCCGCATGGCTACGGCCTTCGTTAAAAAGCATTCACCTTCACAATTTAAAATATTTTTTAGGAAAGTACTTTCCTTAATGCTGTTCATTCGGAGTGCGAGTGAGAGGTGAGGCGGGAGCCTTTTAATGACCCGCTTAGCGCTCCTTTACTTAAGTGTTCTTATTTATCAGAGCGTTCTGCCAAGAGATGAAGCGAGCCGAACCGATGAAACGAACGCTGTGCCCGCCGAGCCAAGATGGCTAACGGCGAGACGCAGTTTCCTGATTTCGCAGATGGCGCAGGGTGAGCTCGAGTTCCGCTCGATTTCCGGTGTAACCGTAACCCGCCCTTCTCCACTCTCCCACCCTCTGGATCCACTCCGTAAACTTCAGTGTCATCAAGACCTTTGATTCTTCCACGAGCACCAGACTTTCATATTTACAACAGCTGCAAGTAACTCACAGACAAATACACCTGGCTTAGGGCCTAAAAAAGTAGAAGAATTGCGTCTGTCATGTGCACAAAAAGGAAAACATAAAACTGTTTATGTGAATCCTGATACAGAGATCTTGTATTGGTGCATTCATGACAATCTCTGAGTCTCAGTCACTGCCTACAAAATTGGAAGTCTTAAAATTCGGCCTAGTGACATTCAGATGGGGGGCATTATGGGGCTTAGGTTTGGTCCATTGGAACTATCCCCTGATCTTTTTTTTTTGTCCATGTATTATCAATTTTATCTTCATGAACAAAAGCATGTAATATCCCAAGGGCCAAACTCTTCAATTTTTTATATGTGTACAAACATAGCAGAACTCAAAAAGAGGGCTTAAGAGCCCTGCTGCTTGTGGTGTTGGTAACTCTTTAACAATTCTAAGGATAATTTTCAGAACTGTAATTAACAGAATTGGAAATACAACAAACCATTTTCAATATGCTTACAGCGTGTATATTTCCTAGTGCAAGTCAGGCTTCTCCATATATCTCACACACCCTCCCGCAGTATTTCATAATGATATATTTGAACTGTAAATTGTTCCTGATTATCACATCATCTGTTCTTTGAGTTAATCAATGAACAGAACAGTATGAATTTTCTCCTTATGACATTAAGTTAAAACATAGTCTTTATATTTCCTTGGCTGTTTGATGATTTTTCCATGTCTTGTCTTATCAACAACTTTATGTTAATTTTCTTCAGGTTGTATGGGGCTGGTTTGGAATGGGTTAATGTTTTCCTTTCGCCTGTGGGTCAACATCATCTGTCCCCTTCTGTGTGTGATGGAGATTTCTCCAAAATTCTGGTGTAGCACCTTTTCTCCCAACTGTATTAGGTATGATCTAAGTGATCCAGACAACTGCAGAATTACTGCAGTGTTTTTTCATCATTGATCCTCGTCTAGTTTTACTGGTACTTTGTCTACTGGGTTCAGTTCAGGTTATGGTTTGGCTTTGTGCTGTTGCATAGTCTTGGTAGTTCTCCTTGGCTCATTTTAATTCCTGTGAGTATCTGGGTTGGGCTTATGCCAGTGGTTCACAAGGAAGTTGCTTTGTAGCTCAATAATGCTAAAAATGGTTCAGATTGTTTTAGCATGTTTTACACTGCCCTTTCTGCCTCCCTGTTAGCTTCAGGGTAATGAGAACTTGCGGTTATGTGCCAAAAGTTTCATTGCTTTGCAAATTTACTAAATACTCTTAAAGCAAACTGTGGGCCATTATATGTTATGAGCACATCTGGACATTCCAAATGTGCAAAGATAATTTGGAGGCGCGTATGGGTTGTATCTCCTGACATGTCTGGTAGATGAGCTATCTCAACATATTTTAAAAATGCTACCACCACTAGGTAGTGCTGTTTGTTTACCTTCACATATTGGGTGTTATACTTTCCTAAGGATTCTAGAGTGGTTGTGATTAAAGGTTCTTTCTTCTTTGTCAGTTTGTATTCTTGACATCTACTACAGATATTTACAAGGTTCAGTATATCTTTGCTCAGCCCTGGCCACCAAACACTCTACTTAGCATGCACTGTGCATTTGATAATTTTCATATGACTTTCTTGAATGCTCTGTTGCACATCTTGTTGCATACATTTGGGTATGACAGTTCTACTGTAGTACAGTTTTAAGTTGTCAGAAACTGAAATCTCCTGCCTTGCATTAAAGTATGGTTTTACTTGAGTGGGAATGCAGGATGAGTACCTTGGCCATCTTGCATTAACGCAGTGTTTGACTTTCTGAAGGTCATCATCCTGTAATGTTGGCTGTTTAATTAGTTATAACTTTGTGTTATGGGCCAACTATTTTGTAATGCTACCACAATTGTAATATAGGGTGGTCCAGATCTAATTATGCAATTTTCATTACGCTATAACTTAAGTTTATTACATAGAAAATCACCCGAAAAATCCCGGACCATTGAGAAGTGTGCGAACTGAAGACATGAAGAATCGTCTTCGCGCCGAACTGGAATTGTCCCCGCATAAATCAAAGTCATCCAGACGACCTGGATCTGCATAATTAGAGCTGGACCACCCTATACATGTTTCAGGGCTGCTTGTCAGCTTAGAGATTTCGTAAATAGCTACAGGCTGACCTTGTCTAGATAAGGTGTCTGCCACAACTAGTTGCTTGCCAGGTACATATTCCCCTATTGCATTAAAATATCATTAAGCTGATAAGAGGCTGTTGGCATCTTAGTGGTACTGTATTTAAGTTCTTATAGTTTATAAGGGATACTGAGGGTTTATGATCAGCCTGAAGTGTGAAGTATTTGGAGAACTTCACACAGCAACAAACTGCTGTCAGACATTACTTCTCTATTTGAGCATAATGCTTTTCAGCATCTGTGAGAGTTCTGGAATAATAAGATATTGAATTTAATATTCCATCACGTCTCTGCATCAGACTGTAGCACTAACTATCATGGGTTTGGAAACACCATAATAAGCTAGAATTTCAGTTACTGCCAATTTTAAAGTCGTTTGTGTATACTGCAAATTCAATAAATCCACAAGTCAATCAATAGCAGTAATATTTTTTCATACTCATTGGAGTCTTGTTTAAAAAATGATACATTTCCATGTTGTCTGCTCTCTTTCATTAGTAAAGTATACTGTATGATTTGCATACATGCTGGGACGAATAGTGCAATCACAGCTGAGTGAATCTCAGGATTCCACTTACTTCAACCAACATACATTGAAAAGCTCATTACCATTTGATAGCTGAGTTTCAGATCTTTCTAATAATGCATAGTGTCTGTGATTGTTCATTTTTATTACATGTGAACAGTTAAAGGCAGGAAATAAATTGCATATGTAACTTTAGTTTATGTACAGGCTTTTGTGAGAGTGCATGTGGATTGTTTGGTTAATGTGCAATAAGACTTTAAGTTTGTACTAGGGAAAAAGCTTCTTTAAAAAAAATATGGTTGATGAATTCCTAGAAATGTTACAGAATGCCAGTGATATGGAATATGAAGACCTCAAGTCACAAATTTGACTCTGTTGAGACCAACGTGTTTGCAGAAGGACTTGATATTCGATATAGTGTGTTTCTGCTTGAATTGTAAGTACTGCTTAGTATAGCTTTGCGGTGTGCACTTTTACAGTTCAAGCGTCATAGGTTCAATTACTGTCTGCTATATGTCTCTCTATTATATAAAAAAATCTAGGGACGAGACATTTTCAGAGAGATAATTTCATGTCCTGTGAGACGAAACTTTGTGCCAAGAGATGAATTGAAAACCTAACAGGTCCAAGCTGGGGTGGAAATAAAAGACAAACAGTAGAAGAAGAAAAGACAAAGAGAAGAACACAAAGTAGAACATCGTAAAGAGGTTTGAAAACGTTGGCGCGACACACATGCAGAGCAGGTTAGAGATTATAAAAGTACTAAAATTCGAAAGTCTCAAAAAACTGAGAGTAAAGATCACATTAGCACTAACAAATGGAAATTATTACTCGGTGAAATAAAGGAGCAGCGAAAAGAGATTGAATATATGGACATAGGTGATATGACAGAGCTACTACAATTTCAAAGAAACCACAGTTCAGTCAGGTTTACATTTATGATCACTGAGAAGCGATGCAACAAAGAATCAAAAGAGTTAAACAATCAGACGTATTAGAAATTCTACAGCCAATAATGGATACAAATCCATACGTCCAAAGGTATCGCACTTTACAAGACGTTTTCTTGGATTTCTATATGAATCTGAAAGATTACGCTTGCATATATAATAAACCAACATGTGACGAATTTTGTTTTGAAAGGCGGAGATATCAAAGACAGAGTTGATATTTGTGTTTATCCAAAAGCACAGCACGATTTGTCGCAAGCGGCAGATCTAGGGGTTGGCGAGCAAAGCGAACAGGGGACAGAGCCCTCTAGTTTTCCATATGTTAGTTTTCAGAGTAGTGCTCTTCCAATTTCCACTTCTTTAACGTACCTGCTCAAAGTTTCACGTGCGGACCCCAACGCCCTCCTTTTGATCGAACGTTACTGGCTGTGCAAATTTTCATTGAGTACGGATCTCAGTAAATCATGCCACACTGCTGTTCACAGTTTCACATGGGGAACACCCCCGCTACCATCAATCATCACTGTTCCACTGCACTGTCTCTAAGTATGGTAGTTTTGATTTGCATTCAAAAATGTGCTGTCTAGGATGATTGAATACTGTGTTGTATGTGTCGATGTTCAGGTGTACATGTATGGTTTATAGTACGATTTGTAGAGTAGAGTCCAAGGAGGTTATGCACAAGCTTTATAACTCACTGGGGAGGCCTTATCTGGAGTACTGAGTATAGTTTTGGTCTCAGGCTACAAAAAAGACATAACAGCATTATGAAGAGAACAGTGACCAGGCTGATTCCAGGGCTACAGGGGATGGATGAGGAAAGATTGAACAAGCTGAGCTTTTTCAGTTTAAGCTAAAGAAGATTAAGAGGAGACATGATTAGTGTTTAATATTATTAAGGGAATTAGTACAATAGATTGAGATTATTATTTTAAAATGAGTTCATCAAAAGCACAGGGACACAGCTGGAAACTCGTTAAGGGTAAGTTTCATACAAACATTAGGAAGTTTTTCTTCAAACAGAGAACTATAGACACATAGAATAAGTTCACAAATAGTGTGGTAGACAGTAGGATTTTAGGGACTTTCAAAACTTAACTTGTTGTTGTACAAGAATTAAGTCAATAGGACTGGCGAGCTTTGTTGGGCAGAATGTCCTGTTCTTGTCTAGATTCTTCTAATGTTCTAATGTGTTTGCACCCAGTCCAGGGCTGGCTATGAATGTACATAGTTTATTCCAGATGTAAAATGCAAGAAAAAAGAAACAAGAACAAAGTTTAAAAATAATTAAAAAGTGAAACACACTAAACTACTGTGGACAGCTGCTACAGTAGGCAGGAGAAGATGGGCGAATTGCAATACAAAAACCCCAATCTATTGTACAAAATGTAAACTGCCTCTGTGTCGAGTGGTAAACAGAAATTCTTACAATGTTTGGCATAAGAAATTATTTTAAAATGAAACATTTGGATGAGTACATAATTATGTGTACACAGTTACAGATTGTCTACTTGTAGCTTCAGAGTGATATATTCACATTCAGACTGGATTCCTTCCGTACTGTGTCTCTTCAAAGAATCATTGTATACCGCTGGTTTGACTTTGTGTCGAACAAGTGGTTGCTCATGGAGTCCTGAATGAGGCACATTGCTTGCACTGTGAGGGAGTGTCAGTTACAGAACTATGGCCATATGGCACGATTCCCCAAGGATAATCCAGCTAGCAGGATCCTCATTGTTGAGGATCCAAGTGGCTGGACCAAGCCAAGGGAACGCCCACGTAACACCTGGCTGCGGCAAATAGATAGTCATTTCCAGAGGGTGGAACTGGACCACGTGTCTGCATGCGGGGTTGCCAGTCAGGATCCTGAGCTGTTTCATTGTGTGGTGGGTGCAGCAACACGCTGTACCAGTACAACGCTTCTCAACCTGACCTGATAGTTACAGTTTGTCTACTTGTTCTTCAGAGTGATATATAGCATGTTTGTGTGTATATAATTATATTTTTTCTCTAAGTAAATATAACTGCAACTGTAATACCTGTATTGAGAGATCATTTATGTAGAAAAGACTAAATGTTTCCGAAAAGGGGGACACTTTGTGCCAAACAATACAACTTTGCAATGCTATGGGATATGACCCCTAAACTTTGCAAATGATAACTGACAGATTGGGTGCAATAATGCTAAAATACTCTTTAGGTGTAGACCACAAGGGGGCACCACTGAGCCATAAACCCATGACACAGTAATAAACCACATTATTGGAATATAAAAAAAGATATTTATTCTTACAAGGCACTTCTCCCTAAATTCTTTCTCCCTAAGTCCTCTGCTTAGTGTTCCCACTTCCCTTTTAAGTTAGACCTGGGAATGCTTCCAGTGTCACGATGTGTCCTTGCGGAAGCACTTCTGAGCCTTACAAAAGTAGGGTGGTCTTCCCACAACAATGCCCTCTATTGATCCCCAGGACTCTGACAGGGCTGCACTTCCAGACTCCAAGTCCCAAGCACCCCTGCGGGTGTCCCGATTGGGTTACCTTACGAAGACCACTGCCACTTAGTGTATGGGGGATGGAACGCCCCCGGATCCTCAGCTTTTCTCTGTACGTCCCTTAAACCATACTGACCAGGTACAAATTTATTTATTTTCCCCGTCAAGCCAATCCACTTGTGTCAGTGCACTGGCCTTCTGTCCGGGTAATGACCTTTCCTCTGATCCTGCCGGGATGCCCATTCTCCTGCTACAGGGGATAAACAGTAAAGCTATTTACCTTTCCAAAGGTCTTAACTTTCTTCCTGCTCTGCATCCCAGGTCCAGGTGCTGTTGCTGTTTAGTAGACTATTGAGAGATTTAGTCACATCAGACAGATGTGGCAAGAACCAGTCCAAAAAATCTTTCTGAGGATGGTGACTTTAGCTTCATCAGGATGCATGCCATCTTTATCAGTTAGTATGTGGCCTAGATAGCACAGTTGTGTCTGGCACAAAAGGCATTTCTCCTGATTTAGTTTCAGGCCTGTTTTTTCCAGAGTTTGGAGAAATTGCTCAAGTCTCAGATCTATGGTGTTACCTAAATCAAGGATGTCATCCATTAATACTACAGTGCCCTCCTGATCTCTAATGAGTTGTGACATTTTGCAGTGGAAAATTTCTAAGGCACTAGATATACCAAATGGAAGCCTGTGGAAAAAATATCTTCCAAATGAAATTATGTTTTTAGTTTTACAGTTTCCTCATCCAAAGGTATTTCCCTGAATCCACTCACCGCATCTGGGAGTGAGCATTTGCTAGTTTAACTGGTATGTCAATGGTAAGCAGTATGTATTTTTCTCTTTTTTCACTTTGTTTAGCTGTTTGAGGTCAACACAGATCTGCACTTGCCCATTCCTCTCAGGTACAGGAATCATAGGTGCACACCATTTATTGGGTTTCTTAATTTTTTCAGTTACTCCCCACTGTTTCATTCTTTCCAATTTATGTTCCACTTTGGACAACACTGGCACAGATATACATCATGCTGTATGGAGTGACATATTTTTTCAGCTTGATCTTTACAGGTTTTATCTTTAAAAGGCCTAGGGTCATTGGGCTTGCAGCTTTAAGTTAGTTGATTCTTTTTAAGTCCACTGCTTTAGCTGTGTCATTACCCTAGGAGGCTGCTTGTTCTGCAGCCTTTTAAAACAAATATTTTAAATCTGCACCTCTCTCTTTCCACAGAGATAGTGGCAGTAAACAAGCCACTGTATTCAAACTTACCACTAGGACTTCCAAAATTATTTCTGTGTGTTTCAGTTTGGGATCACTGTTCAAACTTTAGGTATATTGTTTCGAAATAACTCCAACATTTGTTCCTGTGACTATTTTGAAATTGACTCTTGTATCATTGTTGGGTGTTTAAATGGTCCAGGCATTATTTGAATAGGTTATTTCTCAAATATCAAGAAATATTCAAACGCAAATATCGGCAGAGTTACTTTGCAGCTTTTGTTGATTTTCGCAAAGCCTTCGACTCGAGCTGCTCTGTGGGACATCCTGAGGGTTTGCGGGATCCCCTCAAGGTTGCTGGATATCATGGCCGGCCTGTACACTGGTACTGTGAATGCTGTGCAGATTGGAGGCAGGACCTCTGCATTTTTCCCAGTTGATTCTGGGGTTCATCCGGGGTGTGTTCTTGCTCCTACTCTGTTCAATGCTTGTATGGACTGGGTGTTGGGCAAGGTCGTGGGGTCCAGTGGCTGTGGGGCATCTGTTGTTGAAGAAAGATTCAATGATCTTGACTTTGCTGATAATGCTGTCATCTTCGCAGAGTCCATGGAGGCTCCGATCGGGGCTCTCAAGAGACTGAGTGAGGAGTCTAAGTGTCTTGGGCTTGCGAGTGTCCTGGATAAAAGCCAAGATCTAGGCCTTTAATGACCTCTTGGGCTTAGCCATCAGCAGTGTGTCTGTCTGCGAAGAAAGTGTCGACCTTGTTGAGAGGTTTACTTACCTTGGCAGTGACATTCATGTCTCTGGTGACTCTTCCTTTGAATTCAGTAGATGGATTGGAAGAGCATGGTGGGTCATGAGGTCGCTGGAAAGGGGTGTGTGCCGCTCCCGATATCTATGCAAAAGGACAAAGGTCCAAGTCTTTAGAGTCTTGGTGCTTCTTGTCTTGCTATATGGTTGCGAGGCATGGACACTATCCAGTGACCTGACACGATGACTGGACTCCTTTGGTATTGTGTCTCTTCGGAGAATCCTTGGGTACCATTGGTTTGACTTTGTGTCGAATGAAGCGGTTGCTCATGGAGCCCCGAATGAGGCACATTACCTACATTGTGAGGGAGCATCAGTTACGTCACTACGGCCATGTGACGCGTTTCCCTGAGGGTGATCCGGCTTGTAAGATCCTTATTGTTGGGGACCCGAGTGGCTGGACCAGGCCAAGGGGTCGCCCACGTAACACCTGGCTGTGACAGATAGAGGGTAATTTCCGGATGGTGGGACTGGACCGCGTGTTTGCCTGGGGGGTTGCAAACCAGGATCTCAAGTTGTTTCATCGTGTAGTGGGTACAGCAACGCACTGTACCAGTGGATGCTCCCCAACTTGACTTGACTTGACTTGTTATTTCTCTAACTTCGCCACCACCCTGAACTTGATATGAATAGACAGAAGAACTTAAAAGCATGGTAAGTGTAAATTCTATAAGGAAAGTAGTCTCAGAGGCCTAGAAAAATACATTCTTACCATTCCCTGTTGATGCCAAAATGCTTGTATTTCTTATGTCCTTGTTGAAGTGACGAATGAAATCAGTTTTTCAGGACCTAAGGGCTTCGCAATATTCCCAAGGGCTGGCCCGGCTAAAGAAATTAGACCAGAAGAAGAAGACAGGGGAGGGGAAAGAAGAGGCTAAGTTAAAGGTAACAGTGGGGACACTGAATGTTGGCACAATGTCTGGGAAAGAAAAATAGTTGGCAGATTTGTAGGAAAGAAGGAAAGTTGGAGTGTTATGTGGGCAGGAAACTAGGTGGAAGAGAAATAAGTCAAGAGAACTTGGGAGAAGCTGTAAGTTGTTGTACAGTGGAGCAAATGAGCAAAGGAGAAATGGTGTTGGTATAGTAGTATCCAAAGAACTAAAAGGTAATCTTGTCAGTGTGAATAGGAATGACAGGGGGCTGAGTGTCAAGCTAGGCCTTAGTGAGACTGTAGTTAATGTAATTTGTGCATATGCTCCTCAAGTGGGCTGTGAGGATGAGAAGGACATTTTCTGGGCACAAGTAGGCAAAGATCTCAGGATGGTACACGAGGGAAAAAGGTAATTGTTGGTGGTGATCTAAATTTGCATATAAGAAGGAGTAGGGAGATGACAGAGAGTGTACATGGAGGGTGGGGAAGATGAGAGGATAGTATATTTTGCCGTGGCATCTGACTGGGTAATAGTTAAGATATTTTTATTAAAGATAGTAAATCCGCTTGTGACTTACAGTAGTGGAGGATGTGAAAGCCAAATAGACTTCCTAATGTGTAGAAGATCTCATTTGAAACATATAAAGCATTGTAAGATCATAAATGGAAAAGTGTGACAGCCAGCATAAAGTGATGGTAATGGACTGGGAGACCAGAATCAGCAGGAGAATAAAACCAGAGTAGGTAATACCAATGTTAAAGTAGTGGAGATTAAAAGAGGAAGGGCTTAAGAACAGTTTTAGGGAGAAAGTTTTAAATGAAGTGCAGTCATTTGAGAGTATAGAAGAATGATGGGAGAAGAACAGCAAAGCTGTATTGAGATTAAATGAAGAGGTGTTGGGTAAGACAACAGGAAGATACCAATCTAGGGACAAGGAGACGTTGAGGGAACAAAGAAGTGCAGGATGTGATAAAGGCTAAGACAGAGGTAAAGAAGATGTGGCAGCAATCAGGAAAGGAGGAAGATAGACAAATGTAAAGGCAGACAAAATAGGAGGTAATGAGGGCAGCAGCAAGAGCCAAGACACAAGATTTGTATGAGGTGCATGAAAAACTGGAGACAGAAGAGGGAGTGAGAATGATTTTTAGAATATCAAAGGCTAGGAATTAGGCTGTAAGTATTTTAGTCAGATAAATGAGATGAAAGGTGGTGCAGTTTGGTCTGATGCCAGGGTGAGGAACAGCTGATGTGGTCTTTGCATTTAGACAGTTAAAGAAACATTGAGAAAAACAGAAAGGCTAGAATATGGTGTTTTTTGATTTGGAGAAGGTTTATGATAGAGTGCCACATACAAGGAGTAACAGAGAAGTACAGTATGTCAGAAATGCCCAAGATATGTATGTGGGAGTACAAGCAGTGTTGGGGTAACAGAAAGGATCACACTTAGAGTAGGTCTGCACCAGGGATCTTCTTTAAGTCCTTACCTCTTTGATCTGGTTATGGATATGTTGAGTCATGAGATAAAAGACCAGTCTCCTTGGTGCATGCTTTTTGCTGATGACATTGTGTTGCATAGCACCAGAAAAGAGGAGTTGGGTGGAAGCTGTAATAATGGAGAAGGGCTTTGGACAGTGGTGGCTGGTGAAAAAAAATTGGCAGGGGCCAGTTTTTGGGGGGACAAACTGAAGCAGCACTTATCTATTGTATAGTGCCTTTCACATCTATCTATCGATCTAGTCATTCCTACACGCTCCACTGGCCCTCATCATAGTGTCGATGTACATCTTGACCAGTCCAGTACCAGACTCATAGGACTAATCCAGGCTAAAATGTATTATACCCTTTTCACCATGCTGACCAATCTGATGCCCACTTTCCCATTTCTACTGTGTCTATAAAACTTCAGTCTGTGACATCCATAGTCCTTATTCTTTCCATACGTTGTTCTACAGATGTGGAAAGGAACAAGTGCACCTGCCACCCAAATTTTATACCACACCTGTCTTTAAATTTATCAGTCCTCTTCCGACTTGCCCAGTTCCTCATTCTACCAAAACCCGCACCATATTGTCCACACCCTCACGTTTTTTTTAATGTTCCAATAATGTGCACTCATGTCTGTCCTATAACAAATCCATAGGATAAGTCTAATCTAAATACTATTCTGCCTCTGCTAGTAGTTCTTGGCCATTTTCACTGTATTCCATAAATCCACATCATACAATTACTAATCTTTTGATTTTCCTCAAGTCTTGCATCCCAGTATATCATTTACCACACCCACAGAGTCATTCCCACCCTAATTTTATTCTGTGTTTAATGTCAGTCTGCCCAGTCCTATGCAAGTTTGCCAGGCTTACCTCACCTGCGTCCAAATTCACATTGTAAGAGCCACAAACCCCCATATCTTAACACATAACTCGCCCCCCAGCCTGTCCTGTACTTCACCTACAGGACAAATCCAACCTAAATCTTCTTTTGCCTTTACGATCAGGATACCTATATTTCCTTCAACATAAATTTTGCCCTCTTTTCCTTCAAGGCCTGAGAATTTCTCAATTACTTTGTCTAAATTGAGACATTTCACTAATCCTGCCAAAAAAAAAATAGCCTCATGCTATTGTCTAGATCAGTGTTTCCCAACTCTTTTTTCCATAGTGGCACACTTTTTTTAACCAAAACATCCCAAAGCGCACCACTGTCTTACTAACCCCAAACACATATACAGTATATCTCATACACTTGCTCAACAACCCAAGGAGGTGGGGCTTCCAAAGAAACCAGTAAAAAAGCAGCTCTGAGATAACCATTCTCAGACACAGCACTTTGTGAGCACTTTGGTGGCATCTCCAACCTGCTTCGCCCCTTTTCCGGCCCCTCTCTGCCTCAGAGGCAACTCGTATGCCACTATCCACTAGCACTGTGAGGTACGCTGGCAAACACAGGCCCAGGATAGCTGGTCAGAAGTCAGGAGACACATCTGAAGTGCTCTAACATTGCAATTGCAGAGCTGCATTTATGCCAACTTCTCCAGGTAGTTTTGTCGTCTTCAGACAATTCTCAACCACCTGCGGAACTTGTCCCTCTCAGGTTCAGACCCAATTGCGCTATACTGTTATTTCCAGGGCGCAGCACACCTGGGTACCTCTCACGCTGCAGCACTGTGCTGTGGCACACTGGTTGAAGCACACTGCTCTAGATGACTGTGGCTATTTTCATGCCACTTGCATTTTCAGAAAGATTTTTTACGGCTCGTACTCCCGTCATCGTCCACAACACTTTGACACATTGGGATAGCAAACAGGGAGAGCAAAAAAGGTATTATTTACAACACATCCAGTTAGCCCAACTCCATTTGTCATAACAAGAATGAGAAGCAGTTTGTATAAGTTTGTCTTCGTTATTTCTTCAAGTGAATTATTTATGAAGTGGTTTTTCATTTGAGAAATAATCAAACTTTGATTTCTGAAGTTCCACTTGAAGTTGTCATCTCCCTAAAATCGATCTCACTCATCAGTAGTTACGTTAATGGCAGGTGTGAACTGTGGACCCTTGATGTGAACTTGAAATAGTGAGCTGACGATTGTCCAATCACATTAGAAGGAAAAAAATTAAAACAATGCTAATTCACTGCCAACAAATGTGGGAGTGTCCAGAAAAATATGAAAGCAACCAATTAAATGGCAGCCTCCTGATCACCTGCTTGCCAAAATATCAAGCGCTTACATACACTCTCATTTAATCAGCATCCTTCACTCCAGAAATATACTTATTCACATAGATTTTTTTTTTAATTTTCACAGAAGTTAGAACCAATTTTTAATGATTATTTTACGTTACCTAATTAATTTAAGTAGAGTGTTTAAAATATTTGCGCAGGGGGTGGTGCTCCAGTGCTGCCTATTACAAATCACAACTGACTATGGAAGATAGAGGGTTGAATAAAAATGAGAGGAAAAAAGAATGTTTGAAGGTTAATGATGATCTGAATTCAGACGTTAGCCTGCTGGGAGAGCTATTGAAAAGAGTGAATACATTTAAATACCTAGGGTGAGTGGTAGCCTGCGAAAAACTAGATGCAGAGATAATCCACAGTGTGCAGTTGTGGATGGAACAATTGGTTTATTAAATTACGGATTTTTCAAATGTTCATTTTTTTCCCTGTGCTTAAAACTCATTAAAAAAAAGTGTTTTTTGCGAGCGGTTCCTAGCACTATAGCGCGAACTATTGCAGGTATCAGGAGTATTCTGTGATCAAAGAATTAAGGCAAAGGTTAAAGGTGAGGTTTTTAAGACATTCATAAGACCAGCAATGATGGAGTTGAGATGTGGCAGTAAAGGGAGTGAAGAAGAAATTAGATGTGGCAGAAATGAGAATGTTGAGAAGGATGTGTGTTTAAGAAGACAAAGGTGAGGGTTGTTATAAACAATTTAGTAATATGGAGTAAGTGTAGGCCTGCGTCAGCTGGCATCGGCAAAGGAAAAGGATGTTAAAGAGGCAATGTTTTCGGCTTGAAAACAAATCTCATGTTACTTGTGTTGCATAATCCACATGTCCGTTACCTAGTGTCATAGATGGCCAATGGGACACCTCCGCTATGGAAGGACTGGAGGAGCCAGTGTGGACAGAACACTGCCTCTCCCGAAATGCTAGATGGTAGCCCCCCTGGATGGTAGCTGTGCCTCTGACTCCCGCAGGATTTCATGGGAAATGGAGTCCTATACAGCCCTGTTAGGATCCCGGGATGCCATCAGGGGCGCTGCAGCTGTTCCTGAGCATGTGTGGCTGGTTTATCCACCACTCCTGGAAGTGCTGCCAGGAGTAGAGCAACGAACACCTGAAGCACTTCCGGGTGCCTTATATAAGGGACCAGCAGACAGTACTTGGTGAGGCAGAGTCGGGTGGAAGGTGAACGAAGCTTGCTAAGGAGGAGTGGAGGAGAAGGAGAAGAGAATTTATTGTTTTGTGTGTGTTTGCATTGGTGGGACTGAGTTGTGCCTGAGGGAAACGGGAAGGCATTTCCCACGTGGTGAAGAAAAAATAAAAAAAAATCTTTGTTTTTATTAGTGTGACTCTAGCGTCTCTCTGTGTCAAGTTGGGTGGCTGGCACGCCCCCTACAGTTGTTACACTAATACAGTGCAACCTCGGTTCACGAACGTCTCGGTACACGTACAAATCGGTTTACAACCAAAAGGTTCGCCAAACTTTTGCCTCGGTTCACGACCACACACTTGGTATACGAACAAGCCAGTTTCCCTTTCGGTTTGTACATGTTCAGTTTCTCCCTGTGCATTTCCTGTGCAGCAAGCGAGCGAGCAAGAGAGAGAGAGAGCGCAACACACACACACAGAGGCACACACACACACACACACATACACACACATAGGTGCTCCAGGCTCATGAAAGAGACACACACACAGGAAAGAGAGAGAGAGCGAGCGAGAGAGGGAAGGCTAGACGCACAAGGTAGAAAAGGCTTGTTTTTGTTTTCAGTTCTGTTTACAGCGATCGGCTCATAGCGTACATTGTGGCAATGTTACTTTTCTTGGTGGTTTATTAAATTACAGATTTTTCAAATGTTCATTTTTTTCCCTGTGCTTAAAACTCATTAAAAAAAAGTGGTTTTTGCCAGCGGTTCCTAGCACTATAGCGCAAACTATTGCTAAAACTAGTGTTAGTTTTCTCTGTTGTTCAAGGTTTTCTCAGTGTTATTCAATGTTTTTACATTTAGTTTACTATTACGCTGTGCATTCTATGGTATAATTAACTATATTTGTGCTTAAAAACTAAAAAAAATATATATTTACAGTTCGTACGGTCTAGAATGGATTAATTGTATTTACATACAATCCTATGGTGGAAATTGCTTTGGTTCACGACCAAATCGGTTTACGACCAGAGTTTTGGAACGAATTATTGTTCCACTGTATGCCCAAAATGTGCAAAACGCATGTGTTTGTTGCTAAAATATTAACAGTTATTTCTGGAAATAGCAGAGTACATAGGAAACAGGAAGCCAAACTATTTCCACCATTCCAGCATGGAAATAACCTTTTTTAACTTTTTTATTTTAATAATATGCTAAATTACAGAAAAAAGCTTATTATTTATTTTGCACAGCATCTGGAGGGGCCATTCTGGCCCTTTTTATGCAGAAACCTCACTGCCTATATTAACTAAAAGTAAAAACAGGAAAAAAACTAATTTTCTTTGTTTGAAACTGTGCAGATTTTCTTTAGAATCTGGCAAGAATTTATCAATGTTATTCTATAATACATCTGCTGGGCTCCTGCCAATGTTTTTCTATAACTCCTCTTGATCTAATCAATATGAGGAAGTATAATACAATGGGATTCTGTACCGTTTCAGGGTGGGTTTCAAGTGTTGTTTAAGATTAATGAACCTTAAACCTTGCTGTGGATTTGTAGTATTTTTGATTGTACTGATTTTGATCTCATTACTTTTTTTATTGTAATGCATATATTTGCAAATAATATACTTATTTTTAATTACTAAAGAATAAAATACAACAAAAAATGTAAGTGGAAAACATAGTGCCTAATAATTGTAAATCACTGATGCACTTTCACGGCTAACATATCCACAAATGATTAAACGCAAAACCAGTTGTGACATTGAGATGACTTAATGCACACAACACCCAAAAAGCACAGCTTTTTTTTTGTTTTCTTTCCTAAATATTATTTGAGCTAGTGTAAGCCCTTTACCTGTGGATAGGTGAGCAAACATCATTTTGCTTCATGTGAGAAATAATTTGGGTTAGAAAAAAGGGTAACATCCTCAGACAGGGAGATTTCAAAATATCAGACTTCCTGAAGCCTGATTCCCACTCACGGCAGATACCATACTGCCTTCATAAGGCCTTTACTGCTTTCGTTTTATAAGGGGAACAATGATGAGGTGGAGATCAGCTCAAGAATCCAGTTGTACTGAAAGAGTAGCAGAGCTCCAGTGAAGCAAAACACAGTCACTCTCTTATCATGGAAAGTCCAGCCCTTCTACCACACATTTCATGTGAGCAGTTGAATTACAGCATTGTCTCCTAGCAAAAAAAGAGGTTCTCCTCAGCATGTTATCAGATCTTACCTGATACTCTTGCGGTCACAAATCCATACAGCTCAAATTCAATCCACTACTGCTTAATAGGAATCAGTTTCTGAAAAGAGATGCTGTGAGTGCTGTGTGCAGGAAGGCAGTGAGAGAGCAGTTGTGATTCATTAACACTAGCTCTTGGCAGCTTTACTCAGGAAGGCCTGAGAAACGCTTGGCATTTCACCGATCTCCATGACGGACACTGAGACCATTCTCACCTTGTCCTCAGAGGCAGAGTAAGCTTTCAACAGGTTATGCTTACTTCTGTTGTCTCACAATGACCCAAGTGTTACAAAAAACGGCAGGTAAGAAGATTACTTCTGAAGATCATCATTGTCAGTGAAGAAGGTGCACTCAGGGGTCAGCATACTAGAAAATGATAAGTTCTCCAGACAGAGCCTGAATTCAGATGATACGTGAGTCTAAAATACAGTATAGGAGACAAGAGGTGGTGCCTATCAGGCAAATATAAGGTCTCTTCAGATCCACACCAACTTTAGAATAAATACTGGAGCCCACCTTCTCAGAAGCAGCGGAATGGCAACAGATGAAAAGTCTCCTGAACCGTGGCCTGGGGGCCTTCATGTCCAAAGCCCCCCCTATGTAAGATTTTATTTTTGCATGCACTTATTCTGCTTTTTCTGTGATGTGTGTTGTGATACTAGCTTTCGTGTTGTTGATTTTACAACCGCTTGGCTACAGTTATCCAGCATTTGGTTTAGAGTGTAAAGTGAACTGTGGGAGTCAATGTATCCATCGCTCTGCTCCTGTATAAGTACAGCTAATAATCCGTCCATCTATTTTTTTGAACTCACATTTTCTCCTTACAGGATTACACGGTGCTGTAACATAGTATCCCATTAGCCTCTTACATGAGACACCAGATTCATAGCAGGCCACACATACTTACGTTATGGCAGTTTAGTGTCACTAATTAATTTAAAAGGTCGTCTCCATGGGGTATTTAAAGAAACCAGAGTACCTGAAGGAAAATCAAGTGGAGATGCGGAAACCACATGCAGATGCAACACAGATAAGGAGCATCAATAACTCACCCTTGTGATACAGTTGGGCCTTAAAATATTTGCAGCACTGCTTTTATGCGTCTCACCACTGGTTTATGGTTGTCAGTTTGTGTTTGTCGATAAGATGCAAGATGGGAAAGAAAACACTGAAGAGAAGCTTAAAGGTGAATGATAACATCAAAGCATGAGACCACACAACTGTCTTTTACACTTGATTTTATTTAAGCTGCTAGTTTTCCTGATCTCAAAGTGGAAGCAGTAGAAAAAGCTCCATTCTGTACCTCCACTTCGCAGAATGCCTTCCCAATTGTTGAAGCCAAATGTGTAAAGGGGTCAGAGGAAGGGGTACAGTGATATTTTTACATTTAGTTTTGTTTTTTATTAAGAAAATGAAGATGCTTGGGATCTTTACAAATTCATATGTCAACACTTTATGTTCTGTTTTTCGAAATAAAAAATGTTACTTCTTGTTCAAGTATGGTATTATATAGAATTAAATTTATATAAGGTTTATGAAACCCTTTTAAGATATATATACAGTACATTATGGTACATTTAAACTAAGTTTACTAGGTGAATGTGTAAGAGTCACACTAATGCAGGAGGATCTGTAGAGTGGCGTGGACTTCTTCACTCATCTCCTATTTTGCTGTTGCTGGTGTTAAGTCTTTTTTATCTTCCCAGTTTGTTATTGATATATCTTCATCAGAAAACCACATTAGAAGAGGCTCAAATTATCAAAATCATTTTAACCCATCTTCTGATGTTTTGCTTCACACAAATATACCTGCCAAAGAAGCAGTCTTTTGACATTATTCCTAAGAAGTGATAAGTGCAGTACAAAAGTTGTGACAGAGTGGTTCAGGATCTTCCAGAGGTAAAAACGTGACAAAGAATTCAGTGCAACAATTTGCAGAAGGATCAGCCAGCGGAACACATAAATAACTTTGTACCCAGCCAGTGTAAGTTAATGGAGGGACCAGCAGAAGCCGAGAGTCGGGAGTGGTTCCATCCCCCATACGCTAGTTGGCAGTGTTCCTTGTATTGGAACCCAATCGGGAAACCCGCAGGTATGCTTGGGAGATGGAGTCTGGAGCTGCAGCCCTTTTGGGGTCCCTGGGGATTGAGAGAGGGTGCTGTTTGTGACCCTCCTACTTTCCTTATGGCCCAGACGTACTACCCAGAAGATATGGCGTGGCACTGGAAGGATTCCTGGGTCCGGCATAAAAGGGGGCTACCTAGTCAGATGTTGGGATCAGAGCTTGAAATAGCAGCCTGACATCCCGATTACAGTATACTGAATGTGGGATGTGGGTGGAGTTGTCGGTGTTTGTGGGGTGGAGTTTTTGAATTTAGAGGTTGTTGACGGCGTGGTGGGGCTCTCATTTTGGTCTCTGTTAAGCTAAAACAGGCAACTTAAAAGGAGATAATAAAGTCAACCATTGAGCAGTCAAGCCTTGTGTGTCATTTTCTGCTGTAAATTAGAAGAAGGGAACTCAGGGACAGGGTTTTACCCCAGAGCACGTTGCTCTGGCCCTGGAGCTTCACACCACTGGACACGAAGAAGGAGAAGCTCCCCTGCGTCACCCTGACCACGGTCCGGAGACAGGCAGGAAAGGTAACACAGAGTCAGGAGGTAGCAGGGGATATTCAGTTGGTGGAGAGAAGGAGGAAGAATTGTGAGGTTTGTTTGATCTATTGTATACTTGTAGGTTATTAGTGGAGAGAGGATTTGGAAGAAGCGCCTGGAGAGAATAAAAAGCCTTTATTTTATCTTAATAACGGTTTGGGGCTCTCAGGTGCCCCCTTGTGGTCACAAAGGTCACCCAACTTTGATAACAAAATTGCAAAGACATTCACTGCTACACTGAAGGAAACAAACCTGCTGAGCTAACATGATGATTTCCTCACATAGGTCTTGTATTGTGTTTCATAAGAGAGACATCACTTGATTGCTTTATATTTCCTGTTAAGCCAGAATTTAGTTGGTCTAAGTTTGACTGAATATCATGTCGGCAAACGAGAAGTATTCAGAAACTGTTAACATGAATAGAGTCATGAGCTTGACTTGTGATGAAGACTCCATTAGGTAAACAGAGACTCTACTACTAGTAATGGTAACCTCCTGAAGCGCAGTTACTTATTATGCTATATGATTGTTATTGTTCTAATTAATTTGAAATGGGGACATATCTATTGCTTTTTTATTGCCATTACTTTAATTTAACAATTTGTATTTGTTAAGACATAGTGTACTATTTTATGATTCTACATTTTTGTATACTAGAAGGAATACTACCTTGTACTATAAGGTATAATGACAGTTAACTGAACATTGAAGGATTCTTTGGAATGCTTCAGTCCTGCCGATGACGCTAAACACCATTGCAGCACTAGGCAAGGACAGCTGTGAGTGAATCACTGATCTTTGCCAAAACACCAATTTCAGCATGTTCACTGTTATGTAAGTTCTTGGTGTTAGTTAAGCAACTTACAACAAATTAAATATTACTGTGTGTTTGCATTTAATTAATCCATTTGTAAAACTCCCACAACACAGTGTGTTCCAAATTATATAAAAGAGGGATAGGCAGTGAGGTTAATGTATTGGAGTCCCTGGTAGCACACAAAGTACAAGAAGAAGGGATTATTAATTGTGTGTGTAAAATTGTATACCAGTTCTGAATATTGATGTTTAGGTGACTCCTCCCTAACTATTTTGTTTTTAACCAAAAATGAAACATATTTGCCTGGGCTTCTTTGGCTCCCATGAATTAACAGCATTAGTATAACTTAGACCAGCTATGTTATATGGGTTGGAGAAGGTGGCACTGACCAGAAAGCGGGAGACAGAGCTGGAGGTAGCAGAGTTAAAGATGCTAAGATTTGCATTGGGTGTTACAATAATGGAGAGAATTAGAAATTAGTCATTTCAGGTTGGAGACAAAACCAGAGATGTAAGATTGTGTTGCTTTGGACATGTGCAGAGGAGAGATGCTGGGTATATTGGGAGAAGGATGTTAAAGATAGAGCTGCCAGGCAAGAGGTGAAGAGGAAGGCCTAAACGAAGGTTTATGGATGTGGTGAGAGAGGACATTCAGGTGATGGATGTAACAGAGCAAGATGCAGAGGACAGAAAGATATGGAGGAAGATGATCCACTGTGGCAAACCCCTAACTGGAGCAGCTGAAAGAAGAAGAAGTAGTATAACTTTGGCGAGACATGTGCATTTTGCTCCTTTTGGTTGTGTGCTAGGATTTTGTGTGTAAGTTTATCTCTAATTGAAAGAGATACCAGCCTTAATTGGCTTGTAGTCTGACCTGTTATAGTTTTGAAAACAAGTATCTAGAGGAAAGTTTAAGATGTGCAGATGGTCCGTATCTATCTATCCATTCATTTCTCTTAAACATAACTAGCGCAGAGGTAATAGTGACCCCAAGTGAGGGACTTTCCAAAAGTAAGATCTGTGTCCAAGTAACTGCAGATACAAACAAAGAAACTGTAACTAAACTGAATTTCTCTGGAGACATGAAGCTGCCATTGAGATAATGCCAGAGAGATAATATTTAACAAATGAGGGGGCTTAAAAAATTCTTCTACTGTCCCGCTGTTAGGCAAAAGTAAAAGTACAGTTTGTGAAAATCTTCTCTTTTGTCCATTCCAGCCCACTCACTTCTCTCCTCTGGATGCCCCTCCCAAAACCCAAAGCAGCCGCAGGCTCCTGATCCTGGTTGGAGGTGCAGTCTTAGCTCTGCTGGTTGCAGTACTGGGAGTACTGGTTGCTGCCTACCTTGGAGGAACAGCATGCTGGAATGTGAGTAGCTGACTTTTTCATTTGGATAGCAGAGGCAAACATAAATGACAGGTAGGATGCTCTCCTCATGGTGTCCTGAATGGAACATTAAAAAATATTGCAAAGTCACCATCATGTGTGTCATGCAACATTTTGTCTGGATAAAAATCTCAAAACATCAGGACACTGTCTAACGATTCCTCTTTCTCTATCAGGCTACACTAATACTACTACTGTCTACTACTGTCTTGCACATGAAAATGTAATGCAAACAGAAGACTCTGTTGTCTTCTCTAAATACATATGTTGCACTTCAACAGTAAAGAAGAATACCAGAAGAAAAATCTCAGAGGGCCCCAAAAAACCCCAATGGTTCTAGCAGCTACACATAAAACTATGGAGCCTTCTGACGGATGTGAAGCCTCCTGTCATCTGACAACCATTACCTGAATTATATTTCAGACGCCAACATAGGAAATCCACCCACAACAGACCTCCACAAAATACAGATTTAATTTTTTAAACTAAAATAAATATTTTGTGCTTTTTAGGATATACAAAATAGCAAGAAACTGATGAGTCCCCACACATAATATCACCCCTGCACTGTTTGCACAGAGCAATAGCAGTTTGGAGAAAGAATGAAATCAGATGATGTTTGGTCATATCAATTACAGTCATAATCAACAGGAGAAAATGTAGTATAAAAAAGTTCAAGACGTGTAACCAGAGTCACAGTCAAAAAACTGTCAAAACCACAGTTTAAGGTTAGGGAAACAAACTCATAACCAAAAAGCTAAGAACTGAATATCAGAAATAATGACAAGTCTTCTTTTGCATCCAATCTTGGACAACCAGGAAGTGCTCCAATTTTTAAACTGTTGCAATAATGATGCTGTGCATCACACACTCCTGGTCATCCAGCCTAGTAATGGCATAGTAATTGTTGAAGAGAAATGGCAGTGCGCTCACAAGCAAAACAAGATGGTGCTGTAGGTAAGTGTATTTCTTTTATACGTGTTTGGAAGACGGCCAGAACACTGACAGACATGCAGACTCAGAGGTCCCAAAAAAACACATGCTTTTATTTTGTTTCTTCACTACACAGTCATTTGCACCTCGCACACAGTGCACAACCCACCAGCACTATTTATCACAGTCTTTTCTTTCCTTCTTCTCTGCCGTCCTCACTCCTCCACTTGCAAGCTCTGTCCTCTGCTTCCCGATTCCGGCTCATCTAATGGAGTGAGGCGGCCCCTTTTATAATGCCCCAGATGGGCTCCAGGTGCTCTGAGACAATCTTCCGGCAGCACTTCCTGGTGTGATAGAAGTGCTGCAGTCCAAGGCGCTGTAATTCTCCGGGCACCCCCTGGCCTAAGCTCTGATCCCAAGGCCCTGATTCAGACCAGTGTGGCTGCCCTCTTGTGGCCTGGGGGAGGTATTGTCCCTCTCCCTGCCTTTCCACCTTCCAGACATCCCGGGTGGGCAGGATCCCCAACCGTCCGCCACTGTGTCAAAAACACCTGAATATTACCATTAGATTCCATACCCTCAGAAAAATTCGAGAACAATACTCATAAATTTAGAGGTCAAGGAACAGTAGGGAAAAAAATAACATCTTAAGCCAGATCAAGAAAGAGGCCCACTCCAAAAGTGTGGCCTGTGGATGTTGCCCATCAGGCTAGCTCAATCCATCTTTAAAATTTATTAAGTTGAACAGGCAACAATACTTGAAGTCTACATAAAGTGGACAAGAAAGAGGTCCATCATGGTATAAAGAAGAAAATATCTATGTGGTCCCCAAAAAAGTGTTAGCAAGTAATTGGCCCAACAAGCCATTGCTAGAATACCAAAGACAACATTGATGATTAAATCATCAGTGAAAGAGGAAGCAGAAAAGGAAAAGGAAATACTGCAGGTGCAATCAATGAAGACGATCATGTCAGTTGAACATGGAATTTTGGTGAGCTCAATTGAAAAGGTTTCTTTTCTTTGTTCTCTTTTCCCATCTAATCGCATTGGAGGCAACCATGAGCCTATTAATAAAGGTGCGCCGAGTAACCGGACAGCCCTAGACGGAGGTAGATAATAACAATATATATAATAACATTGGGTTCTCAAAATGTTTTTATTATCATGCTAATCTCGTTGCAGTTTTTCCCAAATTGCAACAAATTGGCCACAGATAACATAATTTTAATTTTATTAGGTCTTCTGAAAAAACGTTTATCAAAATAGTTTCTGTTTTTGAACAGAGAGGCAGGCAGATATGAAATTAATGTTTTTTTTATGCCTGGGGGATGAATTTTGCATTACACCAATGTTTCAGATCTAACTAATCAGTTTAATCATGATTTAATGGAGAAGTGGGTAGATGGATTCAAGCAGCCAGTGGATCATTTGTAGACTTGCTGGCAATTGTAAAGAAGAGGAAGCTCTGGGCACATTCAGTCTTGCAACAAACATCTTAGAGAATACACTGTGCCAAGAGGAAGGAAAAGAAAAGGCAGAAGACAATATGAAAGAGTCGACTGTGCTGTCTTTCAGAGCATTACAGAACTGATAGGAATGGTGGAAGACTGCCAAGACGTCCACAAGGCTCCAATGACCTAACAATTCAGGGACTGATGGTGATGAAGAATCATGATTTAGGATAAAGATGCACTGACCCAAGGTGAACTGGCCAGTGTTTTATTTTCAGAATGGAAACCAAAGAAGGAGCTGTATTTCAAAACCCACTGCATATGGTTCAGAATCAACAGACTTACTGTGGATAACAGTATGTGTGCCAAGGTTGGTATTTTGGGTGCCATTAATTTAGCAGGGGTGAAATCTGCAAAACAATGGATTAAATCTACAGAAATAGCATATGATGCAAAGCAGAAAGCACTGACTAAAAATATCTGTGAACAAGTCAACAGTACGGCTGCGAATATTTTAGAGCTGCCAAAGAAGCTCTTTTGACTGAGATAATTGCAATTTTCAACAACTGCCAGAATCTTTTATGCAATATATTAGAAGGTCTTAAACAACTGCACGTAACTATGTTGGAATGGATGTGGACTATGTAGTTAATTCTTGTGTGATGTAAATAAAATCACATTTCTCACCTCTCAAACTCCTAAACTGAGAATTTTAATTAATAATGCCCCAAACACATAAGAAAACTAACAAAGTGACTATTTACATGCAAGCATGGCTTTGGATGATCCATAAAAAATATTTGTTGACTCTCATAGAGTTTGGGGAAATACACATTGAGATTACAGTTAACAGCTTATGCTTGGTGCTCTACATGTTTGGCATTACTGTTTGGCAGTTCTTGAGACACCCTTAGTTGCTTGTCTTGTTTGGCCAAAAAGCAGGTGTGCTGTCTACACTGAGTGCCCTCCATGATGATATTGCATGCATAAAGTGTGCAGTATTGTTGTGGAGTGGATAATTCATCATCTTAGGGCTGCAAGTTGCAGTCTTCCTTGTTTATTAACCCTCATTGTTGCACACATGAACTGCAAATGATCTGTAAAAGGACTCTTGGAAATTCCCCAGAGCTGTCTTACTCACATCATAGAACAGTGCTGTGAAACCCAGTGAAGAGCAATTCTGTGTGACACTATTTTAATTCAATGTATTTTGTATATTTTCCATTTAATGTTAAGCACATTTTTTTTGTTATCTTGTACATTTCACATTTTAATCTTAGATTAGACTAACCAGATGACTTGTGAAGCAATTGTTAGATGGTAGTATGGGGAAATGGAGACTGTAGACTTGACAAGATAAAGTGTTTTGCATATAGTCTAAGGTTTTAGGCAGACTTGCCCATTAGCAGAGTAGCAAGCCAGCTATCTGGTCTGGAACCCCACATGGCCATTTGACATGAGGTTTCGAGAGAGAGACTCCATTCCATCAGAGAGACTGCTGTCTATGCATCTCTCCAATTACTGAATCTAAAAACCGTCAAGAGAACACTTCTCGTCTGACGGTGATATTCCCTTTGGTGTTAATCTTTAGTTTTCAGATCTTTACAGAAGGTATCATTCAGTAAGATTTCTGATTTTGAGGTGAGGGTGTGTTTTTATTAGGGTTTACATCCAAACTTTATTACTATTTACTGTCATTCATTTAGTTCTTTTACTATTATTCTGTTTTACTAATTACTGCTTTGGTTTTAAATGTGTATACTTTGTGTATCTTTAGTGATTCAGATAATAAACTGTAAGTGCCGGTGGGTGTTTGTTCACCTTGCAAGGGGCTGGTGCCCATTCCAGGTTTTATTCCTGCCTCACATCCAATGATTGCCAGTATCCAGCTGCCCCACAAACCTGCCCCGGATAAGCAGGTTAGGAAAAGGGATGAATTAAGTAAATGCAGGAAATAGAGGGCACCTGGTGTGGGAAAACTACCATATTTCTCACAGGAGATGCCCCCTGTATAGGAGGAGAGCATGTTGGGAGAAATGCATAAGTGGTCTCAACTAAAATGTATCAGCCTCCACGTGTCTGGGTTATTCCCAAAGGCTGCAGTATATCATCCTTTAGCTCTGTAGGTCATATCTGGGGACATCTGTGTTCATTCTGAAGCTAGAAGTCCCCACGTGGAGGACTGAGGAGTGATATGCTGTGCATGCAGCACTCATAATCAGTGCTTAAATGGAGAGGGTGTGTGTGTGTCTTTCTGTGCGTTTGTTAAGTTTAAGGTGTGAGAATAAGCTAATCCTTAATGAATGTAGTGAGCCTCCCAAACCCCACGATAATACAAGTACTCATTGATCAAACCTCCTTGATAAATCCACAATACGCATTACAACAATTTTGAGAAGAATTAGCCTTTCAAAGAAAACTGTTCACTTAATTTCTCCAGAAATAACATGAAGTTGAGTTTTGAGGGTCCACAAACTCCCACTATCCTCCACACTGCAGTACTTGGTAACCTACTGTTTGTTGCTTCAACAAATGCCTCTTCTAAATCTGAGGACTATTTGTTTCATTCTCTCAAATGATAGAAAAGAGTAGTTGAGTTCAGACAGGTCATTGCCCAGTCGGCAATTTCCTATGGCTCTAGACTTCTTGGTTGCCTATTCAGTTAACACAGCACTACACATGAAATGGTGACATATCTTGTCATTAAATACTTAATGACAGCACAGAACATTTAACGGGAACTAAATTAACACTAGCTCCTGTCTCGGTTTAGGGATCAAAGCAAACAAAATGTACATATTTGGTGTACAGCCTACTTTCAGCAAAGTTGCTGTGAATCTTGATTTTGAAACCTGTAGACTTCTATTCAACCTTTTTTTAATAATTGGATTTTTCAGTCATTGTTCTGGAGATGGGAATTTCTGTTATTTTCATTGTATGCTCACTGCCATTTTGTGCTTGTCTTTGCATAACTGTGGCCCTATTGTTTACAGTTGCTATGTCCGTTGACAGTCATGTGGTGTATTCTGACTTTAGCCTGCCTATATAAGATGGCTTTACTGCAAGTTTAGTACCCTAGCTTTAGGATAATCTTATCAAAGTTGTTATTCTAGTCAAAAGATTTCCCTGTTAGAGACTTTAGATTCTAGTGTTGGTTTTGACTCAGAGCTTTGCCTCTTGATCTTTGATTTTCTTTTATTAAGTTACTAGTTTTGGACTCCTGTTATTTGCCTGTTTGCTTTAGAAAAAGTCCATATCTTCTCACACTATCTGTTTATTTCATCATTTGGTTTTCTTTCTGTTTTCCATACCTGAGGACACTTTTGCTTGAAGGTGTTCCACAACTTAGAGTAGTCAACGTCTCTGTCTCGATTTTTAGCCACAAGCTGAAACTCCTATTATTACAGGAGCAATTGAAAGCTGTTGCATTATTCTTGTACAACCTTCTGGGAGAATGACATTTACAGGGGAGATTTGATAAAGGCTTTGATTGCCTGTTGGGTGGGCTTCCTGTTCCATCTATTTGTGGCTAGCCATGTCCTAATGTAATCTGAATTTAGAGCATAAAATATAATTTACAAATGATGTGATGAGTTGATTATTTTATTTGAGACTCTTTTTAACTTAGTAGAACTTTGTCAGGGTTACTGCAGTTAACACTAGTCAAACATTCATACTTTGAACCCAAGGACTTCATAAGAAACAAACTAACATCCTTTCATTTTTTACACTAGCTGTTGGGGACCCCTTCATAAGGCAATTTCTATTTAAGGAAAATTTTCTGTATATATATATATATATATATATATATATATATATATATACTAGCCATCCCCCACGGCTTTGTAAGCGTATTAGTGAAACAGGACAGTGAGGAGGGCTCTACCCAGCTCCCTACTCCTGACGTCACTCTTCCCCCTCCCCTTGGCCTGCAACCTCTGTCTCGGATTAGCGCGAATATATCGCTCCTGCAAGTGAACTATGATTCTTAATGCAATGAGAGAAGTCACAAAATCAACCGTAATGTTCAAGCAAATTATAGAAAAAAAAACATGTAAATCCATTAAGTAGTTCTCTCGTTCGCTAACTAAGCGGAGTTAAGGTTACGCCCCGAGGCAGATGCGTGAGTGAGGAGGGCCCCATCTCCTTCCCTGCAGCCTGATGAGTCTCTCTCTGATTCATGCTAATAAATTGGTACTGCAAGCGAACTATGATACTTAGCGCAATGAGAAAGTCGCAAAATCAACGGAATGTTCAAGCAAATTATAGAAAAAAATCCGATCTAAATCCATTAAGTCAGGGGTTCCCAATACGTCGATCGCAATCGACCGGTAGATTGGAAAGGTAGTGCAGGTAGATCGCGTTGCATTCAAAAAAATTGTTTTTAAATGTTAGTCTATCATTTATCCTCCCTATGGCATTTACCACTTGATTGACATACAAGGTGGTCAGTCTGAGATCTCTTTTCTTCTAACACACTGGTCATCCCGCATGCGCAAGCTACTGCAAAACTCCGGCTATCTAGGTGATCTAGTTAGCCTTCCAATTTATATCAACTAAAGAAAGGATTTAAAAAAAAAAATGTTGTTTGTGGGCTGGATGTCGAATTGGAAGAGGGTTTTTTTGCTCTCACAATGTCACAATCGAGTTGCGTTTGTCTGATCTGTCAATCTATCATTGCTATTCCAAAAAAGAAAAATGTGGAAAGGCACTTTCGAACTGTTCATAAAAACTACGAAACTGACTTCCTTCGGAAAAGCGATCTGAGAAAGAGAAAGGAGAGGGAACTAAAATCACAGTTAATCGGCTGAATTCATAAGCATCGTTCCGGGTGAGTCACTCGATCATTAAGCATAAGAAGTCCTTCTAAGATGGAGAGATGAGAAAAGACGCCTTTGTTGAGGCAGATGGCTAGGGAGAAATTCCTGCTGAGATTTCATGACCCCTGGCCGAAGAAAAAAGGAGTTTCTCCTTGTCATTTAACGTGCAGAATACAAGCAACTTAATAATGATCAATGGCCGCTAAACTTGGCATTTTTTTCTAACCAACATGTTGAATGAGCGTAATTTACAGCTGCAAGGAAAAGAGAAAACCATGGTCAATATGATTAGCTCAGTTAATGTTTTCAAACGAAAATGCAACATCTGTCTTCAAAGCTGCAGCGCCTTGATTTGGGGAACATCCAAAACCTCACATCAGAGCTGGAGAAGCATTACTCCGGCCTAAGGCGTGTGCGAAAATTGTCAGACTTTATCTAATGGAAAAAAAGTAACGATTCAAGTGTTGAGTAGCGTTTCTTCTTCACAAATGTACTCAAGTTAAAGTAAAAAGTATGATGCAGTAAAACTACTCTTAGAAGTACAATTTTTTTAAAAAGTTACTCAAGTAAATGTAACAGAGTAAATGTAACTCGTTACTACCCACCTCTGCATATGGATGTGTCATCCTGGAGGAGCAGGACTACCTGTGCAACCTGAATTGGCTGCAGGTACCACCTTATGCTACCAGTAGTGACAGGGAAACCAGCAAAATGCAACACTAGAGAAGAATCAGTTAGGAAAGATAAGGAGAGAGCAATTGTCTGTGGCACACCACCTGCAAAACCATTCCTTTTTTGGGGGTTGTCTTGCTTTTGCTTCTCTAGGGATCCTGTTGACACTAATTTGCACCAAAGTAGGTGAAGTTGATTCACAATCACTTATGCTCCCTAAAAGGACAGATTGATATCCTTGAAGCTTAACTGACTTGGTGTTAGATTGTGTAGATTGTGATGATTAAGTATTCACTTAATTTTTTTGAGCAATGTACTTGCATACCACAGAAAAGCTTTGTGAATACTGTAAGAAGTGTATAAGTGGTCACAAAAGCTAAGTTGAAAGATAAAACTGGTTTGGCTTTAATGACATTTCTCTTAATGAGTCAGGCTGCAACTTTTTGATTGCCCCTTGTGTGTGAAGAGTAAGGTTTAAAACAGGTACTAGCATGTTTTGTCACAAACTAAATACAAGAATGGTTTAGTTTGTGTGCCAATGATAACAGCAAAATTTGAATTGTTAATCAGCCTTGTTTAAACTGAATTTATATTGTGAAGAAAAAAAATGCACTTGTTTGTAAAAAGCACCTAATTTTTTTAGTTCAGAACAGAATGTAACTCCATCACGCCAAAATGCACTTGTTTGTGAAAAACACCTAATTTTTTTAGTTCAGAACAGAATGTAACTCCATCATGCCAACATGCACAATAAGCTTTATAAAATTCAACACAAACTAAGTAGATAAACACCAATACAATTTGTATATCTTCAAGATTAGGTTTCGCTACTACATCAATCTAATAAGAAAGGCCAGATTTATCAAGACATGCAATAGTATTTTCTTCAACGATAATAATCAACATTGAAAAACTCTGAAATAACTTTATTGCAATATTAGCATTTTGCCTTTTTATGCTTTACTTTCATTCTCTTGCACTAATGTAGGTAGATCATTTTGACCTGGTCATTTTAAAAGTAGTTCTCAAGCCGAAAAAGTGTGGGCACCCCTGCATTAAGTAGTTCTCTCGAGAGAAGCGGACAGACAGACAAACAGGTCAAAAAAACTATAAAAAAATTTCGCGATTAGACCACGAAATGTTTAAAACCATTTCTTAGCAAGCACCTATGAGCCAAGGGTAACCTACATTCCAAATTTCAAGTCCCAAGTCTTCATGGTTCTGGAGATTTTGTGAAGTGTGAGTCAGTGGTATTTGGCTTTTATATATATACTGTAGATGTATAGATTTTTTATAGATATTTTTACATAGTTTTCTAACAATTGAAGCACAGGTAAGATTGTGAGTTAATAACAGACTACATGAGTATTCACTACTTTAAATGTGATGCCCATCATTTTATTATGTTACCAGCTTACACCCAATCACATTAGAGGAGTCAAATTAAATAAAAAATCAAGACATTTAGAAATTGTGTAAATATGAATTTCTTGCAATAGCCATGCTTTTTTTGTTCATGTTTAAGAGGTGCAAGTGAAAACATCTAATTGTTATTTCAGAGGGGCTCCAGTGACAGTCTGCCTTCTCAGCTCACAGTGCAAAATGAAGCTTCATTGCTATTGGCCCTTACCAGAGAAGACCATTCTCCTGGCCCTGGAATCACATGTGACCTCCGAAATGTAAGTCACCAATCCTTTAAGAACAGAGACTTGAAAAACAAAACAGGCCATTTGGTTAGGTAATATCTAAGCTGTCCCAATATATTCTTCAGATACATTTTAAATAAGTGAACAGGGTATTCACTCAGTTGCATGAGTTGGTTGTTTGTTCCAGATCCTCATGACCGTTTTTGTGAAAAAGTGCTACCTGGCCTTTGTCTTGAATGCACCTTGCACCAGTGCCCTTAAGTACACGATTCACAATCAAATTGAAAGAATTTTGTTAGATGTGTTCGAGAATTTTCAAGATCTGGAAGAGGTTCTCATGCAGCTGTTGTAAAATCTGGGCCCACAAAACTCAAAAGAGACTTCCGTTTCAAATACCAGGTCTTAAAACTCTAAGTAGACTTCAGAATATGGAGTAGGTTTGACCCAGCGACCTAAGCAGGTCTGGACCCCAAAAGGTCAGGATTGTAAATCTCAAAAAAGGAGTGGGGAACCATGAAACCCCTGGTGCAAAGAACAAAGCATAGTTTCTAATAATAATTATAAAGCTTATTGAAAATGAAATTTAAAAAGCAAACAAGAAATCTAGAAAATGTTTCTCCAAAGAGGTAACCAAAAATGAATAAATTCCAAAAACGAGAGAATCAAAATAAGAATTTACAAAATCCAAAACAAGTGGAATCTTGGAAATGGGAGACAGGCACACACATTTCAGACCTTATATAAACTGCTTGACACAATTGGCTACAGCCAAATACTTTCACTTTTGTGGACCATTAGAATCAGTGCCGAAAGTGAGCACCTCAGTGGTGAGCTCTGAAGCCGCATAGCTGAAGCCTTTGAGTTCAAATCCCCTGGCAGCTGTTGTATGTGTGGATATGGCATGCTCTCTCTGTGTCTGTAGAGGTGGATTGGGTAAATGTGTTGGAGTATGCGCTGATATCACGTTGCTGCACCCACCACATGACGAACCACCTGAATTGGGACCCAAGTGCAGCGGGTGACACCTCAGCACCACACTGAAATGACTGGGTAAATCACAGTTCAGAAAATAAATTGAAGAACTCAGCATTTGAAAATCTTATTAAGGCTGCTACTTCAAAATATCTAGAAAAGGAAAGGCTGGGGCATCCCTGAAAAAGGAAGCAAATGATCCTAGTGAACATTTTGAGTTATTGCTTATAATGGCCTAAGATGCTGTGATCACCTTTGGGTATTCTTAGTGAACATTGCTTGTTGTATAGGACCCCCATAATAGTAATGCTTTGCCCAAGTTAGAAAAATGCAACCAATCAAACAGCTACCTATGCAGTCATTGGGCTCAGGTTACACTGGAGTTATCAGATTGTTCTTCCATTTTTTTCAGAACAGTTATTGTGCATCATATTCTGCGTATTTCCCATATTTCTTCCAGGCCTGATGTCATAACTTGTCTTTCCTTAATACTCAGAGGTCTATGCCCCCCCCCCCCCCTCTCTCTGTGTCTTGGCAGCACTACATGTTGTATCACGGTCAGCCAGAGGGCTGTGTTGCCAGAAGGATCAATCCCTCAGATCGGCCAGCCCCCTGCCAGGAGCTGGAATTCTTCTTTCTGGCCGTGCTGGTGAGTTTTTTTTTCTCTTTTTTTTTCCAGAATAACAATTACTGCTTTTCATGGAGTGCTTACAGATGGATGGACAATGACCATCATAAGGCAATCAGTACAAGCATCCTGTTAATGGAGGACATCTCTGCTGATGCTGGACCTTTGGATTATAAAGCAATTTTCTGTGCCATTGCACCAAAGGAGTTAGATAAACTTCTGTGTCGATCTATAAAGTTCTATTTGTCCTCAGAAGGAAAGTTGGCTTTTTACAGAAGTTTTTTAAATTAATAAATACATAAATAAATAGTATAAATAATTATATATACACATACACTATGGTCTGAACACACCCAGAATGACTAAAAAGGAAGAAAAATATCTCTATTATAAAAGAAAATCTTGAGACGAGACAAAACTATTTCCAAGAGATTTTTTTCAAGTCCCAAGAGATGAGACTATTGTCAAGTCCTTCACTCCTCTCAACCATTTATGGTTAACGGCCCACACCTACGGTCCTCTCACCTCTCATTCATGTGAATGCTTTTGTCAGACACAGTTCCTGTGCTCTCAGCTCTTTTAAATTTTTACGTTTTCCTCACTTTAAGTTCCCAATTAAAGAATACTTATGTCCAAATCTTATTGAAGAATTTCATCCCAAAGGGTTATCAACAGAAGAAATGACTACATGTGGAATCCTAGCACCGAGAAATGATGAAGTCAAATGAATTATCACGAAAATTGTCAATTGGTTACACGGCAAATTGGTTAAATGCGTATCAATAGACTATGCTGAAACAGTTTGTGTGATCATGCAGAAAAAGAAAACATCAACTTACAATATCCCATAGAATATCTGCAACCGTTAACACCATCCGGTTTTTCACTGGCCAAATTACTGTTGAAAGAAGGATGTATCGTAATGTTATTGTGTAATTTATGTCTGAGTGATGGGCTATGCAAAAGGACAAGATTTGTTGTATTAAAAATTGGTCGAACAATTCTGACATGTAAAATTTTAACAGGCGACAAGAAAGGTAATGTAGTACATCTTCCGCAGAAAACATTAGAACCCAAAGGAGATCTTGATATGCCATTCGATTTAAAACGTTTACAGTTTCCCGTTGGAATAGCTTTTGCTATGACAATTAACAAATCACAGGGACAAACATTCAAAAAAGTCTGCTTATTTTTTAGAGAGAAAGAAATGATATTCATTTACGGGCAGTTTTGCGTGTTAATTTCAAAGCCAAACAGAACAAAAATGGCACTCCGTTTTGTTTTAATTCTATCCCTGACTACTACGTACAGAGGGCTTCCCATAACTGAGCTACATCCACTCTTTGAATAGTGACTAGACATAGAAGCTCTTTGGTGCAGCCAAACTCAATAATCAATTCCTTGGTTTTGCTAAAATTAAGTTGCAGACAATTCTCTTTGCACCAAGAAACAATGTTCCCCACCTTACTCCTATACTTTGTCCCTCACATCCATATCAGAGACACAGTCCTCTAGTTCAATTGAATAAGCTGCTGACTTGCTATGTGACATGGAGTCCCAGGCTCATGGCCTGTTTGACATGAAATGGAGAGAGCTGGGCCCCGACCAATATTTCGCTGGTGACAGATGATCTCCAGTTTTTTTCTCTGTATTCATGATAAGCCATTTCATGACCTATTGAAGTTTATGTTTACAAAAATATTTTAGGCAGTTTTCCATTTTAAAATGTCTCCTCATGTCATGTGAATACATCGTTACACAAACACCAAAACCTATCTCCATTCATTTACTGAATTCACTTAATCAGTTATTTAGGGTGTGAAATTTGACACCCAGGCCTAGCTAGACCTGTATGGAGTTTGCATGTCCCTCATATGTATATGTATGTTTTCCTCCCACATTCAAGAACATGGGGAGATACATGGTAACTTTTTAAGGACAAATTCTGCACAAACATTACAAAGTTTTTCTTCATGCAGTGGACCAGACATACCTGGAATAACCATACCAGGAAGTGTGGTAGAGTGTAGAATTTTAGGGACTTTCAGATCTTGACTTCATCTTATTTTGTGGTGAATGGGACTGGCTTATTGGCCTGAGCAGCCTGCTCTTGTCAAACTTGTTAAACTGTTTTAATTCTAAAGGTATGTCTGCTAGTTTAACTAGCAGCTGTGAGTCGGTTCTTATATATGTGACTGTGTTCTGCAGTGGGACCCTCCAGGGTTGGTTCTTGTTTTATGTGTATTGTACAGCGCCTTCAGACCCCTCAACTACTTACAAATTTTGTTATGATCCAGCCTTATGTTAAAATCATTTAAATCATGTTTTTCCCTTATCAAGCAACACTCAACACCCCAGGATGACAAATCAAATACAAAATTTTAGAAACTTTCGCAGATTTATTAAAAATAAAAAAAAACTAAAATATCATATTGACACAAGCATTCAGGCCCTTTACTCAGTACTTCGTTGAAGCCTCTTTCGGAATGATTGGACAAGCTTTGCTCACCTGGTTTTGGCATTTTCTTCCGTATTTTTTCTGCAGATCCTTTCATGCTGACAGGCTAGAAGGAGACAATCGATGGACAGCTATTTTCTGGTCTCTCCAGAGATGTTCGATTGGCTGAGCAACTCAAGGACATTTCAAGAGTTGTCCCAAAGCTGCTCCTATGTTGTTTTTGCTTTGTGCTTAGGGTCATTGTCCTGCTAGAAGCAAAACCTTCTGAACACTGTCTGAGGCCCACAGCAATCTGGAGCAGGTTTTCATTAAGGGTATCTTTGTACTTTGTTCTGTTCAACTTTTCCTCAACTCTGACTAGTCTCCCAGTCCCTGCCGTTGAAAAACAAACCCACACAAGGAGGCTGCCACCCCCATGCTTCACCAATGGAATGGTATTCATGAGTTGTCTGGCCACTCTACCATAAAGGCCAGATTAGCGGAGTGTTGCAGTAGGGGTTGTCTTTCTGGAAGTCCATCTCCACACAAGTTCTCTGGAGCTCAACCACAGTGACCCTCGGGTTCTTGGTCACCTCTCTTACTAAGGCCTTTTCCCCCAATTACTCAGTTAGGCCAGCTCTAGGAAGAGTTGTGATTATTCTAAACTAATTCCATTTAAGAATTACAGAGATCAGATGCTCAATAACTGTCAATGGTGCAGAAGTTTGTTTGTTTTCCTCCCTAGATCTATGCCTCAACATAATCCTGTCTCTAAGCTTGGCAGGGAATTCCTTTGACATGATGGCTTGGTTTTTGCTCTGATACACATTGTCAGCTATGGGACCTTCTGTAGACACGTCCAGTCAATTGAATCTACCACAGTTGGACACCAAACAAGACACAGAAACATCTCAACAATGACTAATAGAATAGGATGCACCTGAGTGGGATAGCAAAAGGTCTGAAATGTGATATTTCAGTTTTTTACTTCTAATAAATTTGCAAAAATTAAAAAATTGTCATTCTGGGGTATTGAGTGTAGCTTGATAATTTTAGTAGAAGGTTGCAATATAACAAAATGTGTAAAAAGTGAGGGGTTCTGAATACTTTCCGAAAACACTGTTTATACTGTATGTAGTGGGGTGACGCACTGGCTCACTGATTCAGTGTCTGGGATTGAATCCTGTGCTTGGCTATTGTCTGTACTGAGTTCCCACTTTTTCATGTCTGTGGAGGTTTTTCTGTAGATGCTTGGAAATTTTCCCCAACATTATCAACACTGCCGACACTAAATTGTCCCCCAGAGTATGCAAGCGCAGGTGCATGTATGCCCTGCTATGGAGTGGTCTCTAGACGCTGAGTATGAGAATACAATGCATGTTTTTACAATTCTTTAGTTCCACACATTTAATCATCATGTCACGTGCAGTGCATTAACATCTGTTGTATTATGTAATACATTTCATTCTAGAACTTCTTTCCAGCTTCTGCTCCCTCCCTGCTATTTCTTCTAAATGTAAAACTGGTCCAAACTAGTCTCTCAAATATATAAAGCTGTGGTTACCTTGGTGACAAAACTGTACTAAATGATATGTAAAGATGCCTTCACTAACTGAATGTCTTCTCTTTTTCTTTCTTCTCAACATCTTTGCAAACAGAAAAATGCAACATTAGGGGCAGGCGCTCCTGGGATGAGTTTGATTGATGCTGCCACTCTGGGAAGCTTGGCGCTGCTTCTGTGTCATCAGCAACCCGTCTTCTGGCTTCATCCTTCCACAGGTACCCATTGCAGGAGTCTATATCTAAGGCTAACAAAGATTTTTGATGTGTATTGAGTCACTGTGTAGGTCACTGTTATTAATGGATGGCAAAGTTGGTAGCTACTACCTCAAAGTCCATGGCCCACTTGGCCTGACAACACACTGGGTACTCCTTCACAAACACCTACCTTTAGCCAGACATTTCAAATGCTGTAATTTTTTTTTCCACTGGACAGCAGATACAATCTACTAACTTCAATATACTAGCTGAGTTGATAGCACATTGAGTTGGGATTAGTGTGCTTGACACAAAAAGCTGGCAAATGGAAAAAAAAATGCAATAGCCAAATTTGTACATATTTGACTGTCTTCCTTCCCCACATGTGATCACAGTCAATAGATCACTTGAACTGAGACTGTCCTCACTAAAGATGACTGGACCATGTAGCCTTTGTTGCAAATAAGTTGCACTCTAAATGTCTAACACTGCAGCCAGGGGACCTTACTATCTGACCGATACCGTAGCTGTCAACACTATCTCTGTTTAATATCCAACTCCCATGACCAGGCTGAAGTACAGTAGAAAACACAACTAGAGAAGAGGGGCCCAAAGTCCTTACCTTTCACATATGAGTTTGGCCTCCGACACTCAGCTAGTGTGATTTTCATGATGGCCCACCTGACCTTTGAGTCTAGGACCTAGGCTTGTCAGTCCCATTCAGGGAACCATGTAGGCCTTAAAGGTCTAATGTCCAGGCCTGGTCATTGTCATTATGGACTTTTTGTGTTTTCTCATGTACCCCAAATCCCTAAAACTTGTGCATTAGTTTGAATAACAACTCTAAACTAACCCAGAAATGTGTGTCAGAAGGACCGTCACCATTGTGACTGTCCTCTACAGCTATTATCAAATTAAATATGGAGTAACTTGCAGTAACAAAAAATGTTAAATTTTGCCACTAAGGCAGCTGGGTGAGTGGACCTCATGTTAGACTGGCACCTGGTCCACTTTCCTGTCATCTGCCTGATCCTGTTGTGGTAAGCTCTGTCCTATGATGACCCTATACTTGATTAACTGGGCCTGAAAAAGTTTTGTTATGGTAGTTCACTTAGAAATCATTTTACTTTACTCATTAACACTAGAATTACCAAAGCCTATGAAAAAACTCTTAAACCCGGCCCACCCTAAACCCCTT
This sequence comes from Polypterus bichir lapradei, assembly GCA_026402145.1. Lineage (NCBI taxonomy): Eukaryota > Metazoa > Chordata > Cladistia > Polypteriformes > Polypteridae > Polypterus > Polypterus bichir. The sequence continues at coordinate 98,877,384 of JANRMT010062813.1, forward strand.
TGCACCTCTCCGTCAGCGTCTTTTGTCTTGTAAATGTGTTGATAATCCCAAGCAGCAAGCCACCTGCTATACCATACCTCCCCCCAGTTCTCCCAGCTCAAGTCTTGATTATCTGGGAGTGATATGCTGGAGTTTTAGAGGGGAAATAGTAGATGGTTATTTGGAACACTTAAATTTCATGTGTGTTTTGTGTCTACAACAATCTGTGTAAACGCATCCTTTGAACAGAAACTTTTTTATGTTTTAGTAATAAATGACAAAATGTAGACATGAACTGTATAATGTGTGAACGCTGAAGTCCATAGATCAAATAAACACTTTCACAAAAGGTGCAAGTGCAATACAACAACTTGTGTGGTGCAGCAGTAAGAAATGCTGACTTGTAATCAAAAGGCCGCAGGATCAATTCCTGGGTGCTGTGCAAATTTGCTGTTTTGAGTAGTGAGCTGCTCTTATTGTTAATATTATACAATAAAAACATACATTTGATTTACATCCATAACAGCCAGTGTAAATTTATAGTACTGTACTGTACTTGTAAAAGTTAGCGTTTTTTTTTTTTTTCACTTTTATTCTCTCACTGGGCCGGAGTTTACGAGTTTTTTCGTAGGCGTTGGTCATTCTAGTGTTAATGGTGTTCATTGTGTATTAACGTTTAATTTTCATTTGCAGCATCAAGAAGCTTTCATGATGCAACCATGCTTCCCAGTGCAGGTGAAGGGTGAGCTGCCATGTCCAGTGAGAGGCACATGTCTGCACCAGAAAGGGATGAAAGGCTTGTTTGTCCCTGCGGCAAACCTTAAGTCCAGACTTAGTTGCCAGAGTTGCTTCTTGATTAAACAGCAGTTGATCAAATGGCTGTCCTCTGCTTTTGACATTGTCACCTACAGTATTTTTTTGTTAAAAACCAGTTCCACACTGGTTGAGGTGTACATGTGGTTTTGTATGTTTTAAGTGGGTTGGGCATGGCGGCACTACTGCCTCACCCACAGTATCCTGGATTAGGTGAACTGGAGATTCTAAATTGGCACCATGTTGGTCTTGGGTGTGAGTGGTCCATTGGTGGCTGGTTCCTGCCCTCCACCCCAAATCCAACTGAGCAGGTTTGCAAATATTATCTTTGAAATCTTGTTTTGTAACTGGAGGAGCTCTTACCAAATGTCACACACAAGACACCTTCAAACAATCGTATTTCTTAGCCTTTTTATTTTACCTACCCTACATATAATTGAAGAGCAGGAGAGGGTCACCTGTTGGCGTTGTGCTGACCTTGAAGTGAATTGGCTTAGCCTATTGGTTTCTAATCTGGCACAGCAGCTATTGTGGCACCCTTGTAAAATGTCTTGGGCATTATGCGCAGGGTTCATCTTCTCAAGTTGGCATCTCCATGGAAGGTGTTATTTCTCCACCTGGAAAACACAAAAATAAAACATGTGAAGTGTTTGTTATTATGGATACAGTCTGCCCATTCTCTAAGATCTGAGCATGAGGGTGATGCCAAAGAACATGCAATATCTTCACCAAAGCTAACAGTAATACAATGATGAAACCTCTCAGTCATTGCACTCTGGGATATCATTTTACTTCAGAATGTCAATGTCAAGAGCCATGTTATCTATATTATGCCCTTTTTTTCTTGTTTTACTTTATGATGTTGCTAATATGAAACACCTACACCTAATAAGCTAAAATTCTCCCTTGGGACAAATAAAGTGCAATCTATCTATCAAAAAATCTGAAGCTGTGAGCAAATCATAATCATAAGATGATGTCTATTTGTCTGCTTGTTCAACAATCATGCAAAAGCGACTGAATTGACTTTTAAGAATATTTTACATCTGTGTTACCATTGATCCAACCTAAAACACAAGCTGCATGGCATATGAAAAGAGGGATTATAATGGGAGACAGGCAACTCAAAAACCAGTGCCAACGTGGGGGCTCACTCCTGCTGCCTGATGGGAGAAGGCCATCAGCTCACACTAAGGTTTTGTACCAGCTGGAAGGGGACTGCAGGCACAGCGTTTTCTTCTCAAATAATTTGGATAACAATTAGATTGTTGGGCAGCATGGTGACGCAGTGGGTAGCGCTGCTGCCTCGCAGTTAGGAGACCTGGGTTCTCTTCCTGGGTCCTCCCTGCATGGAGTTTGCATGTTCTCCACTTGCCTGCGTGGGTTTCCTCCCACAGTCCAAAGACATGCAGGTTAGGTACATTGGCGATCCTAAATTATCCCTAGTGGTAGTGGGAAGTGGGTGTGTGTGTGTGCCCTGCCCAGGGTTTGTTTCCTGCCTTGCACCCTGTGTTGGCTGGGATTGGCTCCAGCAGATCCCCGTGATCCTGAGTTAGGATATAGCCGGGGTTGGATAATGGATGGATGAATTTGATTGTCTTGCTGGATTTTAGCTTTTGTCTAAGAGTACATGTTTTCGTCTCATTGTGGATCGTGTTTCGCTGTATTGCATTTCCAAAGGGCAGTTTTTCAGTGACCAACCAACATGTAACATATTACTTCTCTCTGGGGCCATGATAAATAAGAATGTCTTAAAATACAGAGCTTCATTTTTATTAGTACATTAACCATCTTACCCAATGTTCTCTTTACTCCTGTTTCCATACCACTTGTTCAGTGATGCTGACCTTGAAGAAAACTCTAGTAAACGCAGCAAGTCAGCATATTAGAAATTAACTGTAAATTACTGTATCTCTCATAGTCAAATAAGTACAACTGTTAATATTGTATATAGTAAAGGATTATGTCAAATCCTTTAGCAACTGAGGGGCAATTTGAAGACATGCCTGTACTTCACATTTGTACAAAGAGATAAAGAGAGCTATTAAACAAAGGCAAAACTGCAGCAGGAACATCAGGTCAGCAGGCCGTGCAACCCTAAGTGAGACTCTTTGCCTGCTAGCGAACAGACATGAAAAATACACACAAATGCAAACTGGCCAAAAAACAGGCACAGGAGAGCAGCTCGGCCAAATATACAAAAGGTTAGGTTCGGAAGCCTGTTATGCTCACACATTCCCCTTTAACATTATAGTTTCATTATGGTCATGTGTACAGAGTGCAGTAAAATTCTTCATTGCATGCGGTAAGCTGGCCTTCACAATCCTCAGGCTTGAATATTATTGAAAAGATGAAGGTGATCTTGGGAAGCTCCTATAGCCCGTGTAGGAATCCAAGAATGTTATGATCACTCAACTGGGTTAGTGAGTGTGAGCCTAACTTACTGCAGCACATTCTCGTATCAACATGAAGAAGTAACACTTTAGAATATGAGAAGCTTTTGCATAAGGCCATCACAGCATTCATATCAATGCTTTCCCATCATCTCAAGAGATGTATTGGGGCTACATCTATGTATTTCCTGGAAAAGGTATGGACAACAGTCCACAATTTGCAGTTCCCATTCTTGGTAGCCATTATAACATTTGACACTAAGTGTTTGTTGGAGCCACAATGATGATGGCCTCAAGCAGCATATTATAATGCTGACCGCAAAATTCTCACAATAGATAAAGCAAAACTGCAAGCTGACAAATATTCTCACACATTACACTGCTTCAACATTTAATGTTCTTTGGTAAAATGTAACTCCATTCTGGAACAACACATTATTCCTGTACTCTTGTCTTTTAATTATACCCTGGTCATATTCATGTCATGCCAATCTATACTGATGAAAGGCAAAGCACGCACGCACGCACGCACGCACGCACGCACGCACGCACGCACGCACGCACTCACGCACTCACTCACTCACTCACTCACTCACTCACTCACTCACTCACTCACTCACTCACTCACCCACCAACTTCCCGTGTAGGTAGAAGGCTGAAATTTGGCAGGCTTATTCCTTACAGCTTCCTTACAAAAGTTGGGCAGGTTTCATTTCGAAATTCTACGCGTAATGGTCATAACTGGAAGATGTTTTTCTCCATTTACTGTAATGGAGATGAGCTTGAAACCCGTGGGGGCGGAGTTTGACATCATCACGCCTCCCACGTAATCACGCAGTACGTAGAAAACCAGGAAGAGCCCCAAAAAGCGCTGAAGAAAACATGCATTATATAATTGAGAAGGCAGCGAAACAATAAGAAGCGAGCGAGTGACATATACAACCATATTCATGAGTTCTGCTACTTCGGAAACAAAGCACAGTGTAAACCTACACTTTAAATTAAGTTCATAGACAGGCTGCCGCTGGCGTTTGTAATTTAGTGCCTGCCCATATAAGGCCGTCCGTCAGCGGCAATCCAATAGCAAACTGCCACGGGTAAATATTGACGGGTGAAGGACTGTGCTTATGCAGAGGAAGTTACATAGTCAGGGTGGTGTTTGGCACAAACTCAGCGAAACTGCGAGAGAAAGTTTTAAGTACCGGGACTTCGGTAGCATTAGATACAGCCATGGACATAGCACGACATGGCA
>JANRMT010062813.1:98885916-98917991 GCA_026402145.1 Polypterus bichir lapradei
AGAGAGAGAGAGAGAGAGATGACAACAACACTCATATCAATGACAAAACAATTACATTAACAATCATGTTACGTTATTTTTAAAATATTTCCTTTTCTTTTTCATAACTTCTTTAACACACTACTTCTCCGCTGCGAAGCGTGGGTATTCTGCTAGTACTTTAATAATAAAAGGCAAAGCCCTCACTGACTCACTCACTCATCACTAATTCTCCAACTTCCCGTGTAGGTAGAAGGCTGGAATTTGGCAGGCCCATTCCTTACAGCTTACTTACAAAAGTTAAGCAGGTTTCGTTTCGAAATTCTACGTGTAACGGTTATAACGGTCGACAACGTCCGCCATTTTGAACTTTCTTATTTATGGCCCCATCTTCACGAAATTTGGTAGGCGGCTTCCCTGCGCTAAACAAAACCGATGTACGTACTTATTTCGGTGTCGGCCGCCATATTGAACTTTCCAACATCGCTAATTCTCCAACTTCCCGTGTAGGTAGAAGGCTGACCCAATCTTCACGAAATTTGGTAGGCGGCTTCCCTGCGCTAACCGAAACCAATGTATGTACTTATTTTGGTGGTATGACGCCACTGTCAGCCGCCATATTGAACTTTCCAACGGTCTTTGTTACTTATGGGCCCATCTTCAAGAAATTTGGTACGCGGGTTCCCATCACTAACTGAATCCTACTTACGTACATATATACGTCCATAGCCTGCAGTTCGGTCACCGTGTGAGGTGGCGCTGGGTCCCCCATCCCAACGCCTCCCACGTTGTTGGCTGCTTGCCTATATAAGGCCATCTGTCACTCCAGTCTCTTCATTCCCTTCCTTGCTTCGCCACAGGATTCACGTCTCCCTGCTGATAACTACAGCCTTTTTATTTAATCCACGGCTTCTCCGCTGTTTTATTGTTCGTTTATTACGATTATAGTTATTGTGTAGGTATTTTAGACTTACTTTACATTGTTCAGGTACCCATTTCCTTTATCATTCCAACCGTACCCCCATTAACATGTCTGTCGAGGTGATCACCATCGATGAAAGAACTGTCACTTACCGAGTGGTTTCCATGCCTGGAGATGGCACCTACCTTTTCCATTCTCTTTGTTACATATTGCACGGCCATATCAGGGTCACTCTTGATATCCGGAGGAACATTGTGTCTTATGTATTGAATGACTGGGACAGGTTCAAGGTGTGGACTGATGACGGTACAGGAGATAATTATACTACACAGGAGCACTAGAAGAGTGAAATGCTTAAGCCCTTCACCTATGGTTCTGCATGTGAGTTGATGGCTGCTGCTGAATTGTTCGGTTGTCGCTTTCAAGTGTACCGAAATGGCCAAATATTTTACACCTTTCAACAACCACCAATACCTCTTAAACATCTTAGATTCACAGGTAACGATTTCAGTAATGGACACTTTGATGTTTATGAATGTTTAAACTCTCAAAAGCTGGATGTGAAGTTATCCATGAAACCGGTTGTATACTTAAAACGCTTGACGGATGCCGAATGTTACTTCAACACAAGTCCTGCAAATACTGTCGTAATTGAAACAAACCATGAAACTCAAACCAATTGTGACAGCAGCAATCCAAGCAGTGAGATTTGAGACAAGATTACTTTTCACATGGCCAACTGTACGTTGCATGCTCAAGAGTAAGCTCAGCGCACAGCTTGGTCATATTACAACCGGAGGGCCGAACTGACAGTGTGGTATACAAAGAGATCCTTAACAAATAATTATTGGTATATTTTCCCTCAGTTTAAAAAGGTTTAATTTTCATCTTAATAAAAATTTTAGGGCTGTACTGTTGTGGAGTGGGGTGTTTTTTTTTTTATATTATATATATAAATATTTTTTTATTTAATATATATATATATATATATATATGCATGCTAGGGGGCTCCACCCCCTGCTTGCTTCGCTCACCCACCCCTGTGTTTGTTTTACCAGATATACAATACAATACAATTTATTTTTTGTATTGCTCAAAATCACACAAGAAGTGCCGCAATGGGCTTTAACAGGCCCTGACTCTTGACAGCCCCCCAGCTTTGACCCTCTAAGAAGACCAGAAAAAACTACCAAAAAACCCTTGTAGGGAAAAAATCGAAGAAACCTTGGGAAAGGCAGTTCAAAGGGAGACCCCTTTCCAGGTAGGTTGGGCATGCAGTGGGTGTCAAGAAGGGGGTCAATATAATACAGTACAATACATAGAACAGAATAAATCCTCAATACAGTATAAGAATAAAAATTCTAGAAGTACGGAGTAGAAATTCACATGAGATGATATCACATAATATGATTTGGATTTGTTTTAAGTCTTGGAGACCTCATTCATCAAGCTGCCTCCCCCATTTGACCATTCCACATCTGAAATAGCGCTAATCCAAATGAAAGGACCTCTCTTTCCCACGATTCCTGCGATCCTCCATCAGGGATGACTTTACCTTAGGCAGGCAATATACAATTTAAAGAGATTGTTATTTTCTTGGGAATTGTTACATATGCATTATTTTCACTTTTACTTTAAAAACTTTTGTAAAAACAATACTTGTGCTTTATTTCCGGCCCTGTGCGTGGTTAGATCGCTTCCTCGCCACACATATAACGCTGCTCGTGTTGTGAAGGGGGGGTCGGCTAAACGCACGCTAAGGATATGCCGTCGGATCATCTACTGTCGTCCTGCCGCTGGCGAGCTGCATGTTTTGCTTGTCTCTTGTTGTCGTTTTAAGAGCTGGGAGCACATGATGCTTGTCTGACAGATGCAATCCAACAACTGCTAGGGTTAGATGTTTGTGGACTTGTTTTAAATGATGGCTCACTGCCTGGTCTCCCGTGACATTCTAAAAACAATACTTGTCCCTTTATTTACGGTCCCGGGCGTGGTTAAATTCTTTCTTGCAGGACATATAACGCTGATCGCGCACTGCCCTTCGATCTTTTTAAAGCCTTTACAGCCGCTGTCCTTTTTCCTACTTTGTGTGTCTGCTGCTCGCGTTGTGATCGCTTCTCCGTCATCATGAATATACACCTGACTGAATTGTGTTTTCTTTGAAATGTTCCATTATTGTGTAAATCTACATTTTGTGCATTGAATGATGTACACTGATACACCTGCATCTGTGTGCGCTGCTTCCCTTTACACTACTGTTTTTTTTTTTTGCCCATTCTCTTTCGTCTCGCGGTTCTTTTATTTGTCTTTCGTGATCGTAACGTGAATATCACGTATCATCTACTAGTCATTCATTCCACAGGATTTTTTATTATATATATATATATATATAATAAAATATATACTGAGTATAATTTATACATAAAATACAGTATATGTTGTTGTACCTTGCATAACTGAATAACCTTTATGGCACAATAACAATTCAATACATTTATGGTCACTACAGTATTTGGATGTAATGATCTTCATGTGGGAAAAGGCTGACTCGCATAAATAAGTAGAGCCGAATAATGCAGTCAAGGAGCTTTTGAATTCAGCCGAGTGAAAAAAACGATTAACTGCTATTTTAGTTCCCTCTCCTTTCTTTTTCTCAGATCACTTTTTGGAAGGACGTCAGTTTCGTAGTTTTTATGAACAGTTCGAAAGTGCCTTTCCACATTTTCCTTCTTTGGAATAGCAACGATAGATTAACAGATCAGACAAACGCACTTCGATTGTGACATTGTGAGAAAAAAAATCCTCTTCCAATTCCACATCCAGCCCATACCCTCCCCAAACAATTTTTTTTTAATCCCTTCTTTAGTTGATATAAATTGGAAGGCTAACTAGATCACTTAGATAGCCAGAGTTTTGCAGTAGCTCGCGTGTTTGATCATAAGTGCGGGATGACCAGTGTGTTAGAAGAGAGGAGATCTCAGACTGGCCACCCTGTATGCCAATCAAGTGGCAAATGCTATAGGGAGGATATATGATAGACTAACATTTTTAAAAATTTTTATTGGAATGCAACGCGATCTACCAGCACTACCTTTGCAATCTACTGGTTAATCGCGATCGACGCATTGGGCACCCCTGGTTTAAAAGCAAGAATTAGCCATCAGTTATTTAACTGTTTAGAAAAAATTTGCAGGCACACAAACTGTCCCAATGGCAGGTCACTGGGCTGTTCAAACCTACCCAATCCAATTTTTAGGTTAACCAAGAACTAGAATTAAATATCCCATTCAAATAAGTATTGCATCCCCACACTTCAAGATTTAATAGAAAAACCATTCACAGTAGTAACAGCAAAGACAAAAATCTTTTGGAGGTCAAGTATGGGCCAGCTTGGCCGACTGCTCAGGAGTGATTTTGACCGATTCCTCCCAGCACATTTGCTCCAGGTTGTTGAGCTCAGATGACTCTTGTGCACCACACCTTTCAAATAGTGACACAGATTTTGTTTTGAATTGATAGCAGAACGTTGACTGGGCCAATGTGGGATATTCAACTTTTGGTCCTTCTGCCACTCCAATGTTACAGCAGCCTAGTGATAGGGATCAGAATTAAACAGGATTTCATGCAGAATTTGCTTGTAGTTTCCACCATTCATGCTTCCTTCCTTTTTAACTAAATACTCGGTTCTTGCTGAAAAGCAACCCCACAGCATAATGCTGCTACTATCATACTTCCCTGAAGGTATGATATGCTATTCTTAGCCAAAAAGCAACTAGGTGATTCTCATGTTTATTTTTTAAATCAACTATATACATTCTTTCATCTGGTTTGTTTTGAGCCACCTTCCCATTATAGGCCTGTTTTATACAGAGCTCTTAATATATTTGACTGAAGCACCTTTCCACCTTTGAAGTCCACAGCTCGTTCACAGTGACTATTGTCCTCTCTGTTGCTTCTCTCACAAGACCCCTCATTGGCAGTGTGGAGAATTTTGACAGATAACCATTCCTGTGTAGTGTCTGGGTGGTTTGACATAACTTGCATTTTCTGATCAATAAACCACCATTGCTGACTGGGAAATCCTAACAGGTCAGGTCAAGTCAGGTTGGGGAGCATGCACTGGTACAGCATGGATGATGTACCATAACTGATGCTCCCTCACAATGGAGGTAATTTGTACCAGCGGTACCCATGGATACTCCAAAGAGACACAGTACCGAAGGAGTCCAGTCTTTGTCTCAGAGTACTGGATAGCATCCATGTCTCACAACCATATAGCAAGACAGGAAGCACCAGGATTCACGTGGACCTTCATCTTTTTGCAAAGACATTGGAAGCACCACACACTCCTTTCCAGTGACCTCATGACTTTCCAATCTGTCTAATTTCTTAATAGGAAGAGTCACCAGAGACCTGAATGTTGTTGCCGAGGTATGTAAACCTCTTGACAAGGTCAACACTCTCTCCGTAAACAAACACACTGCTGATGGTTGTGCCCAAGAGGCCATTAAAGGCCTGGATCTGGGTTTTTATCCAGGCCACTCAAACTCTTTACTCAGTCTCTCAAGCGCCCCGATCAGAGCCTCCATCGATTCCATGAAGATCACAGCATCATCAGCAAAGTCAAGCTCAGTGAATCTTTCTTCACCAACAGATGCCTCATAGCTGCTGGACCCCACGACCCTGCTGAAAATCCAGTCCATGCAAGCACTGAACAGAGTAGAAGCCAGAACAGAGGCATTGAACAGAGGAGAAGAAATCCTAACAATCAAATATTTTTCTTCCCATTGTCTTACTTCTTTGGAATCCATTTGTCTTCATTTTCTTTCAGATTCCCAGCTTGAGTAGTGATCTGGCAATTATAATAATAATAAAGTGGCCAAGACACATTTTTGTCCATATTTGGCAATTGTAAACTAAGAACTTTCACATCACAGGGATTGAACTCATTCTTTTTATCTAACATAAAACAATGTCATGTTGAAATTAAACTATCAGAGATAACAAAATCACAATAAAGCTTTTGTTATTTAATAAAATTGGCAAGTTGGTCAAAAAAAAACTGAATATTTTCAGGGCATAGACATAGCATAGACATTAACCTCAATAAAAGGATGTGTCTTGGTGCCTGTCCAGTTGCTATGTCTCTGTCATTCCAGTAGATGGCACATCACAAACATTAACACTGCTTTTATGAATCTCATGCCAAATGGCATATAACAGAGATGTAAGCAGTGCATGATGAACTGAAAACTTTAACAATGATGTGAATGTTGACTACTAAGATTTCAATTCGTCTTAGACAAGTAGCACTAGTAACACTTAATGTAGCATAAGCACCATACAGATAAACTACCACAATAGATTGTTCTACAGTGTCAAGTTAATGTATTTAATTGGGATTTTTTGCTACAAATCAACACAAAAAAAATCATTAATGGAATCCCCTTTAATTTATTATAAGCAAGCAGAAGTCAACCGGTTCCTTAAGTATTACACTCCTTTGTTATGGCATCCCTAAACATGGCCTGGTCAAACAATGCTGTTTATACTGCAAGTTACAGTTCCTTCAGAAAGTATTCAGACCCTTTCACTTTTTTTTCTCATTTTGTTACGTTGCAACCTTGAGCTAAAATTGTTTAAATTAAAAATTCCCCACATCAAGCAACACTCAGAACAGAACAAACCAAACAAAAATATTTTAGGAATGTTTGCAAATCCTCTGTACATGATAGCTTAAGTCCTATTACATATAATTAAAGTGTTTCATTAGTCTTTAGAAAGTCTCAAATTGGGTTAGGTTAATGAATGATAAAAATAATACCACACAGAAAAGGAACACTGACTGCAAATTTAGAATAAACTTAAAAAGGTAAACATTTAGAAACAGCTAAATACATTTTTGAGGCACTGGAAAACTTTAGATTTGAGTTTTAGGATATTGTCCTGCTGGTGGACCTCCTGGCCTTCAACCCAAACCTGATCTTTTGACAATGGGCAGCACATTTCACTCTAATAAGATGATTTCATGTGGCAGCACTGCTGCCCCACAACACTCACATTTAACTATGAGGAACTTGTGCTTTTCTTTTTAAGCTACAATTTGTTGGTCTCTACTGGCAGACAGCTCCGTTGTAGTTTCATCAATCCACAGGACATCTTCCCAAAACAAGTTTGGTTTCTCCAGGTCCAGGTTTTCTCCATGGTGCTCTTTGATCAGGGAGGTTCTCCAGGACCTCCACCTATAAAGTCCTTCTCAGTTTTGCATGCGGTGTACATTAAGGATTGAAACAATCACTTCAGATTGCTCCAGGTCAGCTTTAGGCTTTAAAGATGTTTTATGTGTTTTTTCAACAATTTGTCCAATACTTAATAGACGTTTTTGATTAAAATTAATTTTCAATTATGTCCTGGTAGGTTTCTGAGTAATAAGCTACTTAATAAAATCATATACTGTGAAAATAGGACCATATAAAATGAGAATAAGAAATGTTTGGTTTTTTGCAGAGCATATCTAAGTATACCTGCACACTAGACTGTCTGGATATTTTAATTCAACTATCTTGTTATTTTTCGCAATGCCCATGTATGCTGCATTACATTTTATATTTTAGCTTCTTATTTATATTTATGGTCTTGTCTTATCCTTGTATGTTGCACCAATATTATCAAAACAAATTCCTAGTACACAGTGTGCCTGGCCAATAAAGTGAATTTTGATTCTGAAAACACAAAGCACAGAAGTTTCTTTTAACCACCCTACTTTCTCCAGCAAGCCCAACCCACAACCCATAGAGCGTCCTGCTTCTAAACAAAATCATAAAACACATTGAGGGCGATTCCAAAAGTTTGTTTTGCTTAATTATTTTAATTTCTTTTTTTAAGCTCAACAATGGACACACACACACTCTCAGTCTTTGTTCAACATTTCCAGATCATATACAGTCAAGACTAAGAGAAAGACCTCAGGTCTCCATCCCCAACTATTGGCAGAATTATTTTGTGGCCAGTATAAAAAATGTTAACCAGAGAGAGAGAGAAAAAAAAAAAACGAATTAATAAGACCCACTTAATGTTGGGCTGCACTCTCAGTATATTAAGAGGATATCAGCCAGGCCTACATAAGAATCATTGTGAACAGTTTAATTTGTAAATGGAGGGAAGGAAGGGATCACTTAATCCCATCTATAGTATTGTGGGTACAATGCGCAAAATACATTTTTCAATTAAGGTCCAAAGCAAATGATTCTTCAAACTCATACCCAGACATATCCCAGCTTTTTTCTACACTAAGTGCATATAAATGTGGAGTTATTTTTATATTCTACAATATCCATATAAAAAGAAGTAAGCAAATAGTTTGTGTACATAGTTTAATTTTCTTTTAGCAATGGCAATATGTATTAGATTTAACTAAATGTCAGAATGCTGTCTCTTTCTATATATATTTATATACACAGTTGCCTGTAATATCTTGGCTTCAAAATTCATGACTGATACACTTTCATACCTTTCAGTTTATTATGTATGGGCCCACTGTATGCAAAAAAAAAAAAAAGGGGGTGGTAGAGGGAAATAAACTCGATGAACGGCAAAAATACCAAGCATGTATCACTGTACTGCCATCTGCCTCTCTTAGAAGTTCCAATTATATATCTTGGTTTAAGTGTCTTAAAGTGTCAAGTTTTCCACTGAACTGACTTATGGAACTTGTAAAACACATATCTGGATAACTGCACAGAAATAATTAATCCAGAGGGTATAACCAAAGTCATTTCACACCTGAAACAAAAATAACTGAAAATGTGGCATTTTACTTTATATACTGGAGGAACATTATTTAAATGATTAAAATTAAATCCTTGATTAGCTATAAAAAAGCTTTTATGAAAGAGGTAGTGCTGCTAAGTTGTGATAGATATCAAGGGCATTCACTTCTGACATTCTAGAGTTTACACATTTGCTATGAAGCAGATATTTTACACTTGGCAGAATGTTAACATTTCCCTTCCACTTGAAGACCTAAAACTGTGTACTTTATAAACGTCAATTATTTAGGTTCTGCATGAAGGAATAAAAAAAAAAAAGAAAACCCACAACAGAAGAAAGATGGTATTGTAGCAAAAAAAAAACAAAAAACGGTGCAGTTGCTGTAGTCTGTAACAAATGGGCACCAAGAGATGGGGCAGTTAGGTGTCATTAAAGAGAATGTCCACATGTTCTTGAAGGGTCATGACACCTATACCTTTAAACAAACCGTGTCACTCCCTTCCCAAAAATACAAAGAGACTTTAAAAAGTTATTTCTTTTTCTCTTCATCCTTTTCTTTTTTACTGCTATCCTTGGATGTGGCCTGTGATGCTAAAGATCCCACAGCATTACGGATGGCTTCATTGTTGGGGTCAACACCAGGAAGGTTCTCCAGCACACTCTGCAAAAACACTGGGTCCATCACATCATAGTCGTCTTCCTCCTGCAGAAAAAAAGCTAAACTGTTTAAAATAATGCAGTGCACACAATGCTCAGTTCTCACATACATACTTGGTTATGGAAATGGGTTTTTGTAACATTCTTCAGCAAAACATATATTGAAAGCTTCATTTACAAACCCATTAATATGAGTTTAGAAATATTTTTTAAGGAATTTATACTGTACCTGTTTTAGGCCCCATTTGTCACTCAGGTTAAATGTGGGAAAGCATTTAGCATTCTGTTATTGTGTGCTTACAATAATTATTTAGTGGGGAAAAACAGCAACAAAAAAAACACTGCAATAAATTTCCTGTCACACTGCAATGAGCTACATATATGTGCTAATTTGTTTTTCTTTTCTCCAGTATATCCTGCTTAAAGGAATACTCCGCTCAAAAATGGCATTTAAGTCTTACTTACCCCATGTAGTCCCTAGTAGTGGCCGAGAAAAATTTTTAGTTTCATATTTCTATGCAGAATGAGAGAAAAATTGCCTATAATATAATGGGAGTCTAATGGTGACATTCTATACTGTGGCAAACAATGTGAAGAAGTCCTTGGAGTAAAGAAGAAACCTCATGTTACTCGTGCTGTATAATCCACATGTCTCTTATCCAGTCGATAGCTCAAAATGTGCAAAATAAATGCCTTTTTTTGTTAAAATATTATTCACAGCTACTTCCTGGAAATGCATCATTCATAGTAAGCAGGAAAAAACATTTCCCAAACTTCTATGCTTTTGAATTGAAGACAGTACTCATTAAGGTATAGCATTACAAAAGCATAGCACTGGTACAATAATTAGATGTTTTATCTCCAAAGTAAGCCATAACATGAATGACATGATTTAAGAAGCAGCTGTTCAGTTTAGAAGGACAAAAGAAAGTCAGCCACTGACACTTGTTCAAATTTCCCATTAACTTTAAAAAGGAACTAAAAATTAAACATCAAACATTCTTAAAAAAAAATAATAATAAATAAATAAAAGACTATTTGGGAGGGAAGCTTACATTTTACTTATACTTTATTCACAGATAGATCTGGCAATAATTAGATCAAAATTAGATAAAATGGTAAATGCAAACAATGCCCAAACTTACTAAGTGGCTAACTATAAATGAAAAGTACAGGTAGTTTAATATAACAAGTAGCGACCAAGCCATTTATAAGTAGTGGCGATTCTGGAATGTCGGATGTGAATCGAATATAGACATGCTGTAGACACCGGCTGAGGAGACATCACATGCTATGAACACTAAAATATCTGTTCCCATTTATTACAATGAAAGTACTCTGAAATTGTAATTCATAGACCTGTAGGTGCATCATACATATGAGAAAAAGTACATTAATCTGATGTGCTTTACTGGTATGGGCTTCCCTAGCATCAGACATACAATGCAAGGAGCAGCACTCTGCTCACAGAGTGTCATCTGATGTTTGGTAGTTGTACATCTTGTACAGAATTTCATATGTCTACAGTTTTTTTTTTCCTCTCTTCCATTATTCAACATATTTTTATCTCAAGTACTGTACATTGTATTCCTTGCTCTTAACAGTTTAAATGAACATTTCGGCCTTAAGAAAGCAACACGTATTAAAATAGTCATCTGTCAGAATAGGTTAGTTGCCATAGTAAAGGTGGTATGTAGTTTTCAAGTATGGGAATGAAACAGTGATTGCATGCTTTGTAATAAGACCCTCATGTCCAGCCAGGCTCATAACACCCCCACCCCCTGCATGACAGTATAAAAATACTAAACTAAAAATAATAATTTAAATGTAAAGTATGAAACTATAAATAGGGTAGACCACTAGGCCTTGTGTTGCTTTTATTTGTTATTTTGGTAACACTGGGGTGATTTGGAATTAAAAGTAAACTAAAATATGGTAACAGCTTCATCTAGTGCGTTTAGTGTGTTTTGAAATCCAGCTGTGCATCCAACACTCGCATGATTCAACTGAACACCTGTTACACCTTAAAAAATTGGGATGATTACAAAAAAAAATTACAATAACAATTTTTTTTTTTTTTTTAAAATAACAGCCTATCCAGAGCAATAATAACTAAACTCAAACTAGTGGTGAATTTTATATCAGGCAATATAATTAGGAGGCAATGACTTTAGCATACATTTACTTTTTGTATAATATATAAAGACCATAGTACCTTGTTTGGTTCAGAGGTGTCCATAGCAGCTCCGGTATCCATGTCAGCACTTTCAGCCTGTCCAAATTCTCCACATGAAAAAAAAAAACAACAGAATTGCAAGGAAGGAAAATGCAAAATTGTAATTATATTTTTACAGACATCACTAGTTAGTGTTCTTTTTTTTTTTTAAAGGTTCATTTTCTTGTCTATGGACATAGTGCTGATGTGACTTGCCAAAAAGCTCCACCTTTATTTTCTGTCCAAAGGACATTCTCCCAGAAGGGTTGCGACTTTCAATATGTATTTTAGCAAATCCCAGTCTGGCTTTATATTCGTCTGGGTATTCTTCCATTGAACCTACTGTCACTCAAAAAGCAACAGGTGGTGCAATCAGACAGTTATGGATCTTGATCTTTGGAAGTTGTCCTTGACTTTTTGTCTACCATTCTCACTATTCTTCTGCCATTTCTGGGGTTGATTTTCCTCTTGTGCCCATGTCCAGGGAGGCTGGCTACAGTCCCATGGACCTTAAACTTAACAATGTTTGCAGTTATTGTTGCAGGTTAGATAAAGTTGATGGAGGAAGTCTCAAAGACTTTGCCTTTAATATGAATGTCTATAATTTTCTTTCTGATCTCCTCAGACAACTCCCTCCTTTTCTTTCTCTGACTACTTTTTTCCATTTAAATAAATTGAATGACTGACTGCATAATTGGAGACACGTGTGATGTTAATTCAAGAAAACAGCTAGTTTGAAAAATCACTCTGATCCAAATATTTTATTATGTTTTCTAGAGGTACCAACAAATGTGTCCAGGCCATTTTAGATTATCTTTGTAGAATATGCAATACTTTATCTCTTTTCACACTTGTTTTGCTTTACTTGATGACATATCCAAGGCATGCAAGTATACATGGGACAATCGTTTTTCATTTAGCCACCTCTCAAGAGGCATATAGCACTTTTTCAATGAACAGTAAGTGTGCCAACAAATTTGTCCGTGTGTACCAGCTTTATAGTACAGAACCTACAGACAGAATGAGAAGCTAATAATTAACCCTCACTCATAACTCTGAGCTCACCATAACATGGTCCTTTTGTAAATTATGTTGTGAAAAAAAAGCAAAATTTTCAAAAAATAAGCTTAGGAAAATCAAACAGTTCTATAAACATGTTAATAAAATGTTGCTTACATTCTTAGTGCATTAACACAGAAACACATAAGTAATTTTTATGCTGGCACAAATGTAAACATATTTAACTGTAGACAGATATTGGTTCCATTGTTAATAACCTGATGCAAAAAAGGCACAGAGGCATTCTGGGACCAAGTCTGAGAAGCAAATAATACTCATTATAAGGAGATTAAAGACCTACCTGCCCCTTGAAGAGACATCTGCATAGCATATGCAATCTGTTCTTCCTCTGTCATGCTACTAAAATCAGGTAGGCCGGTGCCTCCTGTCTCTTGCTGGCTAACAGTCATCTTCAGAAGGGCTTCATCTGATTCTGCCAAACAGAGACAGAAACTATACACTTATTCATTTCTTCGGAGCTTATTACAAATGTTAACACCCAGGAAAAATCCTTAAAAACATGTCTTAAAAAAGAAAGACAACTTTCACACTTACAAGAAAGAAGAAAAACAAACCAAGTTATTTAATGCAACTGTGTATATTACAGATTTTTTTTTTAAACTGTGTGCACATGAGGCTATCCTGGCAGCAAAAGTAAAATGACAGGAATCAACCCAGGGCAAAAAAGTCTGTTGAAGAACCCACTCACACAAATACCTACACTCATACTGGGACAATTTGTAATGATGAATGAACCTAACAAGTAGAAATGTGTTATGGCCATAAATGTAATCATAATGTCAATAATATCATTTATTTCCTAATGCTCAGTTTGAATAGTATTTTGAACCCAGAAGAAACCAAAATGCTTATTACTATAGTGTAATATAACCTGTACAGTACAACCACAAACTTATTATGAAAATTGAACATTAGTGAGTGTAAACAAAACAGGTCAATATAAATCTATATTTTCAAGACCCTTTTGCAATTGTTCTAATAACTAGTAGTCCTACTAATGTAAAGATGCTGTAAGGCATATATCAACCTTCAAAGGAAAACCTTTATTGTAGGCTACTGAAATATACATAAGGGTGAATAATCTAAACAGAATGTAAACTATAAAAGAGGAAAAGCATAGAAATATTATTCTATTAACTGAATCTAACACTTGGATGCTCCGTGCCAGCATGTAGCTGCCAACTGTGCTAAAAATACAATCTAAGGGGGAGCGGGTGGTAGACACCATTTGACCAAGACAGTTACTCTGGGAAAGTATAATTTGTGGATCAAAATATTTACAAGGACAATTTATTTTAGACTTTACTAATAACTGTTGTAATACACAATACATTATGGCTTATGTTCTTTACCACAGAAGGATGATTTTTTTTTCAATTAAGGTAAAATGAAAGAGAATGCAGAAAGACCCAGAAGGATCCACTAAGACTTTTATTTTACTTTAAGCAAATAATTCAAAATTAACATAGATACTAGCAGACAAAATTGAATAAAAAGTGATTTGACAGTCTAGTCTTATGCTTACACCAATAACATGCCTTTATTAAAATACGTATATAGTTCCAAACAAAGTTTTTATTACTTCTGGGCAAATTACATATTTGACATTTTTATAAAAATGTTAAGAGTACCGTTAAAACTTAATTGATTACCAAAAAAAAAAGGGCCATGCTTTTGGATATTTTACTAAGTCAGTACTTAATAAAAAAAAAATAAAAAAAAGACTTGATCAGTGATTGGTAAAAAAGCCGATCACAAAACCGGTATTTTCTGACCCTACGTTTCTAAGCTTTGTGGTAATTTAGTTGCAGTACTCCTTTACATAAGCTATTGCGGTAGTTGAGCCAACACTCATCTTTTTTTTTTTTATACGTCTTTTGCAGCAAACTTCCTGATCAGTGAACAAGAGGCAATTTGTATACAGTATTAGCCTTTAAGTTAAAGAAAGGAATAATAAACTGGACAAAGTAATCAGAGAAGTCATCCTGTGCAACTAGACAAATGGCTACTTTAATGAATTCAGACCTTTATAAGATAAAGATTAATCTAAAACTGCTGCTTAGCAAACAATATGCATTTTTTAAAAGATTTGCACTGCGTTTATTATTTGTTGCTGTGTGTCGTACAGCATATGTTTTGGTAAGAAACAAGTGCTACGTAATTAAAATGGTAATCCATATTTTATAATTACACCACAAGATTTATGAATGTATAGTTGATATAATAGAGAAAAAAAAAAATCACACCTGTATAAATATAGTAAATGTACATTTTAACAGCAAAAAACTGCAGTGCAAAAAATTTTAAAAGCGTGCATATTTACATTTAAGCAGTGTTTAAATACCAATATTAATTATTTGATTATGTAAGAAATTATATATATATTTTGTTATTGTTAGAGAAATGGTGAAAACTACTTTTTTTTATAATTAAACCTTGTTTCAGACAGACACATTACAGAAAAAAACTAAACAATATGACGGCTTGAAACTAGGAACTTTTATGCCATATGTATTATGGATACATATTTCTTTACATATTTTATTAAAGTATGTATTTTAAGGAAATTTTATTTATTTTAGTATTTTATGGTCACTGAGCAATAAGCCTACAGAATTTCACTTTGTTAATAAAAAATGTACAGTTAACACCTATGTTCTATAGTTTAATTATAAAAATACACTTTAAAATAGGACATAAGACTTCTGTTTGTGTGGTTATGCAGGAGATTAGTGTAAAAAAGTTTTTTAAGGGGGGGGGGGGGGGGGGCGAAACAGAATTAGTGTCGGCTGAACAAGCAACATTAAACTGGCCTTAAAAAGCCTGATCGGAGCATACCTAATAACTAGTTCTGATACCTCACAACTGAAAGGGTGCCCAAAGTTTTGCAAGTAACGAATGCATTTACCTTTTTTTTTAACTTCTTTTCAGTTTGTCAAATAAATTACAACTGTACATTACTATTCTCATAAAAATACTGTTTTTATAGTTTGCTTTTGATGCTATATTTAGTATTATTTACTTCAGACAAGGAAGAAACTAAACATTTTTGGATTAAAACAATTAATAGTCTTTTTTCTTCCTACTCAATAGATAAATTTTAAACTTTATTTTTAAACTACATCTAGCTATTTTGGGTGGACTCTGACGACAGTTTAGTCAATGAGAATGAAGACAGTGTTACATGCCAGAAGCTATACCTGAATTCGAGCAAAATGTGTTAGCAAAGGACTGCTAACAAAAAGTTCAGGAAAGTGTCAGGAAAATTAAACAAACAACGAAAAAATTGTGTAAGATTTTTTTTTGGTTAGGATATGTGACCATAAGATGCGTCTGAATATATGCAGCACCTGATTGATACTTAACAGTACAATAAGTAAGCAGGAATAATAAGTAGTACTTATTCCTGCTGAATCCCCACAGGTCTTGCACAAAAACAGTCCTCTAAACTTTACCAAAACAATTAACCACCATAATGTAGTGGTGCTACTGGGGAGTAAAAACTTCAACTCCCAGAAGTCCCCGCAGTGGCTCTGATTGGTCATCTGCTGAGGGTGCTGGGTCTGCTGGGGACAAGGAGGCCGGTACAAGATTTAAAAGGAGGCCAGTTATACTAAGGTGGAGGGAAGTCTTTTGTTGTTTCGTGTCTTGAATTGCCGGTCTGTTTGCCTTCCCGTTTACTATCTGTGGATTCTTGTTTTATCCTGGATCATCTCCTGTTTTGGGTATATTTACTTTCTGATGTCTTCCTGCTGATTGAGGACTGTATGAGGATTTGTTGTTGATCTGCGAAGAAAGGAGCACTTCTGATCCCATTCACACATCATCATCTCATCAGGAAATACCAGTAGGACTGATCTTTACATTCACATACAGCATTCTGATCTCTGGACTATCTACCTTCATTATTTCATTACATCAGTTGCCGTTTTTCCATGGACTTCAGTGTGTGTGGTTTTTGTTAGTCGTTTGTTATTGTTGAATTTATGTTTAGTGTGTTTTGCTGGAAGGGAAATGGGGTGGGATTGCTCTAGTGTGTATAGTTATATTTTGTTTATTATTGTTTAATACAGTCTTCTATTTCTGTTTTATTACTGGCTGCTTTTTGTCTCTCTGAGGGAGTGTGTGTGAGTCGGGCCAAGGCTGGGTGCGTTCCTGGGATTCCCATTGAAAAAATAAATAAATTACCGTCAAAGGCAGTGTGAATCTTAGCTGAGTTTTTTAGTCTGCTACAACACGATTATTGTTAACGAGGAGTTTAAAATACAACACTGATTAAAGATGAACTGCACGATTTATAGAATGTGGCTATGTGCTTCTCTAAGAAACAGTGTGTTATTATTCTGGTCCCACCCTTGTAAACAGAAGAACAGCAATGGCCACAACTTTATCCTAAAGATGACCTACCCTCGAAATGCTTGAATATTCTGCAAGTCTTTTTTTTCCAATGATGTTTACTGAACAACATACTGGGATATTCTGTGTATCAATGCTGAAAATGATCATCTCCACCATACAGAAAGCAAGCAAGTTTCAGAACACTAATGTTAAAAGTCATCAAGCAGATGTCAACATACCATCACCAGTAGTTGCTGGAATGCCAGCCTCTGCTGCTGAAGCAGCTGCAGCACGCCGTGCTTCTTCTTCTTGTCTTTGCCGCTGCTCTTCCATAGACACTCTCAGGGCCTGAAGAAACACCATCGAAATTGAGAAAAATTAAAAACACAACTACACTACAAGGGGCGGCACGGTGCAGTTTCCACGGTGCACGGTTCGCTTCCCGGGTCCTCCCTGCGTGCAGTTTGTATGTTCTCCTTGTGTTTGCGTAGGTTTCCTCCCACTGTCCAAAGAAATGCAGGTTAGGTTCATTGGTGATCCTAAATTGTACCTAGTGTGTACTTGGTGTGTGGGTGTGTGTGCCCTGCAGTGGTCTGACGCCCTACTCGGGGTTTGTTCCTGCCTTGCACCCTGTGCTGACTGGAATTGGCTCCAGCAGACCCCTGTGACCCTGTGTTAGGATGTAGCAGATTGGGCAATGACTGATTAACTGACTACACTACAATGACTAGGGAGTATTAATGTGTATTTGGTTACACTATACAGTATACTTTTTCTTTGGTTAACTGAATATCAACTAACACAAAATATACAACAAAGTAATTGCTGTAGGAGTCTGAAATAGTTCAAAATGCTGAGCCCCTGCAATTTAAAATCTTAATACGGCTTTCAAAAATAACACAAAAACGATTCTTACCAAAGCAAGTTCAGGATCGGCACTTGGGTCTACTCCAAACTCAAAATCACTGGCTCCCAAACCCAACATTGCACCACCCTCACCAGCAAGGATTGGTGAACTTATGAGAGCATCAGCAAGACTGGGACCAGGAGGTACAGTGACTAGGTGAGAGCCTGTCCCATCTTTTCCATTCAGAGTATTTATAAACGCTGTCAGTTTTTCTGTGTTCACCTCCTGAAAGTATAAAATTCAGTAATGCTCCTTAGAACAGTAATGGATCTGCTCAGTAAAATTATGAACAGAAAAATATCTATCACCATCTTGACAGAAAAAAAAATGCTTACCTCTTCACCAAAATTAATAATGTCTACATTGACTTTCTCTTTTTTCAAGCGTTTTGCCAATTTCACAAGCTGCACAGAAAAAGAGGTTTAGAATATGCTTTATTATGATTTTTGTTTAGGAAAGTTTTCACAGCAGAAGCAAATTTTCTTAATAATATTAATAATAATATTAGGGCTGTACAGTTCTTCACATGTCCATGTTTTATTCTAGGTGTTAACAGTCCATAATGTAAATGTTAAAATGTTAACACTGCTGCACCACTTAAACCTCTTTTTTTCAATTAATAACACTACATTTTCATCAGTGCAAAAACAGAACATGGCCATAAACAAAGAATAAAAAAATATTAACAAAAAACTAAAGTTAGAATGTTTAAAGAACTAAAGTGCACTAAAGGCTTACACAAAATTGTTTAAGTTTGCTAATGTCTAGTATACATTAAACTGGTGTACTGTGCATAGGGATTTTTTTTTATGTTTATATTTTGGTTAAGCCAGTTCAATTTTAAACAAAACACGGCTGAACCAAAGCAGAAGGATATGTCAAGATACAAATTTGATGTAGTTAGCACTTTATCTGTAAATATCAAAAAATTAGCTAAATGTTTAGTGGATGAAAAACAAAAAATTAGGTCATTCTGTTTAATTTAAACCATCTTCAAAACCTTGCCTGTGTCCCTTCTCTGTGCCCATGCTTATCTGCAAATAGGTCTGTTTAAAATAAATAAAAATCACAAGTATAATAAAATAAGAAAAAAACCTTAAAGCTGCTAGGAACTACTGTATTGTAGTCAATTTACCTTTTGGAATTTAGTTGAGGAACTGAGCAGAACTTTGTACAGGTATTTGTTTCTTTTTACTATTCTGATGTTTTACTTTAAGTTAAACCAAATGAAACTAAATCTGCCTTGTGTTAAAAATACCTCTATTCAAAGTGAAAGTGACACTACATAATACCAGTATCCAGCAAGACATCAGAACATTTACAGCATACATACAACCTGCTCTGCCCTGGTTTGTGTAACTGGGCTTCATAACAGTAATAACTGTTAAGTGTAAACCAACACCCCCAACAGTGTACAGCATTTCAAACAAGCAACAAGTATACATGAGACGCTTTACTGAAACGACAACAAAATACAAAAATTCAAAGGTCACAACAATATTCTAACAATACACTTGATACACAGAACAACAAAAAACACAGCTCTGCAATTTTTCTTTTTTCAATTTAAATGCAGTACATTTCAGTCTGGATATCATTTAATTATATGACACCCCCTCAAACCCCAATTATGTAATGACTTACCTGCCAGTATGACATACCTAACTGGTCTCGGTATTTAAATTAAGGCTAGAGATCCCTTATTTTAGTACAGTATACTCCTGTTAGAGTCGCTGGTGAAGTTGTTCATATTGAACTTTAATTATTGTGTCAATTATTACAATTGGCTTTAGTTGTTTTCTGCCCTCTCTCTTCCCAAAAGTCCTGTGCTGGCACTTTATGCCTTTGCCATCTTGATTAAGATAGCTCCCCAATTTTGGAACATCACCACACAGTGGTTTTGAACAGCTTAGACAGATTAAGAATCAGGCATTAATTATATTTCATCAGAATTATAAACACTTTACTATTTATTATTATGGAGTTCTCAAACATTTTAAAAAGAGTTTACAGACATGTGATATGTGAATATTCATATTTGCACATTACTTAGAATTGTACTTTTTACTGAATATTGTTTTTTAATTTAAAAAATGTCCCAACTGTGCCTACTTCATGAGCTCGCAAATGGGAAGGAGAGTTTATAAAAACAAACCTTTAATTTGGTGTTTTGGTGGAGGAACTGTTCAGTTTTAGGTTCTCTCTTCTAAATATTCTGAGTAATGTGGAACAGCATGTATTTAAAACACACAGCAAGTACTTCAAAAAACACACTAGCCACATTCTGTGCCAAACAAAGTTTCAACACACACAATGTGCGGACATTTTTTTTTTTTTAACTCATATTAAAAATTCAAACTGTTAAAGAATTTAGAATTTCAACCAGGTCAGGCAAGAAATGATCAAGTAAATGTGAATACTTGAAGCACATGAAACAGTAAATCAAAAAAACTGATGTAAAGATTTGTATATAATTTTCAGATTAAAACTTTTGCTTTTTTAAATAACATGTACTAATGATTAACCATGCATACAAGTGCACCAGTTATCCATCAAAACGCCTGTTAATGCTCTGGTGAATTTGATAACATATATTGACATGTCTGTTGTGAAGTTATGAAAGTGTGACTTCTTTCTCACTAACTCATGACACTGCCAAGAAAATACAGGACAAGACATGGCTTTTTTTCTGCTCTCTTTCCCCATTTCAAACTGCCCATTTTAAACATACAGATCTCCTTAATCTAAAGCATAGTCGCACTGGGGGTATGCTCAGCACAGAGTCTCCAATCAGGCTGAACCGCGCAAGGGTAAGCACACTTATTATACACAGTGGACATACAAGTTCACACAGAAAGACATTACCTTTAAGACACTAACACACTGTCATAAATTCACATTTTCCATTTCCTTTGAGATGCAAAGATTTGCACATTTTGTAACAGAACACATTTTACATTTAAATGTTTGTTTTCCACTAATTTTCAGCATACTTTTTTTTCCTAAAGCTATAATGCAAGAAGAATTTCAATCAGTATACCAGATCAATTGGTATATATCATTCACTCCTGTTAGATACCAATTTTTTTTATTCTATCTTCACATATAGGTGAATCCATCACTTACATCTTTCTCATTGTCTTCTACGGGACTTCCCACAAAGGCTATGATCCTCATTTTGTGATTTTTTCCTTGTCTGTGTTTCAAAGCCAACTAAATATTGATGAAGGAAAAAAAAGAAGATAATACAGCATCAAATGAACATCACTTAAAAGTGCCTATCTAAAAGCAAACAGTCATGTTTGAATGTAAAATAGTCGCTGTTGTTGTATACTTTCATTTTGTGCATCCTCGAGCCAACTTTCAAGTTATTTATATTTTATAAAATATACCACATATAGGTAAGCTTTATGTTTAAAAATAAAAATTTTCATTTGACACACACACACACATATTATATATATAATATATACAGGGTGGTCCAGATCTAATTATGCAGATCCAGATTGTATGGATGACTTTGATTTATGCGGGGACGATTCCAGTTCGGTGCAAAGACGATTCTTCACGTCGTCAGTTTGCACACTCCTCGATGGACCTGGATTTTTCGGGTGATTATCTATGTAATAAATTTAATAAGTTATAGCGTAATGAAAATTGCATAAACAGATCTGGACCACCCTATAGGTCTGTGATACGGTTTGTATATTTGTGGCTAGAGATCCACAAACGGAGAAAATTAGTCATATATCTTAAAAAATTTCCTAAGCTTTCGACAACCTACCAGGTGTCATCATCAGAGGAAAATTATACAGGAACAAAAGGCAATATATAGCAGGTGGGGGTGGGAGGTATTGGTCATAAAGTCTTTTTTTTATTATTTGGATGTTCTTTTTAAGCCTGCATATAGTGAGCCAAGATTCAGCCAGCATTCTGACACTCTTGGTATTAGCCCTGTATTTTACTTTCACAGTGTTCCAGTTAAACGTGTGTCCGGTAGAACTTGTGTATGTGTGTAAATAAGAGACCGTGGGTCTTGTCCCATGTATACTGCTGGGCATGCATTGCATGGAATGCTGTAAACTGCTTTTCTTTCGTCTGTTGTCGACTTTTTGCTTTTGGCATTGAAAAGGACAGTCTGTAAAGTGTTTGCTGGTTTGTGTGTTATCTTGATCCCAGATGTGGACAGGATGCATGCTGTACTTTCTGGCATGCCACAAAGATAATTTCCTTGACATTTCTATTGAAAGGGGTAACACCACCAGTTTAATTGCAAGTGTTTATCACACGGAATGTTATGCAGACAAAATACTACACTTTTCCAGCAACCATCCTTCATCACATAAACAGAGTTGTGTTAGGTCTTTGTTCAAAAAGATTAACACCCACTGTAACACAATGGACACAAAAAAGAATGAAAGACGTTATATTTTTTTTGTCTGTTCACATCAAACGGCTACCGCAAGATATTTATTAAACAATGCCTATACAGGAGACGACCCAGACCTCAGCAAACTGTCGACTCCAACTTGTTCCCTACTGCAGTTACCACACACTCCCTTATCATTGTGGTCAATTTTGAGGTACAGTTGAAATCAGACATTTACATACATTTAGGGTGAATTCTTCAAAAACACTCTTTATAACCCCTCCTTAGATTTTATGAATGTAAACTTGTGACCCACTGGAACTGTGATATCCTTCTATATAAAAGTGGTCGGGATTGTCCTTCCGTCCCGTGAGTGCTACGCAGGCGCGGAGTTTCACACAAGCCCCGTCCATTTTGCAATGCACGATGGGATTTGTAGTTTCGTTTTTCCAGGTCAAAGATGATTTTCTACTCCAGACTGTGCGATATCTTTTTCTTCTTTCTTACTATATAAAAGTGGTCGGGATTGTCCTTCCGTCCCGTGAGTGGAAAGCGTAGCGGTATTCCGCTTATCACAGACTTACTACTTGCAGCTTGCGGTACGAAGCAACATGATGTGAGCAGAGTTCTGGTGCTCCCATTGTTCCCTTGCTTTTGTGCGCGATGCACTGGAAAAATAGACAAAATTATGTCTCTGGAAATAATTAATGTTGACGGAGTACAAATGCCTCAACGCGTAGTAAATATCAGGGGGGTTCAAAAGGGCGACCTCAATATAGAAAAAAAGTTTAAATTTCATCACAAAAATAACAGAAACGAAACTACAAGTATTAAAGTAATACCGCTCAAATGCAATATAACCAAATGAATGAGTTTGTATAAAATATCAAATTGATCTACATATTGAATTGCCTTAAGAAGTGGTCAACTTAAAAGTCGGTCGCCTTAAAAGGCAGGTCAGCCTAGTAGTCAATAAAAGGTGAAATTCTCTGTAAACATTGTTGGAAAAAAGTACTTTTGCCCTGCACAAAGTAGATGTCTTAAACGATATGCCAAATTTATTGTTTGTTAGTATAAAATCTGTGGAGGTGTTATAAAGTGAGTTTTAACGAATTCACCCTAAGTGTAAGTAAACTTCTGACTTCACTGTATGTCTTGGATCATGTCTTGCAATATCCAACCAAGTTTCAAATTCTGTTTCTTAAATGACTGTGATATACTAGCTTGCAGGATTTGTAGATTCTTAGTAGAATATATTCTTCCCTACTCACACAGTATCTTTTGTGCAACTGGCTGCCACACAACCCTAAGGCATAACAGATCCACCTTATGCTTAACAATTGACAAGGTACCCCTCTCAGATTGTTGACAAACAAGTTAATTTTTGTTGCATCAGACCACTGCATTTGGTTAAAAACTGCACCAGGCTTGTCTAAGTGTTACATGTCATATTTGACATTGATGTTTGTAATTAGGCAAATTCCCTGCAATATAAGTAAATGATCTCAGTCTGCGGCTGTTAAGCTTAAGTGTCAAAGACCTTTGGGGTTCATCATTCACAGAATTTATCAAAAATATTCAAAACGTAAACTTATATAAATATTTTAATATGATCAATACTTCATTACCAATTGACAAAGTATTTCTGAATAGGTGCCTCTAGACCTAAATTGAGATGCAAAATGGGTGAATACAAGATATCTTCAAAAGTAACTACTTTACTCAAGAAAATAATTACATGTGCCACTCTGATTCCTGTGCAAAAGCTGATTTTCCCTTTAGGCTGGACAGCATGCAGCTTGGACAGGATGCGCCCAGTGTCCGGGGTAAGAGTTGTTAGTACTTCACAGTTGCTGTAAATTAAGAAAGAGAACAATAAACAATTTATCTGCTATGATTAGTAAAATACAATAATCTTTAATGTTTAAGTAATACATTTCATTACAAATAGTGTGTTTTCATTTGCTTAAATGTCACAAAAATGTTTTCTTACTATTTCTTATTGAACATATTGTAGTAAATTTTTTTCCCTAGACTTTTTCCACTTTCCATTTTTGTCTCAAATGGGACCAAAAAAGGGGCCATTTTTCCATACTATTAGGTAAAATTTAAGTGTGAATGAAACAGGTAATAATATAGGCTATGACAGGCTATGACACACCCTATATTGTTAACTTTAGTATTAGTGCCATATTTCCTGGACTAAGATGATTTTCTAGTAATGCTCTCTTTCATTAAGGTATTGTAATTGCCTATTATGCCTCAGTTATACCTTGCC
Organism: Polypterus bichir lapradei; assembly: GCA_026402145.1. Lineage (NCBI taxonomy): Eukaryota > Metazoa > Chordata > Cladistia > Polypteriformes > Polypteridae > Polypterus > Polypterus bichir. The sequence continues at coordinate 98,910,432 of JANRMT010062813.1, forward strand.
CCAATATTTCTGAATTTCCAATAATTCTTTCATTTTTAAAGTATCCATCAATCTTTAACATTAAACTCTCTGGTGCATTAAACTTGCACCAAAATTTCAATAAAAATGTACAGTAACAAACATTAAAACTCCAAATATTTTCTGTTATTATACGTAAGTTGAGTTTTTCATTTTCTCTTTTCTTAAAAAAAGGTTGTTTTTGATTATATGCTTGTGTGTTCCTAATCGATGCTTTCAAGTTTTAAGTGAAATATTTAATAATAAAAACAAAATTACTTATACATTTTGCCACTGAATGTTTAAAATTATAGTAAGACACCTATTATTGGTGCCTGAGAAAAAAATATCACTACCCAGTACATAGATTATGATGGCTCTGTATTAAAATCTAAATATGGATATCAAGTGATATATAAATATACTTAATGGAGGAGTATGTATTGAGAACCTAAACATTTTAACAGTTTATTTTTAAAGCCAGAGTAAATAATTTGTCAAAAGCATATTTTTAAAAAATAAAAACTGGACAAAAACTGTTTGTATTAAGTATTCAAACCTTTTTAGTTCCAAAGCTTAAAGTGACAAAGTGTTCCCAAAGAAGACACATTTGCTTCTCATTTGGACCTAACTGAATAACTAGTTTCTACCAGTGATAATCAGTTTAAAGATGACATTTTCTAGATATAAAAATCTCTTTGTGCAGAGGGTCATTAGCCAGGCTATTAACCTATTGTGAAAATTAAGACTATACCTATATAGTAAAGAGTATACCACAGAAGTAAGAGACAAACGGATACAAATGCGTAAGTCGGATGAGGTACACAAAAAAAAATAAAAAAATAAAATCAAAATGCATGTACGTCCTAGTGAGAACTACTGGATCATCAGGAAATGGAAAATGTACCACATCTCTTCACTGTGTGAAGACAGTCATCTATCAAAACTTAGCATCTAAGCATGGGGCAGACTGGAATAAATGAAGCAACAAATAAGCCAGCCATGACTTTGAAGGAACTACAGAGGTCAGCTGCTGAAAATGCTTAAGATCACATTAACAACTGCATTGTAGTGTTCTACTTAGGAGGGTGTAAAGAAAAAAGTAGTTATTCAGGAATATCTATGAAAGGTACATCTAAAGTTCACTTCAATGCAGGAAATGGATCACGATAGGATATGGTAAAAGGTTTTGTCCTCAAGACAGAACCTTTTGTCCAAAACTCAAAGTATTATGTATGGTGCAGACGCAAAACTGCCCAGGCCTCAAAAAACACTATCCCTACAGTGAAGTATGGCATTAGCAGGATAACACTGTGGGAATGTATGTTTTGTTAGGACTGACGGAAGAATGGATGGAACCTATTCTGGTTGGCTGAGAAACTTAGGCTTGGGAGAAGGTTAACCTTCCAGCAAGTTAAAGCACAAGGCCAAGGCAAAACTGGAGTGCCTCAAAAATAAAAATAAAAGATTAATGTCCAGCAATGGCCTAGTCAAAATCCTGATCTCAACCCAATTGAGAATCTGTGGCACTCTTTGAGAATGACATCCAGAGGTGCCTGCCAACCAACAAGCTTAAATGACCTGCAGAAAATCTGTCAGGATGAACAGAACAAAATCACTCCTGAGTACTGTGTAAAGCAGTTCCAGGCATACCCCAAAACACCTGAATCTGGTATTGTGGCAAAAAGATGTGTAGATGTAAAGTACTTGTGCAAGCAGCATTTTTCATTCTTTTAGAAATATGAAGGGTGTTCAAAAAGTTTTGGCACTTTTTTTTAACCCTATTAAGAATTTCAAAAACAAATTACGAGCACTTTTCTACATAGTCACCTTTCTTTGCAATGCAATTTTCCCAGTGTTGTACCAACTTTTTAATGCCCAATTACTACTACTCCTGCCTTCACCGTTTCCAACGAAAATATTAAAGTGCGGAAACGATTTGAACATCCTTCATACTTTTGACAAAGAATTCATTTTGGCCTTAAAAATGTTAGAACACTTAGGATGAAATACTTCTTGGGAAAATATATGTACTGTATCTTTTGAAATCCAGGGAATGGTGATGACTTTGAAAACTTTGAAAACACAGAATACTTTTGCAAGACACTGTATTGTTAATAGAATTTCAATTATCACAACACAGAAGCGAAGGCACATACTATGCATTAAAAGAGGTATAGATAGGTAACTGTGCTGTTAGGCTGAGGAAGTAACTCTAGTGTGGTGAATGAATGCAAAACTCAACAAATATTCATGACTGCCAGTAATTAAGTTGGCTCAGGTAAAGGGCAGAGACTATACACTTTTTCCTATTTATTTTCATTTCATCCTTCATTGTTGAAAAAAGTTTATAGTGGCATGATTACTCCCTAAATGCACCCTCTACCCAAATTATTTTGCTCTTCCCCATGCAGAATTGAAACACATACTTTGCAAGTGTAATTAGTCCTACATTATTCTCTGGATTACTGCGCGTTTTTGAATGGCATACAATATTGACAGCATCCTGTTGTGCCTGTAGACGTGTTGGAAGGAAGTCTCCATTACGCATGTATTCGCTGTTGTCCACACTGCAGAAGAAAAACAAGACGTTATTGATATACGATACAGGGAGTCCTTTTTGTTAAAAAAATTAGATTTAAACTCAATAAACTATGAATGAACTACAGAGCCATGACAGACATCTAACTATTTTTTATGTCTGAGTGAATAAAATACTTTTTAGTAAAGTAGTGCATAAATGTATGGAGGTCCATCTGGAAAATGTATACTAATTTGGTATCAAAATGAGGGAAGGAAAGCAAGCAAAAGAGCAGAAGCTAAAAATGGGAGTGTGGAAATGTACAGAATCTGGCAGGTTTTAAAAAAAATAACCTAAACTGCACATCTTTGGAGATGTTTATCTGACTTAAGTTACATTTTATGAATGAAACTAGAAACACAAAGTTTCTACACATCTACTAATTTAAAAAGTGATCTGTTTAATTCACATTATTCAACAAAGTCTATTTAAAAAAAATGAACCTATGAAAGACATGCAATTATATTTTAATTGTATCATATTTTAAAAGTATACTGTTGTACCTTTTTGTATTATATAGGAAAGCTTGTACAGAAACATGTCGCATGTTGAGCCAACATGCTAAGAATTGTACTGTACTCAGTGCACATGACATTACTATTTCCTATTACCAAATTTGCATACATTGAATGAAAGAACATGTAGAAAATAGTGAAAAATAAACAATAATCAGTAATAAGGCAGATTCTGGATTTGTACTTTAAAGAAATGTTTACAATCTTCAAACAATCTTTGGTTTTGCACATCAGGAAGTAGTTAATAACTATTTATTATTCACCAAGCTCTAGAAGAATCAAACTACTTTTGACAAACAGGTGTTACTTTTTCATTATTTACTGTATAAAAATAAAACAAGGCACATTATGTGAAAACGTAAGTACACCTTATGTTTCTAGATTAGCTGGAAAAACCAATTAGAGATATGTGTAGATTACAGGATGATCAGGAAGTGTTACTACTATCCTAAAAAAGTAAAACATTTTCCAGTTTAATTGGCCAAGGACATTCTCATTTGTGGTATTATATTACCTGATGAAGAATAAAGACAGCTGAAATGACTTAAGAGAAGCAATTGTTGGTATTCTCAGTCTAGAAAGGGTCAAAAGGCCATTTTCACTCTAAAGACAATCACTCTACACTGAGAAAGATTTATTTAAAAACAGAACAGACAGATATTTTCAGAAATGAGCATCACAGATACAAATTCACCCAAAGATCATGCTGTCTCGTGTTCTAAGAAATTACATGGAATGCATAATTCACACACAAGATATAGAGAACTCTGTCAACAATGTAAATATTAGTGTTTAAAACTCCAATATTGAAAAAAGACTGATGGCTCATCCGAAATCATGCCAGAGATAATAAAGTAATAAAAACACAACCAAATATATTTGACAAGAAAACCAAAGATGCACGTCAATTAAATCCAACTTACCAACACAGAATTACAGAAACAAATAAAACAATTATTAAATTAGCTGATAGCAGTAATCTTTATTAACAATAATGATGTGGCAGATCTTCAAAAGAAAAAAAAGCCAAAAAAATAAAAATCCTGTATCTAAGACTTCTGTTTTTTAGTGTTAAATTCGTTGTCACCATGCAAAGTCATACAACATATACTGTACATGGGAAGAGCAGTTGAATATCGGTTGCAATGTGCCACCTGATGTGACTCCAGACATTATAACTACATCTGTGAATATTACAACTTTTTTCATCTGAGGTGCTCACAAAGCTAAACAGGTAGCCTGACACCTCAGGACTAGAGGCAGAAGAGCTGGTGCCCTGGGTTGATTTAAGAAACGAGGACAACCACTGCCTGGAATATGTCTTACCTAATGTGCAGTTGCTGGCAAACAAAGTTGAAGAAACTGGAACTGTTAAGACGTACTAAAATAACTATTAATATGTATGGATTTTCTTTTTTATCTGCTCTGTGCTTTACTGAAATGTGGCTTTTCTACATTAATCAAGGTTGGTGTAAAGATATGACAGTTCTTTTTAACTCAAGCTCTCTCAAGCTAGAATTGCTTACTCAAATTGTAAGCCACTTTTATTTAACACTGGAGTTTTCCTCAGTAATTCTGGCCAGTGTTTACATTTGCTCCTTTGCTAATCATCACGAAGTGCAGTGGTTTCTAGCTGATGTAATCGCTGACATTGAAAGTGACAACCCAGATTTACAAATCATTATTTTGGGTGATTTTAACCATGCCAATTTTAACCAAGTCCTTTCTAATTATCAAGAGCAAATAGAATGCTCTTACCAGAAATGGAAATATTCTAGATCACAGCTATGCAGGTATTAAAGATTCTTATCATGCCTTCTCCTATGGCCCCCCCCCCCACCCTTTGTAATTCTGACCGTCCTATGATTCACCTTATTCCTGTTTACAAACAAAAACTGTACAAAGGGGACAACAAGGCAATAGAGGAGCTTCAGCACTGCTTTGCCTATACAAACCGGAGTGCCTTCAAAACTGCCACCTCCAACATATAAGAATACACTGATGCTGTAACTTCATATATTAGGTTTTGTGAAGTTGTTTGCATTCCAACAAACACAATTGTGAAGTTTAGCAATGATAAGCCTTAGTTCGCCTTAGATGACTGTGCAAGGACAAAAATATGCTTTTGGATCTGGCAGTCATGATTAATACAGGAAAGCCAATTATATCTTGGAGAAAGGGATTAAAGGTCCAAAAAGAAAGTAGTCAGCTGCAAGAACAATTGTCTGCAAATGTGCATCTTTCTGGAGAGGCCTTAAACAGGTCACTAACTACAAGATACAAACATAAAACAGTTCTGCTGACCCCAATCTGGCTAATCAGTACAATCAATTTTAAGGTCGCTTTGAAAGACAATGGGACATAAATCTACCTGATTGTTTCACTGTAACTACTCTGCACTCCTCTTCTTCTCAGCTTCCCCATCTCTCATAACTGCAAAAGACATCTGCAGCTTACTCAAAAAGTAAAACATTATTTCCCCTTCCACACTCAGGCGCTGTGCAGACCAGCTGTCTACAGTATTTGCAGGCATTTTCAATCAATCTCTGGATATGGGCCCTGTTCCTGCCTGCTTTAAGACTTCCACCATCATTCCAGTGCCCAAAAACAAAAACAAAGGTGTAGCGGTGCTACTGGGGAATGAAACATCAACTCCCTGCAGTGGTTGTGATTGGTCATCTGCAGAGGATGCAGGGACTGCTGGGGATAAGGAGGCGGTGCGAGATTTAAAAGGAGGCCAGTTCTACAGAGAAAAAAAAGTCTTTTGTATTTCATTTCTGGAGTTGCCTGTTTGTTTGCCTTCTCGTTTTGCTACCTGTGGATTCTTGTTTGTCCTGGATTGTCTCCTGTTTTGGATGTATGGACTGTCTGGTGTCTTCTTGCCATATGAGGACTGTCTGAGGATTTGTTGTCATCCTGCGAAGAAAGGAGCGCTCCTGACCCCATTCACACATCATCATCTCATCAGGAAATACCGGTAGGACTATCTTTACATTCACATACAGCATGCTGATCTCTGGACTATCTACCTCCATCATTTCATTTCATCAGTTGCCATTTTCAAAGACTTCATAGTATATGGTTTTTGTTAGTAATTTGTGGTTGCTTAATTTGTGCTTACTGTATAATTGCCGAAAGGGAACTGGGGTGGGATCTTTGTAGTTTGCCTATATTTTGTTTATCATTGTTTAATACATTCTTTAATTTCTGTTTTATTACCGGTTGCTTTTTTGTCTCTGTGAGTTTGTGTGAGTCGTGCCAAGGCTGGATGCGTTCCTGGGATCGCCACCTAAAATATTAATAAATCACTGTCCCATCGACGGTGAGAATTTTAGCTGGGTTTTAGTCCGCTACAAATTACTTCCAATAAATGGCAGAATCATGTAAGTTTCTAGGCACTGTGCTGTCACAAACCTTAAGTGGGACAATAACATCACATGCATTATTAACACTAGAATCCCTGAAACCTATGAAAAAAGTTGTAATGCCGGGCCACCTTAAATTCTTTCGCACCTTGTCACCAGCGTTTTTGTTTTGCAAATGTGTCAATCAGCACAAGCCTCAAGAAGCCTGCTATCCCATCCCCTTACTTTGCCACAGACTTCAGCTGAGTTGGTGGCGTCGGTGACGTTTGCTAATAGCAGTTACAACCCCCCTATCCCTAATAGAAATTAATAATTCTACAGTCAGTATTGTGGAATCGTTCAAATTTTTGGCACAACTATCAGAAACACTTTTCAGCTGGGACGTAAACACCAGTTCCATCATTAAGAAGGCTCAGCAGCATACTTTTTACGCTAACTACAGAAATTAAATATTTCCCAGTATATCCTAGTTCAATTCTACTAATCTATAACAAATTGTGATCACATTCTCCATTGTTGTCTGGTTTGGTTCAGCAACAGTCCACTCAAAACATAAATTCCAGCATACTGTGAAGTCGGCTGAGAAAATAATTAACTGTACTCTTCCATCTGTTGCAGACCTGTGTGCATCGATTGTCAAAAGGATCACCACTAAGTCATGTTACCCCCATCATCTCTTTTTCTCTGGTAAATGCTTCAGGTCAATTAAAATTAAAACTAACAGAGACTTTAAAAGTTTCTTTTCCACATCCATAGCCCTCACAAACCAATATTAGCCTTACCTTATTCACTTATACGTGCGTTCTTTCACATACCATTATGAATATGTGAAAGTGAGTGAGCTTGTGCATAAATACACACATTTTCACTTACAAATCATTTGTTACTGTCCTGTTCTGCAAAGGTGTATAACGTATGTTGTTTAGCTTATGTATTATTTATATGTGATTTTGTGTTTTGATATAAGCAGCCCCCAAAGCTACCAAGCTAAATTTGTGTACATTAAGGCTGGGTGACTACAGTAATCCCTCGCTATATCGCGCTTCGACTTTCGCGGCTTCACTCTATCGCGGATTTTATATGAAAGCATAACTAAATATAT
>JANRMT010062813.1:98918391-98935795 GCA_026402145.1 Polypterus bichir lapradei
CTGCGGGGAATATTTATAAACAGTGCGGGAGAGTTTATAAGGGCTTAAAATATATAAAAATAACCATACAAACATATGGTTTCTACTTCGCGGATTTTCACCTATCGCGGGGGGGTCTGGAACGCAACCCCCGCGATGGAGGAGGGATTACTGTACTACTGATTCTGATTTTGATAGGTGTCATTAATAGCTGAGTCAGTCTGTTGTTAACAGCTAGAATTGTTGCACCACAAACGTGCACATTTGTCTATTCTTGATCAAAATTAATCAGAGTTTGTGCATTATAGGGTTGCAAACTCCTGTTATATTTACGTCTTAATTATTTCTTTGAATATTTGTGTTACAGAAGGACCTGAATAAAATGAATGAAGTGGTTGCAAAGAACAAATAAAACTGGAAGAAGGAAAAAAAGAGGAACATCACACATCACGAAGTAAAAACTAGAGTGATATTCCTTACTAAATTAAAAAGAACATTTGCTAGCTTTGCATAGTGTTTAAGTCTTTTGATGTGCAAATCTCAAAGATCAGAATAAAGAGCTTACAGTGAAATAATTCATTATTACTTGGAAGTCAAATTAAAGTATTGGAAGCACTACTAAAGAATCCATTTAACATTAACTATTAGTCTGCTGTTAGGTGTATATATATATATATATATATATATATATATGTATGTCTATCTCTATTGGTCAAAGACATGCAGATTAGGTGAACTGACACTTCTTAAACTGGCCCATGTGTGTTAACCCTGTCATGGACTAGTGCCCTGTCCAGGAATTGTTCCTGCCTTGTGCCTGATGCTTGCTGGGATAGGCTCCAGCTGCCCCGTAAACGTGCTTATGATATGCAGGTTTGAAAATTGATAGCTGAATGGATGGATGGTTCTATACATAAAAACTATGATTTCCTTCAATCCTTGCTCCAATTAGAAAATATACTCCCTAAGTATAGATACATCATCTTCTACAGTTGCACTCAAAATTATTCAACCCCCTTTGAAAATTAGGTTGGTTAGGAAAATTTACACATATTTGCATCTATCTGCAATAAACAAACCAAACAACTGCTATTTAAACAACACAGCTAACATTACAAGTGGTTTCTCCACATTCAACGTAAAATGCCATTCTTAATGACTACTGCAGTCTCAGAATTATTCAATCCCTTCATGACGAACATCTTTAGTACTTAGTAGAGCACCTTTTTGCTGTTATGACTTGCAGCAAACATGATGCATCACCACACACTAGCTTCTGGCAGCATTCCTCAAGGACAATGGCCGCCAGCTCACTAATATTCTTGGGCTTGCGTGCTATATCTGCCTTCTTCAATTGCCACCAGCAATTTTTTATGGGGTTCAAGACAGGAGACCGCAACAGTCATTCTAGAATCTTCCAGGACTTTTTCTAAAAGCAAGCCTTGGTAAACTTTGAGGTATGCTTGTGACCATTGTCATTTTGGAAGGTCCAGTCACAACCAAGCTTTAGCTTCCTCACAGATGGCATGATGTTTTCTCCTATTATTTCTTGATAGAATCTTGCCTTCCACATGCTGCAGGTTTCCAGTGCCAGAAGAACCAAAGCACCCCCAGAGCATTGCAGAGCCACCTCCATGCTCCACTTTAGACAGGGTGCTGTTTTCAGCATGTGCTTCTTTCTTCCTCCACCAGACATACTGCTAATCCATAGGCCCAAAAAACTTTCAATTTTGTTTCATCGCTCCACAGAACAGAATCACAAAACTTCTATGGCTTATTTATATGGTTTTTGAGCCATCTTTTCTTGTGCTTTTAGGTCACTAGTGGTACATGTCATGGAGTTTGGGCATTGAGACCTTCAGCGTTTAGTATGCACCTTATTGTGGAAGCTGAAACCTCAGTGCCTGCTGCCACTATGTCTTGTTGCAGGTCTTTTGCAGTCACTTGAGGGTTTCTAGACATCTGCCACATCAGAAATACATGACAGCTATTGATAGCTTCCTCTTTCTGACATGTTCAGGTAGTGTAGCCAGTATTCCTTCAACTTTGAATTTGCAAATTACGCTTCCAACAGTATCTTTAGAAAAATGCAGTGCCTTTGATATCTTTTTGCATCATTCTCCTGGTTTGTGCACAGCAGTGATTTCTTAATTTTGTGGAAAATTCTCGACTTACCCATATTTCTAACATGCAATCAAACATCACTGTGAACACACCCCTAGCCAGTCCAGGTATTGGATGGGTTCTATCTTAAGTACACCTGATGCAACTAATGAGGCCCTTGACTAGTTGCTTCAGGTGTGCTTAAGACAGTAGTCATTAAAAGTGGTATTTTGTGATGCTGAGCTATTTAAATTGTTCTTGTTTTACATCTTTATTGAAAACAGCTAAAAGTTTGTAAATTTTGCCAATAAACCTAATTTGAAATGGGGGTTGAATAAATTTGAGTGCAAGTGTAGGTGACCGTCACTATCGATATTGGGAAAGCAGTGAGCAAGTTTAAGTCTTTGACAAATAACGTTGATTTCCAATCAAACACAAGATGAAACACTTAATGATCCTTGCACAAGAGGTAGATCCTCAATCATGTACCAGTGCGTAAATGACCTGTCAACATGCATGCCTGCTCGAACAAATCAGAGTGCTACAAGAGAGCACCTGCGTACAAGACACTGTAGGTCATACAGATTCTTTTTGTTTTCAGTGATCCACGGTCAGTAATCATCAAGTTAGTTACATTTTAAGTTATTATTTTCCTTACATGCTTCAAACAGGGCAGAGGCCTTTCACTTATTGTTTACAATTCGTCGCAGTGAACCTGTCCTCCAAATCAAAACAAGGCAAAACTTGAACTATAGGATAAAACATATCTTCCAGATATATTGTATCCAGTCATTTCGAAATGAAGCCAATGAAAAGTGGGTCCTAGAAACGTACAGTTAAGAGAGTGTACGGCTATGTTTAGCGGGAACAACTAACTTACAAAACAATAACACGTCTGTAGACACCCGCAAAATAACGAACATCGGTGTTTCTAGTTAAATTAGTATTCACTTTTCTGAACCCTATTTTTTTTTTTTACAATCAAATCTACATTTTTCTAATCTGTTTGGTGCCCATGACTCAGGGAAATGAAGTCTCCTTTCCCCTCCCCCAAACCACCGGCGACAGAGATTCCGCTTTGTTGGTTTAAAGACTGACTCCGAGTACATAGGTCCTAGTAGGTCTAAATCATTGCGGCAGTTCTTTCAAGGTCTGTTCTTCTGTACCTTTACTACTATTATAATCAATGAAACAGATCAAAATATGGGTTTCTGCTTACCAAACCATAGTACTTTCAAGCACCATCTTGGCAGCTCACTCCTGTACTAAACCCCGCCTCCAAAGAAAAAATAACTTCCGGTAGGATGTCAAATAACTACTTCCTTTTTGAAATTTAAGGAAACGTGTCAAAATAAAAGTAAGGTGACTCCTGAAGATTTGCCGTCATAAACGTTTCTATTTTGTTTGCTTTAGGAACACTTGTAATGATAACAATAAGTAAACGTTTATAGAGGTAAATAATTCTCTGTTGTTGTAAATTCAGGTAGGCGATCACTAAATTTAGAGGCTTTTTTTCTTATTTTTCCTACAGGTAAGTAACTTTCTCAAACTTGTTTAATCCAATTCAATACAGAAGTGTTGTTTAATCTCATTATAAATATTCATCTTCTTTGTATTTAATTAAACCCTCCTTAAATTATTTCAGTAAACTTCTTAATCTTGTAATTCTCTTTTTATTACAGGGCACTCTATGCACAGTGCAACGAAAATGAAAAACTTACTGCTAGACATTTTTCTCCTAATCTTTTAGGAGCTGTATATTTAATTAAGCCCATTAGTTTTCCCAAATAAATCTGCAAATTAATTGTTCATAATGGGTGGCGCAGTAGGGGACTGGTTGCCAAGTTTGCTTTACCATGCCAGAATCATGAGCTCAAATCCTGGTCTCATTCAACGTCTGTATGGAGTTTGCATGTTTTACCTCTCAATTTGGGATTTCCTTGGAGATCATCAAGACATCAAGGCTGGGTTCATTGGCTTGGATTGGGTGTATGTGTGAATGTACCAAACAATGGCGCTGTGCTTAATGCTGCTGTCAATAAAGGCTCTAACACCTGCACACTTAATTGAATTAACTGGGTACATTAAGGTATGGGCTGTCAGTAATTCTTGAAGCAAGACAATAAGCTAGTTGCAGGCAATGTATTCAGTTTACTCCCCATAGGGCAAAAATGTTGGAGCTGGATGTGATGGCTTATGCAGAAAACATCCATATAAACTGGACATTGACAATAGATCATTACAAAGAATTAACCTTCTTTAACCCTGAAGCAGCAGGAACTTGTGCAAAGAATAGTAATCTACTAGCTAGATATACTGTACCTGTACTTTGCCAACACACAGCATTGGCTCTAGAAATAGACTTCTCTATTGGGTGGTCTCAATCCTGCTTAACAACATTTATTTATATAGCACATTTTCATACAAATGATGTAGCGCAAAGTGCTTTACAAGATGAAGAAGAAAAAAAAAAAAGACAATTTAAAAATTAATTAAGCAATACTAATTAACATAGAATAAAAGTAAAGGTCTGATAGCCAGGGAGGACAGGAAAAAAAAAAACAAAAAACTCCAGACCGCTGGAGAAAAGAAAACAGGAGTTCCAGGCCACAAGACCACACAGCCCCGTGTAGGCATTCTACCTAACATAAATGATCTCAACCACTCATGGTTTTCAGAGTTCACAGGGAAGAACTTGAAGATGCTGGTCATGTGGACCTCTTTAGATTTACCTCTTTGGAGTGGCTCTAGCTGGGTGAGGGAAAATTGCTTAACAGGATTATAGCTTCAAAGCAACACAATTGCAAGGATAAAAAGTTATTTTCCATGTTTAGATGTCCACAGTATTTGGCCTTCTCAGAGGGAGCAAGTTTGGTTCTTGAAAGGAGGACGACTGGGTAATGTGATCTGCTTGATGAAATGTTAGAAATTGTCATATACAAGTGTCAAGACATACAGAACTTTAACAACAGACATTATATTTGAATCCTACGCTGTTTAGAAACTATGCCCTGGGGACTCAATCAGCTCCGCAGGATAACTTAACCACTCATCTCTAAAAAACTTATCCGGCATCTCAGAGGTGTCAGAAAAATAGATTCTGAATGGAATCTTTTTAAGATCTCAAGAGTGGAGCTGTAGCAGAATGGTGGTTGGTATCTTGTTACAGTGGAAATCATTGAACTGAGGGAGAAGATTTCTACATAGCATTAGAAGCGATTACAGATATGATTGAATAGCACCAGCAATCCAAAAACTCACCTGCTGTGGCAGTGGGCGAAGTAAAAGCCTATAGATGGATATGGGTCTGCAGAGAGCTTGATGGGTAGCTTTTGTGGGGTTTCAAAGAGGTTCTGGGAAGCAATTGATTTACTCAGGAATATCATGACCACACCTCTGATGCAGTCTTCAGAAAAGACATGTAAATGCTGATATTCATATTTTCAGAGAAAGTAGTGCCAGTACCAAGTTTTGGAATTAGGTCCATTTCTATGGACAAGGTCACTATGGCAAATTAAAACTTGCACCCAAAAACCACTGACTATTGTACTGGTGTGTTGGTTAAAATGCATTTTCATTACAGTATGGAAAATGGAGACGAATGTTTCAGGATTAGCAGACGGGGATACATTTTGTAGGAGGTCAACAATTGCTCCATTTACCACGTGATCACACTCGAGACAATCTTGGAAAACTACATGTTGAAATATGGAAATAAGAGTTAATTCTTTATGTGGAACAGTGGCCCAACTCTTTGTACTGCAACAAATACTTGAGGGTCCATGTTAGTTTGTCAATCATACCTACAAAAATGTGAATTTGAGGCTGCTGCACCTACTCCCCAGTTGGTTCCTGTATTAAAGAACAGGAATTGTGTTAATTTCACTTACACATTACTTATTTTTGTATAGTGCAGCAAACATACCTTTCTTCTTTGCTTTTAAACAAATCTTAAGTTGGTAGTTTTTGTGCATAGTGTTTCCATTTTTTGGCAGAGTTTATTACACTAGTGAGATTTAAGTAATATCCTGTGTTTATTTTATGTTGTGATAGTGCAATTTGTGTTTATTTCTGAACTCTGTGCACATATTAATTTATTTGGAATACAAATTCAAGAATGCAGCTGATATTCAGGGAGTATTAATCTTTACTATATTGTAGTAATGTTATTTTTCTGTTTTACATATTTTAATCTTACAAGGCTCTGCGATTAGTGATGTTCCTTCATTCTGTAGCTCCAGGGAGTTCCATTCATGCAACAGTCACCATCTGTGTAGAGTCTGTACCTTCTCCCAGTGTCTTCAGAGACTACTCTTTCCATCCCCATTTCTAAATATGTGCAGGTTAGGTTAATTGTAAGAGTACTTGTGAGTGGGCCCAGAAGTGGACTTAAATTGGGGGAGGAAGTTTATCTTTTAACATAGCAATGAACCTAAGCACACTGTCAGAGCAACAACAGAATGAAATCTGATGATTTTAAGTTGCCAAGACAGAATCCTGACCTTAAATATACCAAACATCTGTGTTGAGACCTAAAATTGCTGTCAGCCTGTTGCCTCCCAACTAACCTGGCACAGCTAACTCCATCACATTGTACAAAATTAATAGAGAATTACCCAAAAAGACTACTTGTTATAATTATATCTGTAAGAAGTGGTCAACCAAGTAAAGAACAGATAGGAGTAATACTTAGCAACTGATATTTTAGATTTTTTTTTTTTTTTTTTTTACATTTAAACTTTTTTTTTCAGCAGTACTGTGAAAAAGTGAATTGAAAATAAAGTTTAATAAAGGTTACAATTATGTCTCCAACCTTTTTCTTTTTTAGTTCCCTTCAAGCAAATGCACACTGATGTAGCCCTTCAATAATCTTGTACCATATTCTATTCTGTTTATTTTTACCATTGTATCTTGTGGTCTCCCAGTATTTCAGTGGGTTTTCCTCCCATACCTCCAAAGGCATGTATGTTAGGTTAAATTGAGTTATCCAAATGGGCCCTATATTGGACTGATAGCCCTCGACAGTGTATTTCCTGTTGTGTAACCGATACTGCAGGATAGACTATGTGCCCAAAACGACAGGTAACTACATTTGAGACTGGTATGTTATACATTACAGCACAATGAAAAGAATTTATTGTTTGTCCTACCTGTGCATGAAGTACAACAGGCATAGGTTATTAGGAATAAAAGTGCAATATCAAAGTAAGGACATTTACTGTACTAGGACCTTTGTTCTTGAACTTTATTACAGTACATAATTATTTGAGGTTGCATTTATTTCTGAGATAAAGTGGCCTAGTAATTAGGAATATTAGAAATATTGACAAATGCGTAAAGCCAGGTGCCAAGTAAAATACAGATATTAATTTTAAGATAGACTGTGTTGAATTGTTATGTAGAAATAACACCAAATAGGCATGCAAAGTGATCAAAAGGCCAAGATACATGCTAGTCTGATACTTGCACCCAAGAGGAGGGAAAATGGTGCTTTTTCACAGATTGTGACTATAAGTCATATCACGTGGAAAATGGTATAGACAAGAAAGCAGATACCCTAATGATTTTATTACCTTTAACACCACGAGCCAGTTCCATTCCCAGGGCTGTATCTTTATTTTCATGTCTTCTCTTCCATTTCCTTTTCCCCAAAAATGGTGATCATGAAGATGTACTATAACAGATTTGAGTTACTTGAACGTGATATACCCAAACCTTTCTACAAGCTATCAAAATACTGATCGGGCAGGAAAAATTCCTCTACACAGGGCACCTGTCTTAACATCTTCTGTGATGGCCAGTGCAATTTTCTATGCTGTGGTGTGCTGGGCTGATAACATCACTTTCAGAGACACCCACCAAATGAACAGGTCAATTAAAAGGACAAGCTCAGATTTACAAACAACTCTGGATTCCCTGGAGGAAGAAGCCAATATATTTAAAGAGCTTTTGTGAAAAGCCAAAATTTCCCCCTGTGGACAAATAAAGATCCATCTATCTAAACACACACACTAGGGCCAATTTAACACCACCAATCCACCCAACCTTCATGTCTTTGGACTTTGGGAGGAAACTGGAGCAGCCGGAAGAAACCCATGCAGGCACAGGGAGAACATGCAAATTACACAAAGGAAGGATCTAAGACACAAACTCTGGGTCTGAAAAAATAAACAGCACAACTGGCATCTACCCTCTACCTTTATTAGAATAAACGGGTTTGGAAATTGGATGGACAAATGTTAAAATGTATACTCATTGGCAGTATACGAGTTGCCAGTATACTACTACTTAAAAGCATGAAGACAGACACTACTAAAATTATACCTATAAACCAAACTCAGTACTTTAAAAGCTATGAAAAGCATCATGATGATGCCTTATTTGACAAATGTTACTTGGTTTAAATGCCCTAATTCAATTCCATATATAATGGAAAGCACACAAAGTGTTTTGTCATTCAATGGGACATTAAAAAGTGGGAGGAAAAAGAACTGAAGACGACCCTGTAGTTGACTAGATGCATCCACGATGGACCAAAGTTTCAGTGAGCAACAGAAGCAGTGGAATGTCTTTTTGATTTACTTTTATAAGATTGGAAGTGCAAAGCAGTGTTAAGGCTACCTTTCTCTGTTAATTTAAAATAGATCATACTGCACTAAGAAAGTATCATTGTCAGAAGCAGAAACAGCTCATTAGTGAAATACTTTATTATCATCATCACAAACAGAAAGCAATGACCACCATCACCAGTAGACATCTTAATTAGCTCCTCTAATCTGGAAATTTAAAACAAAAAATGAACACTTTCAACCATTCCAAAGTGTAGCTCTTCAAATCAAACAAGGTAATTGCCTAAATGCTGCTACTCTCGAAACATATGTAGAAATTCTCAGGAATACAAATGAAAGATGAGACAAGAAGCGGTATCTTTTCACAAAATGCTTGTTTTATTTAAAGTAATCCACTAAAAGAACACTATCAGCATAGTCAGAGGTGGAATGGGGGTAATCAATTTACACTAGACAAAAAAAGCTTTGTCAACAAGTACATTGTTTCCCTCCCACAAAAATTGTTAATGTATATTTTGCTCATCAGATCAAACAATATAATGTAATGCAGGCTGCTTATTAATAATTACAATATTGATAGATGCTAAAACTTCTAATGACAGTAATTATAATAATAATACATATACCTGTAACTTTACCACCCCACCAAGCCCTTGTGTATGTGTATTACTTTCAAAGCTAACATTTTAGAATACAAAGTCCATAAATATATACTGTAGAGAAACAACATATATAACATGTCGGCTTGCTCATGAATAAATTAAGCATGACAGAGCAGAGACAACGAGCTGGCAGTCAGTATAAGTGTAGAAATGCACCAGTTTAAAAAGCCCTTCAAATTACTGCTTCCCTTCCATATTTAACACCACTGGGCTTGCATTGATGCAGTTATAGTGGCACTACTGGTTTTTAATTACCAAGAATTACTTTCTTGGATTTTTTTGTGGCAGCACACTTGAGATACAGAAATATTTTTATTCTAGGAATACCAAAATTAAAATAATAGGGTAAACCTTGAATCTTTACAAGTATACTGCAAAGTGGAATAAAAAAAAAAAATGCATGAACTGAAGGAACTAACCACATTTTTAAAAACACCATTTATAAGTTGACCGTGGTGTAAATATAAACATTCCTTTTCTGTCCTTAAAATATGTAAGCCACTTTGAAATTATAACGTGTTGTGTTATTTTGTTTGAAAATAAACTAAGGGAAATTGCTATGATTAAATAAAAAACAGGTGTTTAAATGTTTATTGGATATCATTTATGATTTTGAAACTACCAGAAAAAAAGATTAAAAAAATTACATGTATTTGGACAATTATGCCTCATCCAAAAGGATACTTGAGCTCCAGTTGCGAAGTAAAACTATTAGCTTAGGTATTAGGTTGTATTGACAAGAACAACCTAAATGAAAGCACTAAACAGTAAGTAAGAGACAAGACAGCTGAACAATTATGACAAAGTTTTGAGGTTAAATATCCATAAAAAAAAAAAAAGAAAAAGCAGCATTAAAAAGAAAACTTAACATTGATGCAAGTAGGTGTGAGAGATTGTCAAATGGTGCGGTGTCTAATGTAGATGATATTACAACCTTTCACAGAGCACAAATATTTAAAAACAGCTCCACCACACGTCTATGGTGGAGGGGGACAGAACAGAGCTTGAAACATATTCAAGCGCAGTAGGAAGTGTGAGGTTTTCACCCCTGAAATACATTCTATGTAACACACATTTGAAAATATTCAAAAGCACAAGACTGTCGATTTAAAATTTCTAAAAACACCATACGAAAAAAAACCAAAAAAAAAAAAAACCTGTGCCTTTACTTATACACATTCTACTCTTTAGTTTGTGCTTCTGTCCAAAAGGCCTAAAGAATAAGCCACATGGGCTCACGTGCAAAATATCAAAATAGAGAGTCTGAAGCAATTTTGCAAAGATTTTTTCCAAGCTGGGGACGCTTTCTACCAGTGCCCTATAAGCAATGGCTGCCTCTGCCCAATCTACATACTTGTCCTCCACCCTGGTCACATACTATTGTACATTTACAATGAAATATGAAAAAGTACATTAAGAACAGTTTATATATACAGTTTTACAAAGCACCTTATTCATTTTCTCCAGTACATTTGACCTTAAAATTTTCATTTGTTGCAAACTACAGGTTTTAGGGCTTTGTGTAGGCAGCAATCCAAATATAATAATAAAGCCTTTCCATATAAGTAATTGTTTTATAATTTAGATATGGACAACCTGTACTGTAATTCAAAGAAAACATTTGCAACACCACATAACAATGAATGTTCCATAATTACATAAAATACTAAAAATAAAACATAGAGAAATAAAGTTTAAAAAGTAATTAAAGGGGGCATTGTCAGTTTAAAAAAATAGATTCTAATGGTAGACTTCTCTTGCAAAAGCTGTGTTTTAAATTTGCAGTATTTCACAAATATTTCCAAACCTTTTCAAAATATGTTGGCAAATGACTAAAAAGAGTAAAAACATTTAAGAAAACTACAAAAGGTATCTCCAAAAAAATAGGACACACCTTTTTTAATCTCCCAAATTAACGATTTAGTGTTTGTTTAGTGCTTAACAAGGAGACTCTCAAACAAACAGAACCATCACTTGTTTCAGAGAACAGTGCTTTCTGGCACAAGACTGACAGCTGGTTGGACAAACTGACAGACAGGATTAAAAATAGCCATCAAACACCTTTGACCTATTCTTCCATAATAATTTATAAACAGAAAGTAATTTTCCATAAAATGATCAGCAATGGTATTTACAACAATATAAAAGGGAAAATAATTTTAAAATAATCGGACACCTGTGTGAACACAAACATAAATAGCAAAACAAATCCAAACTATTTTAAATAACCAAAACTCTGCAAAAGGAAGTGGTGTGTACAAATGTCATATTTTTCACACTGAATGAAAGCGTGACGTGACATGTAGATTAAATCTAAAGAAGCAAGGACCTGAAATCAAATTATTTTTAATATTCCATCTTCTTATTTTGATGCTTTTTGGCAACTCCATGAGTCTGTCAAACTATTTCTTTAGTTACCAATGTTACCAAAGCAATGAGTCAAAAAGCATAATTATCTACAAATAATTAGGAATGAGTTATGTAAGCAATCAATGCAAATATTGTTAATATAGAAGGAAAAAAACAAGAAAAACCATTTAAGGACTTAAACTTTCAATAAACAAGTGATTATTTGTCTGAAACATTGACTAATATATATAACAGACAAAACAAATTTCTTATCTTTTCACATCAACCACATTAATTTAAGTTGATTTTATATCTACTGTATATAAATTATATCAGAAATATAAAATCGGTGAGGATAAAGTACAAAACTGGCACTTGTGATATGAAGAACTGATTATGCAGATGTAAAGCAGTTCAGAAAATACAATGGAGGGATTGGATTGTTAAAAAAAAAAAAAAAAACAAAAAAAAAACATGCATATTAAATGATGAAAACCAACATTTAACCAGAATGAGACAGGCAGTGTTTGGGGGAGACAGAAACCTGCTGTCTTTCTTCTAAAAGCTAGATGCACTGACATCTACCTGATCAAATCTTTGAGTCCCTACTATGAAACCATGATTGAAGAAAAAAAAAAATCAGTCAACCCTGCAAGAGATCTATTAAACACAGACATCTGGAGAGTAAACGATGAGTCCAATGGATTGTTGAACAAACTTTCATGTTACAAATACTCCAACTTGTTTCATTCCTGGCGAGTCCTTGATATTCTTGATCCATTAAAAAAATATTGCAAACATAGGCAAACACGTAAGATCCAACTTGTCCAATCAAGCCACATATATAAAGCTATACTTTAAGAAACGTAGTCCATACAAACTATGCTGTAGAATATGCCATTAAACCATTTTATCCATACAATTATGAAAGTAAATCAAAAGCATTTTTTCGAAGAAAAAAAAATCTGAAAATTTCATTACTTCACAGTGAAAATGTTTCCTTCCTGTTGAAAAATATCACAAAACTATCAGAAATGCTCAGTACTTCAAATGGCACATTGCAATACCCAAGGCATAACACTAAAATGCATTTAAGACAATGAAGGAAATTTAGTTTTAATATAAAATTGGATAAATAAAGAGCCAAGAAATTCCTGAAGAACTTTTTGAGATGAGTTAGAGATCAGAAGTGTGCTGTTTATCCAACTCAGATTAACCATCTGATCTTCCGCCAGAAGAGGACATGGCAAAATAATAAATAAAACTTCTTTGTTCGTTCTCTCTCTCTCTTTTTTTTTTTTTTTTAAAAGAAGGTAGCAGCGGGGATGTTTTTGATCCAGTAGAATGCCAGTAGAATTCTGCTTTAATGGCAAACTATAATCGCACATTTCAGTGCTGGCTTTAGAGTTTCACTGAAACAAATCACAAAACAGAAATTACATCAGTCTGTAACTTGTGCACAATTTTTATAAAGTTGCTGTTAAATAAGCTTGAGTTTATACTGCAAGATGCTTTTTTTAAATTACATGTGTATGCAACCTGTATAGGGTAATTTGCCAAAATCTATGGCATGCACAAATAGGAAAGTCATATGGCATTACAATATGTCTGTCACATGCATTACATCACAATCTATATAAAATATGTATGACAACATGGAAAAAACAGAACACATTTCTCCCCCTTTAAATATTTCATGGGCACTTTTTCAATCCTTTACAGCCATACCAGTAAATAATTCTTCAATTGATCATTTTTGGATCATTCTTCTAATTTTTCCTGCTGAAACTGATGTTTAAACATTTTATCTCCATGTAGTTCAGCCACATTGTATTTTTATTTTTTAGCTCCTGCTGTTCGATTAAGGTACAGGGGTAACAAAAAAATATATTTGATGGTTCACAAGAAAGTCACATTCTTCTCTGTGAAGAGAGAATTCCCAAAAACTGGAAAAGAAGTGTGGTAATTACAGAATACAAATAAAAGGATAATCCACTGATGTGTGGTTCATATTGAATGATCAACTTTCAAAGCAGGCAATGAAGGTAACCGAGTGTTAGAGAAAAGAATCCAATATCAGGTGAAAGTTGGTAATAACAGTTTAGTTTCATGCCTAGGTAGGGAACAGCAGATGCAATCGTTTTCATGCAAATGCAGAGAAAGCATCTGGTGAAGGTAAAGAAGCTGCATCACGCATTTGTATATCTGGAAACAGCATCCGACAAGGTACTAAAGGAGGCAGTGAGCAGTGAATTGTAAAATGTAGGTATGGATTAATGTCTGCTGTAAAAGACCAAGGTGATGATTTGAGGCAAAGGTGCAGAACACAGAAGATGTGAGTGGATGGCCATGCGACATGTGCAGCAGAGGTGTTGGGAGAATCTAAATTCAATGCACAGTTTGTTGAATTTGGGTGGGTGACAGGCTTAGTTATGTGAAAGGTAGTCTGCTAGTATCAATTACAATCTTTATTTGTAGACAGTATGTAAGAACAGTGCAGAATGCTAATGCAGTAAAGTGTAAATTTAGATATTAGTAATGGACCTATTTGGTATTTTTCCAGCAATTTTCAGTTGTAGCCTTCATTTACATAATCTTAGTTGGAGACAGTTGACAGCACATTTCCGTGAAGTCAGCTACTCAATGTGAAATACCCAATGACTGACACCAACTAGTCTGCAACTCTCTTGGATAAATTCAAACAGATTTTTTGGTCGGAAGGGCAGGCTGTGTACGTGGGAGAGCTGACAACCAAAGAATGCTCAACTGGAAGTACAATGCATAGAATGCAATAAGGAATAAGGAATATGCATGTTTTGAACCACAAACAGAAGAGAACCTCATCTGATGTCTTGTGTTGTATGCTGAGACTGCTGCCAAAAACACTGCTGCTTGTTAACCCCGGCTTTGTCAGGCAATAGGGTGGCTGTGGACATCACAAATAGAAGCTCGCTGGTCTGATGTCTTATATTTTACATACTATAAAAGGACACAAAACAAAAATAAACGGTCAAAGATTGCTGCTGAAGCTGCTGCAGCTGTTTATCCTTTGTACAGCACCTGATCCATTAGACAGCACCCTATTGGCTTTCAGAATAAGGAGCAAGTACAACTGGGCTTGAGGATCGGTGTTCAGTCTGTAAACGTGACATGGGATGGGATGCGATGTTCGGTTGTGTAATCTGACACAGTGCAGTGATAAGATCAGCGACTGCGATCAGCAAATGTGAAACAGCACGCAACAAAAGTCACATAATGTGACATGAGCATTAGCTTACATATGTTGATACAAGATGGAGGTGCGAGAAAAGCAGTGTTACCCAGGGTGAAAGGTGCATGGAGGAAATTTCAGAAGCTGTCCTTCATTCTGACATCTACAGGGGTCTTCCTGTCATTAAAGGGTAATTAAAATTTATGAAAGCTGTGCAAGAGGACTAGTATAATCCATGGGAGTGTGATACAGCCAATAAAAGAGGAACATGCTAGGAAAGCTGGGAGAAAAAAAAAGAATAGAAAAAAGACAAATGGTTTATGTGAGGAGTGTTACAGAGTAGAAAGAATGCAGAAATAAGAGTAAGATTTGGTGTGAAAGTGATAGGTGTCATGGTGAAGAAAAGCAGACTAAAGGTGATTTGGAGATGTTGAACAAAAGGAAAACAATGATTTGGTTGGAGGAACAAGATTTGAGGACAAATGGCTAATGGAAACACCTATTAAAAACAAAAAAGTCAAATTGTGAGAATTAAAATTTTAGCTAAACTGAAATGATTTACATATAAATATGAATTCTGATTGTGACTGAAGTGTTGTATACCTCGTTATTCTGCAGTTTACTTAGCACAGAAAAAATGTGCTCTGTTTTTTAGAAATGCAAAAGAAACAGAAGGTATTCATACTAATATTCAAAAACATTTCTGGATTTTCTATGTCATATGTTCTTGAATAGGAATGAA
Organism: Polypterus bichir lapradei; assembly: GCA_026402145.1. Taxonomy (NCBI): domain Eukaryota; kingdom Metazoa; phylum Chordata; class Cladistia; order Polypteriformes; family Polypteridae; genus Polypterus; species Polypterus bichir. The sequence continues at coordinate 98,934,007 of JANRMT010062813.1, forward strand.
TAGCAGGGATCCAAATATACTTAAAAAAGCAGGACAAGACTTAACATGCAAGTTCACTTATAAAAATACTAAGCAAATCTAAAAATCATGCTACATACTATTTATATAATGAAACTTAAGCAGAAACTTACAAAGCTGATATTTGTTTCAGGCATAATGTCATTCAGTGAAACTGCATCCTGATTGTAAAGGTCATCACGATTTACTGATAAATCACTGGAGTGCCAAGAAAGAAGACGACAAGAAATAAGAATAACATACTTATTATTTTTGAAAAAAGTAATACATTTTATGTGAAAACAATGAATATTTAGGCTCCAATGACCTCTACGAGCAACACAAAATTGTACTATTACTTACCTTCTAGCTTGGCTATCCAATGAGGTGTCATTAAGCTCTGTGCTTTCAGACTTGTGAACCTCTACACCTACTGACCTTCAAAGTAAGAACATGAAAAAAGTTTGCTTTTAACACTACGTCATCATACAGAACAGTACCCCCCACCATTTTCCAAAATACAGAATACTTAAAAAATAGAGGTATTCCGTATGCTGTCTAAATAGCTTTATATCAATAAGGATTAGGTCAAAGAAGAGCTTATATATAAGGCTGGAGTTAAATACTTATTTATTCCACATTATTTGGATAACTTGTTTTTTTAGAAATATAAAAATAAATATAAAAGGATATACACTTTATTTAGCTAAAAACTATCCCTTTCATCAAGCCTGGGACTTGTGCTCTGAAGAATTTTTGCATTACCACAAAGGACTGTATCTTCTACACACCTGAACTTCTATGATCTAAATCACTGTGCCATTTTATCGTATCACTGTAAAGTTAAACCACCATTACTTTTGTTATTGTTAGCTCACTTTGCATTACACTGTTCACAGTTTTAAATAACATGTTTTACTGATAATATCTAGTTATTAATTTCACCTCTACATCCATTTTCTCTATTTACGTAATTATTTTCAGGATCATGAAGGAGAAAGAACCTGTTTCCAGACGCCAAGACCAAATATAGCCAAATCCATCACATGGTACACTCGCACACTAATTCCAACAAAACAAAAACTCTATAAATAAACTAAGGTATATTGTGTGTGTATATATATATATATATATATATATATATATATATATATATATATATAAAAAAAGTATATATACCTTTGTGTGGGCGATATCAACTCAGAATTGCCCGATGAAACATCAAGTTTAATTTCTGCTAAGTTACTGGTGACTTCATCTAAAGGAAGTGTCCGTGGGAGCAAGTCAGGGCGTCCAGATTGCATGCCTGCAGGAAATCCAATAAATTATCAAGAGTGAGAATTTGCTCATCAGATGCTTTTTGTAATAAAAACAGGCTGAAGTGCATTCTTCTTTTTAACAAATTATTCATTATTTTTAATATTTTTTACTAGTTATTATATGGCTGATGCCTTTATCCAAGGCAACTTACAACATGTGAGATACAATTGGTTACATTTATTTTGTTTTTGCAGTTGGAGTACAGGAAGGTGCAACAATACTGATATACTTAAATAAAAAATAAATAAATAAATAAATAAAAATCTACTCAGCACATCATTAAGCTTTGCCTCCTCTTTATTACTATTAAATTTAAGTTATTTGAGTTAAGCATACATTCTCTTCACAACCAAAGAAGACTTCAGATTTAACATCTTACTGCAAGATGAACTCTGGCCAGTGACAAGGAACCTAATACTTCTGGTGATTGAAGGCGAAATGTGTGGTCATAACCTGTCCTACCCAATTTCCT